>OX456525.1:107772401-108372401 GCA_949748255.1 Eustalomyia histrio | reverse complement strand
ACCATTGAGCAAGCCCACAGGCTGGTTACTGTTGTCAGAAAAACGTTCGAGGAGAAAAAATACTGCTCTGCCCTTTTTATCGACGTTTCACAGGCTTTCGATAAGGTTTGGCATGAAGGTCTACTGTTTAAAATAAAACTTTTGTTACCAACAAATACTCACAAGCTACTCAAAAGCTATATAACAAATCGAAAATTCACTCTTGCTGAAAAAAGTTTTGTCAGCTCTCCTCAAGATATACAAGCCGGAGTTCCACAAGGTAGCATTTTGGGTCCTCTGTTATATATCATTTATACTTCAGACATGCCATTAGATATTAATACCCACACATCGACTTTCGCTGACGATACTGCAATCTTAAGCGTCCACGATGACTCAAAAATAGCGTCTAGAATGTTACAGACTCACATTTCACAATTGGAAGCTTGGTTGGATAAGTGGAGAATTAAGGTGAATGAACAGAAATGTATCCACATTACTTTCACTCTGAGAAAAGAGACGTGTCCACCCATTAAAATTAATAATCTGAATATACGCAGACACACATGTGTGAAATATCTAGGTATTCACCTTGACCGTCGACTCACGTGGAAAAATCATATAGATGCGAAAATAACTCAGATGAGGCTAAAAACTGCTCAGCTCGCTTGGCTTACTGGCAAAAACTCTAAACTAGGCCTGGACTGCAAATTACTCATTTACAATTCGATCATGAAACCCATATGGTGCTACGGAATTCAGCTCTGGGGTACTGCCTCTGCGTCCAATATAGGGAAAATTCAGAGAATGCAAAATAAATTCTTGAGGACGATCACGAACGCACCCTGGTATGTTAGGAATTACAACATACATAAAGACCTGAATGTACCCCTGGTCAAAGATGAAATTATTAGACACTGTCAACGCTATTTAACAAAACTGGAAACACACCCCAACATACTAGCCCGTAACTTAACTGATAATCACGGCCACCAGCGTCTTAGGAGGAGGGACACTGCGGATCTGGTCCGCTAATAATAAGGGGAAATAATGGTCCCAGTTGAACCACAGTCTGGCACTGGCTGGACTTAACAGTTAATATTTAGTTTTAAGATTTGGATAATTATTGTTAGTTCACAGTTTTTAAAAGTGAAGATTCAATAAATAATAAAAAATATGGAAAAAAAAAAATTTTTTTTCCATTAATATTAATGATTTCATTATATTTACATATTAATAAAATATCTGTAATATGTATGGATTTATTATGATATTCTATTAAAAAAATGCTATTTTTGGAAGGAAAAAAATACAATACATTCGATCGGAATAAATGAATAAACGATCGGACTCCAATTTTTAAAAACATTTCAACTTTTATATTAAAAAAATGCGTTTTTTTATTAGGTTTATTAAAGATTTTTATACATCTTGTATTATCATAAAATATTTTTCTTACATTGCTATTAATTTTTCTCAGTGCATTAAAGAAAAATCAGCATACATCCGCCACGCGTGTTCATTCGTCGCTGTTTCAGTGACGACTAAAGGCAAGAGCGTAAGAATACATGTGAGTTGAGCAGGGGACAATTGTCCAATGCAATGAACATCACTGATTTAGGGTGAACTATGTTTGTGTTGTTTGTTTCGTGAAGTCTTTTTTTTTTTGTCCGGCTCTTTTATGAGTTATGCGCCGCGAATACGTTATGGAGATTTGTTTGTGGGACTTGACGGAAGTGCTCATTGGAAGTTTATTTCTGATTTTCGTTTGTTTTTCTTTATTTTGTTTCTTTTTTATTTTGAATTATTTTAATTAAATTTAGAAAATGTATTATTCAGCCGTCTTCGCAGGTTATCGGTCGTACCCTCCCTGATGTCCCTGAGCTAGGTAGTCAAAATGGGTCATCCCGTTGTGTCCGGAGCTTCGGAACAATTTGACTATGGAATCTTTTTAAAAATGGATATATTACGAGCAAGTAAATTACAGTTCATTCAAACGCACTAATTTCCAAGAATTAACTAATTCGATCAGATTGGTATTTGTATAAAATTTAATCAGTTATTATTTATATCATATAAGTATGCATACTTTGTCCTTTTAAGGTTAAAATTTAAAATTTGTTGTTAATTTTGTGAAAAATAATAACGTTAAAAATAATATAGATTATATAACATAGTGCAATTAAGATTTAATCATGATAAAGCGCATCCTTTTTTAAGGAAAATTTCGGGTAAATGCAAACTCTATTTAAAATGTTAAGTGCAATCTTAATGGTAATAGTGCCAACTCTTAATAAGACTACGATTTTTAGTTTAGAAATTAACGAGTTGGCATCACTTAAGTGTAAACGTCAAAAATTCTAGCGTCTTCATATCACTATTTTATGTATTCAAAAAACTCAGTTAAATTAGAGCTTTTAATTTATAATATGTTAAAAAGTAATAATTTGAAGCGTGTAAAACAACAAATAATTAAAATATTGGATCTAAAAAGCGCCGCAGTGGAGTAAATTCTAAAGTAAATCCTCAAGTAATTTTTGCTAAATGCAGAATGGAAATCAAAGAAGATGATAATTATACACAATGCGACAAATGCGTCAAGAATTATCATCCAAAATGTTTTAGTTTAAACAAACGATCGTTTGATCGTTCCCAAATGAAAAAACACAAATAAAATATTTTTAGAAAAAATTGTTGTATACTCACTTCATTAAAATATAAAACACTTATCGTATTTGCTCAAAATAACTTTCATGAAAAGAAATAGTTATATACGCTGCTAAATCGTAACACACGTGCTAATCCAACGGAGGTTGTTGAAAAATAATTATAACACAAAAAAATAATCACCCAACATACTCAAAAAGCTGATTTTTAATAGAAAATACCGATAGCACCAATACGACCTTTTTCATTCAAAAAGAGGAAAAAATCTGTTTTTTAAACTTTGCTTGCGATGCATGGTTCCCATAATAGTGAAAGGGTTAAAGAGAAAGAAGATACAGAATCTAATTTTATAAATGATTACCTTAGTCAGGAAACCCTCAATATATTTATACATGCTAATACTCTTTATAAAATTCCTGGTTATACCCAGCAAAATAAAATGGATGTTATTCTTTACGAATCTCGTTTTCAGAACATCCAAACAAGTTAATAGTGGAAATTTTCCGATTTGAAGAAGTCATTTTAAACAACTTCTAAAATGTTGATAAGAATAAAATAGTTCATAAAAATTCCATTGAGAAGCATATATTTATTATATATTTATTATTATTTGTTTATAACAATTCACAATTATAGTAAAAAAACAATCATTCAGTTGGTCAATAAATGGTCAATTCCTGCAGTCATTTAATGCCTTATTGAAAACATATTTTTCATACAAGTGAATTCTACTTTGTCTTAATCGGAATAATAATTCTTGGTGTTTCCAAAATCACATTTTTAACCTTAAAACAATGCCAATCCCAAATATTTATTTTGTAATCCCTATATTTATTTATTTCCATAAACTAATGAAAAAGTCCATCTGATCATCGATTTTTCATAGCACCGAAACAAACGCCAGTATTAAAATCATTAATGATTCACCGAAATTTTCACAATTTCGGATTCAGTCGATTTAGTGTTTAACTACTTCTTCCTCAGCTCTTATTTTGCTGGGTAATGTGGTGCATTGTTGCAGATCTGATAGCTATCTTCTCTAAATCTCTAGCGAAAGTTCTCTAAATCAATGAATCTTAATAACATTTTATCGAGTTTTAACTATAGATATTTTAATTACACGACCAGAATCATGTACATCAATTGATAACATCTATAGCAATATATCAGAAAATCTTTTTATAGATATAATAGTCTTTTTTAACAGATCATCATATAGTTTCGTGATTATTTAAAGGCGAGAGACGATCTAAGTATTTATTTGCAATTGTTCCAGGAAACTGGCAATCCTACAGAAGATATTTCACAATTATTGTTATTATTGTTAATGCGTCAGAAAATTCAACTATACAAAAGATTAATAAGAAGATGGTAAAGAATCAATTGACTATTTGGATAAGTAAAACTCTACAACCCCTGATCACATATAAATTGATAAGAAAGCAGAGAATCAAGAATTTTGATGGAAGGTTAAAAATAATAAGCAATGTTATTAACAATGCATGTAGAGAGTCGGTGAATAATTTCACTGTCCAACAGCATTTTTGGAACAGAATAGCGACCCTATAATTCTGAAAGGGTATGTTGAGTAGATAATTTTTGTAGAACAAACTTATGGCCCAGCACGTCTGAGTTTTTTTTACAGTGGGTCAAAGTTTTCATTTTTCGGTCGAAGGTAGCATTATACTATATAAAAAAATGCTGTAAGTTAATGTCTGAGAGAATTCTTATGGTCAGAGTTGTATTGTGGAATTGTATGAGGATTATTTTTGTGGAAGATCTTAACCCTCTAATTGGTCTCTTTATGGGTCAATTTGACCCTTTTTTTTCGAGAAAATCAAAAAATATCCTTTAAAAAAGGACATTTAAGGATTAAAATATTCTACGAAAATGTTTGCCGGAAAATTTCAGTGGGGATCACCAAAGACACCATTGTTGTAAATAAAGCTCTTTAAGCTTAATTAGTAAAATTTTACACCAACATATACAAAACAGGTAAAAACGCGTCAAGTTCGGCCATGCCAAACACTGAGTTTTCGCGTCTAGTCAGCTGTGACTTACAAATCGGGTGTGATATTTATTAAAATTAATAATAATAAATAAAAGTAAAAATTCAAGCATAATTGAGCTACTAAGCAGTACATATCAGGTGTGATTTTTACTAAAATTAATATAAGTATCTGCTCTAGGAGTACTTTATAAATTCAAAAATAATTTTAATGAAAGAAAAAAACTTATAATTTATCAAATGTTAATACATAGCAAATTATATTATTTGCCAATTATCTACGCATGTAAAAAAAGTAATCAATCCAGGTCACTTTAAAGGACTCAAAACAGGGCGATAAAAGCTGTATTCAATCTACCTTTAAGGTATTTCACAGCTTTATTGTACAGGGATATTTCGATAATAATTCTACCAATCTTTTGTTTCTATAAGTAGCAATCGCTTCTTTGTGTTATTATTTTATTTATTATTTATTAATAGATTTTGTATGTACATATGTAATTCATTTACAATATGATTAATATCTAAATCTATATATGGCATAACATATTTGTTGTAAGCCAGATTGGCACTATTCTAGCCCAATAAATTTCATACACATAGATTGATTTTATGTAAATAAAAAAAAAATAAGATAATTTACAAGTTTATATTTTCATAGACAATTAAAAAACAAATTCATTTAAATTAAATCTTCTATATTTAAAACAAACTTCTAAATATTTATACAGGGAGAAAAAGTTTAAGCCATTTAGTATACAAATAACTTCATTCAAATTTGGTAATGTTTTACCAAAATATTGTATTCTAAATTCATTGTAAATTGGACAAACACCAATGAAGAGAAATGTGTCTTCCAAAGCATCTAAATTGCAAATTGTACAAACACCAATAGCGTTATTTCTGAAAGACTTTGCATTCAAGTCTAATAAGCCACCTCTTGCCCTTATTATTAAACTGACTGTACGTGGTGAAAAGTTTGAAGCGTTTATTGATGAAACTTGTAATCCAGAATTGCATATAGATCGTGAAACTGTGAATTTGTAGCATTTTGAATATAAACGTTACGTTCTTTGATTTTTGGTTGGATTAATATAGGTTTCCACTGTCAACTTAGTGGTAATATTAAGTTATCTTGGGAAAATTGTATAAGCTGGCAAAGGTTTTCCACTCTATAATTTTTCTATAATTTTTAATGCAAAAATGAGAGGTAATCTGTTAGGACACATATTTAATACTTTATTGATGTAGCGAAGGTGAAGTCTTAAGGTAGATATGTATAGTGACTCTAGGTTTGTTTCTATATACAGCATGTAGTTAGGTATTGCGTTTGGTAGGAATAGCATCTTTTTAATAAAAAATCTAAATAATTTTTCAGCCTCATCATATTTTACATAGGCCCATACTTGTGCTGCATATAACATAATAGATCTGGAGGCAGCTTGAAATATATGAAGCTTATTTTTCTGTAATATCTGCGGGTTGCTTATATATTTCGACCAAGTAGAGTTTATCGCCAACTTTGAGGCAGCTTATTTGTTGCTTTAGTGTTTCTAAAGGAGAGATTATATGTTTGATGAAATTCTTGTACCAGAACGAAATACTACTATTTTAGATTTATTTAGATTAGCCTTTAAAGACCACGTTGAACAATAATTATATAAGCAATCAATAATTTTTTGCAATTCTGTTGGAGTATCTGATAAAATAACAATATCGTCGGCGTATAACAGTATTTTAACATTAACACCAGCAACATTTACTCCTCCAGGTAGCTCGTCAGCTAAATCATTAATATATAATGAGAATAATAGACGAATAAATATAAAACCCTGTTTTACACCTATTTCGACAGTAAAAGGATCTGAATAAGAGCTACCATCCCAAATATAACTTTCAGTATGTTTATACAAGTGCTGTAAAATTCATATTATTTTAGAACACATTCCAAGGCGCGAGAGCTTGTAAAATAAACTATTACGAGGAATTGTATCAAAGGCGCAAGAAAAATCAACAAAGAAAGCATATGTATTATTGTTGTTGACTTTGTTTAGATTTACAATACTAACGAGGTTGAAAATGTTGTCAACGGTTGAATAATTCTTTCTAAATCCGGCTTGAAATTCATTTAAAATCATGTTACGATCGATCCAACCAGTTAAACGATTTAATATAATGGTATTAAATATTTTGCATAAAGTATTGATCAGCGATAACCCACGGTAGTTTGATGGGCGATTAGGATCACCTTTTTTGAAAAGAGGTATCAGTATTGATTTTTGAAAACTGGATGGGATTTTTTCATGAAGGAATATTTTGTTAAATACAGATAGCATTTATAAAATTCATAACAGATTCCATTTTGACCAGGAGATTTATTATCTTTAAGTGATTTTAAAACGGAAGAAATTTCACAATTTTCTATGGGAGAGTCTAGGATGGCATCAATAAAGTATGGCTTTGACCAGCTGATAGTCTGAGAATCAACGTTTGTCTTCAGTAACGTACTAAAGTGAGAACGGAAATCATCGGTATTTAATACATTTCACCATGTTTCATTGCTCATTATTTTTTTTATACAAATTCATTTTTTTTTTCATTACATATCCTAATAAGCCTAAGCTTCATTAGCATACGTTTTCTAGCACGTGCACACTGCCAATCAAACCATTTTGCCTAGGTTTAAAAAAAACGTTTATTAACTTTAGACACATAAGCTAACTTTATTTTGTCACATAGTTGTACAACCAATTCGTCAACCGTTTCATTAGACTGAAGATCAACATTACTAGCAAGTAAAAATAGGTTATCTTTGTATTTAGCAGAAATTTTAATATTCCAACGTAGTCTTATTATTTTCATTAGTATTAACAATACGACAAGATGATTTAATTTTTAAGAATATTGACATGTAATTCAGAGTACGGCTTGGATGCAATCAAGAAATCATCAACATATTGTAGAAAGTTAAGCTGTATTCTCCTAGAGCATCTTTACCATATCTACTATAAGTACAATCCCACCGATATATCCAACCAAACTCATCAATTTGTTGCCTTGTGCATTGAGATGTTTGTCTTTTAAAGATCTGGATTTATTAATATGTGGTAAATCTTTCAAAAAGTTACCATCTAAAACCTGTTCATCGGCAATTCTCGCATTTAAATCACCCACTATACAGAATTTTAAGAATCAAGTTCTCGTAAAAATTCTTCAAATTTATCGAATTCATTCTTCCAATTAGTGCAGTTTAAATAGCTTGGGATAAAGTGAAACACATTTCCTTCAAATTTGGCACTTAATACCGTATTATTGGAAATGTTTAAAAATTTTAAAGCATTTGTATTTTAAAGATTTTTCTTGAAACCATATAAACAGCAACCACTATGCGTTTTCATAGCTGCAATCCAATGTAAACAATAATTATTTAAATATGACGAAAACAAGTGCTGTCTATCAACTGTGACATGGGTTTCAAAAAGGAAAAATACATCAAACTTATTGATGAATGTAATAAATTTAATAAATTTTAATGATTTTTCAAAACTTACTACATTATATGATACTAAATGGCATATATTAAGTTGTTATTGGGAGTTTAACATATCTACATTTTAACATTACAATCAACTGTATTCAACCTATCTTTAATGTTTTTAAATTTACCCATAATATTGGCCACCATACAATTTATTTTCAAAGAAATCAGGAAAGATTTAATACCAGAAGCACTATGAATCTTAGAACAGCAAGATGTTGATTAGAAACTAACTACAAAACAACGCGTTGAATACATTGGTAGTTTGGAATTTAATAGTCTCTCTCCAGATACAAGCAATATCGAAAGCATATCGGTTTTTTAAAAGCAGAGTAAAGGAGTATTTGCTTATGATTTAGAAACGTTTCTCATATAAAAATATTATAATTAAATATAAAATAATTTATCTCAATAACGTTATCTAATAACGTTATCTAATAACCTAATAAGTTTTTGTATACATATATATAAATAGTTGATTTTATAATAGCATCACAGAATATTATGTTGAAACACATTAAAACTAAGTTTTGTCCAATAAATTCTCAAAAATTCCCCATAGTTTTTTGGTTCGAAATGAATGTCGGGAATAAATGTCAACAACGGAAAGAAAGTCTAACAATACAAATATAATTTACAAAAAGAAACCTTGCTATTACGAGGAATAGGTTTCGTTATTGGATTTTTTAAATACAAATGGGATTATAATTTGTTAATTACAATCGTATTGTTAGACTTTCTTTCCGCACTTGTTGTTGACATTTATTTCCGAAAATAAAAAATAGTTAAAATGATTTTCAAATCAGCTATTTGGTATTTTATTTTTTTTATTGATTTCGAACCAAAGCACTATGGGGAATTTTTAGGATTTATTGGCCAAAAGGTAGTTTTAATGTGTTTCAACATAATATTCTATGATTATATTATAGTCAACTATTTAGAAGTAGGCTGTCATATATTTGTTCACCAAAGCATACTATCGCTAATACGTAAGCTTCAATTATAAAATTTTATTTTGTTCATAATTTTGGAGGACGAAACATAAATTCAATATGAAACTACTTAAAATACTATTGTGAAATCTTTTCAAATTTTTATTCAATTAGCAATAGAGTAAATAAATATATTATGCAAAATTTAAAATTTCAAAATCCAAATTTGCATTATTTTTTTTTAATTTTGAATTTAAATAATTTTGGATTACAACTTTTTTGCATATATGTACGTGCATACTGCCATACTTTTTCACGGTGTAGAGGTACTCTTAATAGCTAAAATGTATTTGATTGCTTATCTATGCGTCTCCATAGGAAAATGATATATCACAAATTTTTGAAATAATGATTAATTCAAAGTTCGTTATTTTTAAATAAATTAATTTGATAATTTTCAATAAATTTCGAAGAGATAAAATATGATCTAACGTTTTGCCAAATTTAAAGAAAATTATCGTACTTTTTAATAAGTAGAAGTTGACAACATTAAGACATTTTTGAAATTAGAGGGTGTTTGCGATCATTAGCTTTAACCGTTCTTGGAGTCCCTGGTGGCTAACATTATAAGATAAATTAAAAACCACACAAAATTGAAAACCATGATCGTAATACGAACAAATATTGTTCATTTATATTCTGAATATGAGTCGAATCAAACCATGGATGCACATTTTCGTGAATATCTCGACTCCACTAACATATATTCTGGATATGAGCCAAATTGGACCATAAATACAAATTTAGGAAAAACTTCGACACCAGCGCTACCTATCGGATACAAAAAAAGTTATGCAATTCGGAGGAATAATCGAATATATGGTGGATAGTTTTAATGGTTCACAATTTACATATACGAATAAACGATTTTATATAAATTAAAGATATATTTCTTTTAAATTCGTTAAAATAAGCCGTAATCATGTTTGATCATGCCTATTCTTTTTACAGTTCCAAAAAACTTCACGTCAAATAACCTTGGCAAATTTTTAATCGGCATTTCATCAGTTAGGGTTTTGGCCACGAAATTCCGAAAAATTACCTATAGTATAAAGAAGAAAAAAGTTGAAATAAGTAGAAATAGAGGTTTAGGCAAATTTTACAAAAAAAAATTAAAATCTTATTTGTGTAAAATATTATCCCTCCTCAAAAGCAAAGGCTGGATCCGCCACTGCACCAGAGACACCAAGAATGGTTAAAGCCAATAATCGGAAGCACTATAATTTCACAAATGCATTCAAGTTGTCACCTTCTATTAAAAAGCAGGGCAACTCACGGAGAAATCGGCCTAATTAAAATTTGGCAAAATGTTTGATCATATTTTACCTCCTTCATGAAACGTAGTTTTTTCGCGCAATTTCTTTGAAAATTATCAAAGTAAGTTTAATTTATTTAAAAATGAGAAACTTACAATAAATCATTATTTCACAATTTTTGTTATAATAAAAAATATCGAAATCAACCCTTTTTAACTTTAGATATCATCTCCCTATGGAGCCGCATGGATTAGCGGTCCTTTATACCGTGAAAAAGTATGAGAGTATGCAAATACATACGAGTATATGCATACTGTTTATATTCGAAATTATTTAAATCTAAAAATTAAAAAAAAAATTATTTAAATAAATAAAAAAATATATATCTGCATTTTAAATTTTGCATAATATATTTAATTACTCTATTTCTAATTGAAATAAATTTTAAAAAATTTTAAAATAGTATTTTAAATACTTTAATATTGAATTTAAATTTTGCGCTTCAAAATTATAAAAAGTAATAATAAATATAATTTTGTTTTTGACGCTTAAGTACTAGCGATAAAATGGTTTGGTGAAAAAAAATATGTGCCAGTCTACTTTTAAATAGTTGACTTTATAATTGCAACACATAAAATTATTTTGAAACAAACAAACAAAATTTTTGTTTTGGCCAACGATTCCTTATATATCCCACAGTGCGATGTAGACATCAGCTAAGATGGGTTTTGGCAAATTAAACGGGGAGGGCAAAAAAAGAGGAAAATTCTGCCTGCCAAAACCGCAAGAACTGTTTAGTTGAAATTGGGTATGAATGTTCTTTATGTGCAGACATCAACAAAGATGGAATTTTTGGGATTGCATACGGAAAGAAAAAAAAATCGGAAAATTCTACCTCTTGACGGCCTGCTAATGCCGCTTATACTTGGAAGTTGAAATTTTGCATGTATATTTCCCATGCTGCGTAGGCAGCTGCTCAGACGGGATTTTTGAAAATTCCTAGGTGGAGTGGCAAAAAGGGGAATATTATCCTTTAAAAGAAAATCTGAAACTTTAAATACATGAGCTCTAAAATATAAAATATATGTTCACCTGCGTGTGTGCTAATTCTCTAATAAGGTACTTTTTGAACCATTTTCATATTTGGTTCTAAGCTAACAACTTTGTTTCAAACTCTATTTGAATTGGTGTAACGCGTTTTATAATTTTAAGAAATATTTAAATTCTATATAAAAATAATTCTCTCGGTTTTATGAACCTTTAGCTACTTCTAAATTATTTATTTTTTGCATAAGCTTCCCATAAACATTCGCATCTGCGGGGACTTTTATTTTCAAAAATCTTAATGGCCATTTCATCCGGCCATTTCATCCGGGACTCCGGGTAATCCCGGGTGTTTCACTAACATCGTAGGTGGCTTTGTCCGCCACTTACTTTAAAATGTTTAAATAAAATAATCTGTTAATCTGGCCCCAGCGTCTTTGTTCAAATAGTATTTGATTTCTTAAGTACCTAACTTTATCTGAGCAAAAACTCAAATATTTTTCATAATGCATATGTTGCATACATATATACATATGCTGAAATCTTTGTCATAGTCGTAAACTCGCTTTGTATTCATCTTGCATGCGATAGTTACATCCGTTAAGTTGTTCTACACGTACTGTTGCAGTCTGATGGTATCAGTCGACACAATTTCTTGTCAGAGTTATAAAGTAAACATAATCTTAATGTTTTTTACTGCAAATATGACAAATACATACACTCATGTACGCATACATAAATGTTTGTATGTACATATATACGTACTTAGGAACATTTTTTGGAATCGTTTTCTGGTACAATACGTTCAGGTACGTTGGTAGTCACCACCCTTCTCCTACAGGTTCTACGGAACCACAAACAGATAATTTATTATTAAATTGTAGTTTTTCGTTTGTTTTTATTTCCCATGTAAAATTCGAAATACAAATAACAATACATGATCATGGATTTGTAAATGATCACACATGGGCATAGATAAGCATACACACTGGAACGGGTCAATTCGTTCGGGTGAGAAAACACGTGACAGGCGTATAGCAATATCAAAATCTACACAAAATTCTAATAAAATTATCAAGAGAAAGTATGGGTCTAAAATTAAAACCTAGCTCCTGCCGAGAGACATAAAGATTTTAGTTTAAGGTATTTTAAAAACTGTATAGATTTGATGGAAAACAACTTGTTAACAGGTCAATTGAAAAGTCCTCAGCCTACCATACTAAAACACATTTTTTTTGGCAAAATTCGTTTTTTTTTATTCAACATGTTCCCTTTAAGGGTGATATACTGATTATAGCGACCCTCCAACTTTTCGATACCATTTTTGTAGTACGATTTGTTCTTTGCTTCAAAATAGGCCTCAGTTTCGGCGATCACCTCTTCATTCGACGAAAATTTCTTCCCAGCGAGCATTCTTTTGAAATCTGAAAACAGGAAAAAGTCGCTGGGGGCCAGATCTGGAGAATACGGTGGATGCGGAAGCAATTCGAAGCCCAATTCATGGATTTTCGCCTTCGTTTTCACTGACTTGGTTTTGGTCAAAAGTGAGCTCGCGCGGCACCCACTTTGCACAGAGCTTTCTCATACCCAAATATTCGTGAATTATATGATGTACACGTTCAGTGGATATCTTTAGAGTACCTGCTATTTCATTTAATTTCAATTTACGGTCATTCGAAACATTTTGTGGATTTTTTGATGTTTTCGTCCGTAACAACCTCTTTTGGGCGTCCACTGCGTTCACCGTCTTCGGTGCTCATTTCACCATGTCTAAACTTAGCATACCAATCCTTGATGGTTGATTTTCCTGGGGCAGTGTCCAGAAACTCGTCATCAAGCCAAGTTTTTGCTTCAACTGTATTTTTTCCCTTCAAAAAGCAATATTTTATTAACATGCGAAATTCCATTTTATCCATTTTTTCACAATAACAAAATGCTATAATTCACAAACTAATGATCCGACAGCTGTCAGATTTATACACGTGTTTTTTGAAGGTTAGGGCAAACTAAAAATCATATCGATTTAAGTCTAGTAGCGCCATCTATGTCATTAAAACCAAACATAACATAACATTCGAGTGAGTATCAGCTTCAAGAATCTGCTTACATTTTGTTAAAATTTTTATTACTAATCCGCGTTTTATTGAAAGTTTGAATTAGAGATGGCCCTTGTCATCCAGTTCACGCACGCTCACGAACTGAAAATAACACTTGAATCAATTGAATGAAGTGTTACAATACTTCATACGTAAAGAAAAATCAGTCTATCTATATGACATATAGGTCATAAGTTTATTTTATAGCATTGAAATATACCTATACAATAAAAAAATAGTTTTAGTGCCTTCGATAAATATAATGTTTAATAGGCGTAACGTCAATTGTATTAAAGCCATTATGCCGCAATGTATAAAATGTGCTTGCGATATTTTGTATTGTAGTCAGCAAACAAAATTATTGGATAAAAGCGCAAATTTAAAATTTTTTACCTTTTGTTAAAAAAGATTTTAAAATTTATTTTAAGCCACTTTAAGTGCATCATTTAAGACTGTTAAGATTAGAGATGGGCACGTGAGGGATTTTTGACTCACGCACAATCACGAACCAAAAATCACAATCACGCACTAAATTTTTTTCTACTCACGATCACGTGAGTAATTTTATTTTCGTATTTCGCTCACGAAATAAAAATTGAAAAAATATTTTGAAAATTTTTTTGGATTGATCATACTGTGGTTTATTCTACAAAGTAGTAACCATCATTAATACTAAGAGTGAAGTTGTATTGCTTTCATTAATTCTATTTTTTTTTTCAATGGATACTTTAATTTTTTATTAAATAATAAATTTTTATTACGTTTGGAAATTTTACTAGTTTCTTTTTAATTTTTTATATTTTTTTTTTTTTTTTATAAAAAAAATATTGAAAATAATTAAACGTTTTCACACAAAAACTAAATTTTCCTCGATTTAAGAAAAATTTCCTTAAGGTTTTTAATTTCTCTGAAGAAATTTTTAGAATAAACATTCCTATACCGAAGGTTATTATTTCCAAAAATTTGAAAACTTTTACTTGAAAAAAATATCCCAGCAAAAATAAATGAAAGTGATTCTTAAAGAATTAATATTCCACTGTTTCCAAAGCATCATTTTTTTCTGATTTTCCTCTTCTAAGGCAGTTCTTTTTCACAACTTCCAGAAATGTGATTTTTAATAAAGTTTAACACTTTTCAAATCTATGACCGCTAACTTATTTTAAAAACTACCAAAGTTAAACATTAATCATAGATATTTTTATGTAAATATAATATTTATAACTATGGTTTAAGTGATTTGTTTCAATCTTTAACTTACAATTTACCATATTTTAAACTCTTAAAATCTTATTTATTATTGATACAAAAAGTAAAAAATTTATTGTAGTAAAAATTAAAAGAATTTCTAATGAAGTAATTTAATAAATAAGTTCCGATTACTGAATGTCCCGTCCGTTATAATTTAACCAACAGTTAAACTCAAACTTTATATTGGAAACAACAACAAACGAGTCAGTAAAATTCCAAGTAAAAGTTAAAGGGAGATTGTGAAAATGAGGCTAAGTCCCGATAACTGATGTCCTGTTAAAATAAAAATTACAAATTCAAAATTTATTTCGGAACATCAAAAGGTCTCATTTTTCACTAAACCATAAGAAGGTCTTTAGATGCAATGAAAAAGGATCATAAACGAAAACATCCACCCTATTGCACCCCTATGTAAAAGTTCCGATCCAAATTTTCACAACACCGGAATCAAAATCACTGCTTCTTTTTCTCTTCTTTTGCCACTTTCTTATTGCTGGGATTTTATTAAAATTTTTTAAAATTTATCTGAACTAAGTTGTATGCAAATTTTTTCTAGAATCAGTTTCTAAAACCGAATAAATTTTTATTATAACATTGAAAAAAAATTATTACCTTCTGTTTTTAATTGTCTGAACTATTTTTTAGAAAACAATTCTTACAAATTAGAAAGTGGTAAACTGAATTTTGAAATTGCTTTCTAAATTTTCCCTAGTAAAAAAATAATCTGGCGCAAAATTTAATATTCTTAAATATCTGCTGAAATATCTAGCTGTTCTCATTTGATGGGAAAAATGACAGATCCAAATTCATCCAAAAAATGTGAGATCCAATTGGATAAGATTAGTTCCAGCACTGTTAAAAAACGTATAAAAAACTTCAATTTAATTACACAAAATTATGCTATTGCCAGGTTTTGAACTCGGTTTGCCAGAGTTGTAGTGACTTAGGCACTCAAAGGTATGTGGGTGACTTTATTAGACTAAATTTTTCGTATAATTCTGTTATATTGTACATATAATTAGATCTTTCGCGAAAATTTTAAAAAATTTCTACATAGCGTGGCAAAATTAATTAGCCAAATTGATTCTGTACTTATCTGATTTTATATAATTACTAGCTTAAAAGCCCGATACTTCCTTATCGGTAGTTTTAAATATCGAAATATGTTAAGAAGAAAATATTATTCTATTGTTCTATTGAGAATAAAATATTATTCTATTTTACTATTTAAATACATTTGTTTCATATTTTGAAGTGGATGTTTAAATTTAAAGTTTTGAATTTCTTGTTTATAGATCATTCAAGGGTGAATTGACCAGTGTTAACTGTTTTAATATCACTTGTTCTCCTTTCCATCCCATTTCGTTTTCCTTGTCTAATGATTCATTTCCACTCGTTCCCATTCCATTTATTTCCCCTCGTCTAATATTTCAATTACACCCGTTCCCCATTCCATTTTATTTTTTCCCTATCAAGTATTACGATTTCATTCCATTTCAATTCTTATTGTCAAGTGTATTAATTCCACTTGTACTCCGTTTCATTCCATTTCGTGTCCCTTGTCTATTATTTCAATTTTACTCGTACCCCTTCCATTCCATTTCTGTCCCCTACACTTGTTAGCGTAGAAAATTGTTGACCGGGCTAGCGCCCGGGGGTAAACAGAGTTCCCAGTCCTTAGTTTTTACCATGTCCCAAACCAAAATTCTAAGACATACTTCAATAAAAAGTTAGCCCATACTCCAGGTAACACATATTTCAAATGTCTACACCGGTGGAGGAAACTAAGCACCAAATTTCAACTCCCAGCTCCAACGGTTTTGGCAATGGTAAGAATTTTTCCCTTTTCTGCCCCTCCCCCTTGGATTTTCCGAAAATGACGTCTTAACTGTTATCTACACTGGAAATGGAGCTTGCAAACTAAATTTCAACTTCCTAGGTCCAACGGTTTGTGCAGGCTGTTAAGGGAGAGAGTTTTTTATTATTTATATAGGAGTTTGGGCAAACCGTAAAAGAGGTTTTTTGCCCGTTTTGCTCTTCCCCGAAGGTATTTCCAAGAACCCCGTATTAACGAATGTCTACACAGCAGGGGGAATCTACATACCAAATTTCAGCGTCCTGGGCTGGGCAATGTTGAATGAAATAAATATTTACATATTTACACATTTTTATATTTACACATTTGCACAATTGCCTATTTGTATATTTACCCATTTGCACATTTACCCATTTGCACATGTGCATTTTTACACATTTATATTACCATCACACCATCGGATCAAACCATCATCCATCAAACAATCAAATTTTCACTTGCACATTTGCACTTTTGCAAATTCGCATATTTGCACTTTTGCAAATTTGCACATTTACACTCGCAAATATGCACATTTGCACTTTTGCGAATTTGCATATTTGCACTTTTGAAAATTTGTACATTTGAACTTTTGCACATTAATATCGGAAGAGGAATCTATGTACAAAATTTCAACTTTCCAGCTCTTACAGTTTTGGATTTTCCAAAAATCACGTCTCACCTGTTATCTACACGGAAGAAGGAACCTGCATACCAAATTTAAAATTTCTATTTTCAGCAGTTTGGGCTGACTTTTGCCCTTCGGGGAGACTTTTGCCCTTATTGCACCTCGCAGTAGGAAATTACAAAAATCCAACTTGTCTACGCTGGAGTGGGATCCTATGTACCAAATTTTTGACTCCCAGCTATAGCGGTTTTGGCAAGTCGTCAAGGGGGAGAATTTTTTCCTTTTTTGCCCTCCCCGTTGGATTTTCCAAAATATACATCTTACACTGGAAAAGGACACTGCATACCAAATGTTAACTTCCTAGGTCCAGCCGTTTCGCCAAGCTGTTAAAGGGGATACATTTCATCCTTTTAAACCTGGCTAAAATTCTAAAATGTAGCTTATCAATGAGTTAGTCCATACTCCAGGTAATACATGTTTAAAATTTTAGGTATCTTCCTACTTCGGTGTGGGCACGCCGTTAAGGGGGAGATCTTCCCTCTTTTTGCCCCTCCCCGTAAGAATTTACAAAAATACCACCTGGGTAGATGTCTACACTTCAGGTGCAACCAATATACACAATTTTAACCTTCCAGCTCTAACGGTTTTGGCTGGCCGTCGAGGGGAAATTTCAGCCTTTTCTTCCCCTTCCGTTGGATTTTTAAAAAATCACGTCTTAGCTGTTATCTACACTGGAGAATAAGCCCATGTCCAACAGTTTGGGAATGCCGTCGAGGGGGAGAATTTTACCCTTTTCTGCCCCTTCCCGTTGGGTTTTTCAAAAATTAAGTCTTAGCTGTTATCTATCTACACTGGAGAAGGAGTATGCATACCAACTTTCAACTTCCCAGGTCCAAAGGTTTGGAAAGGCTTTTTTCGCCCTTTAAACCCCCATTTTTACCACATCCCTGGTAAAAATTCTAAAATATACCTTATGAAGAAGTTAGCACGTACTCCCGTGGAGGCGTATTTCAAATTTCAGGTTTCTAGCTAAAGTGGTTTAGGCAGGCCGTGAAAGGGAACTTTTTCTCCCTTTTTGCCCCTCCCTGAAAGAATTTCCGGAGGAGGAACCTACATACCAAATATCAGCTTTCTACCTCTAGCGGCTTGAACTGGGCGATGTTGAATGTGTCAGTCAGTCAGTAACGTTATTCCTTTATATATAGACATGATCATATCTTATGCAGTAAGATAAAACTTGGAGAAATTATTATATTTTTCTTTTTAAATTTTAGAGGAACAACACTCAGGAAATTTTTCCCACTAATTGGCCGTAATGTGTTACTTTCTAGCCATCTAGTTAATAGCCGTGTTATGGTATTTTACTTCGGTGTGGTTAAGTGCTATGAAAACACAGAAGGCGGACGTTGCGATATGTTTGAGGAAGAGAAAACTCACACATATTACTTTCTAACTGATAATTATATATGATTTTGTGTAAGGCATATATAAGTACATAAGGTTTTGTATAAGTATAAGTAAATATGGTCCCCTCTAACCCATATGAAATTATATATAGTATTATCTAAAATTTTATATGATATAATATATACCATATCTTATCATATAATTCATATCCAATTTTATAAAGATCAATATATAAGTAGATATGGTTATACATTGCACAATTTAAGTTAATTTTAAAAAAATTAATGCAATATCTAATTATACATATATGGAAATGCATACTGAAATATGTAAATATATATAATAATATATTTTTGGAGAAGGCCACTGTAATTATATCTTACCTTTTTTACTCGGGTAGTTTACTTTACTTCTCGCGAAAAAATGAAGACAAGTTTACTTCAAGTACTGTCTCTTTTAAATAAGACACATTGTTAGAATTAAATGGGAGTAAATTATGCTAATTTTTTTGAGCTGAACTTAGTTTTATTATATTTTAGAATGGCAATTTCTTAAAACTAATATATTTTGTTGTTTTCCTTAAATCAAGAAAATTTACTTAGAAAAAAAATTCTCAAAGTTAGGAACTTTTATTATTTGTAAGTTAATTTTTCTCAGTTTTAATAAAATTTAACTTAAATTGAGGAAAATGTTTGAACTATTTTGAAGAAAATTTTGGATTAATGTTTAGTTCATGTCTTTGTTTGAGTGGGGACTTTGACGAAATTTATTCAGACCCGTAAACAACTTCCTGTAAGCATGCATTTAATTTATCAACGCTGAATGTAAATACATTCAAAAGGAAAACAAACATTGCGTTGTAGCCTCTACCTGATTTTAAGCCGATTTCGTTTGAATATATGTCTCCACCTATGGCTTTTCGTGAAAAGGAAACTTGTTTGTGAAAAAGCCATTACCAAAATTTTAAATTGTCGTGAAGAATTGTATGACTCAACGAAACTCATGACTTAAAATAGGTGAATTTTTTAAGATCTTTCGGATTTGATTTTAAAAAAAAAACATAAAAATTAGATAAATGTATGAAATGTATAAAATTTTATTTGAGTCGATAGAACGGTCTATATAATTTAATGTTTAAAGATGATTTTATGTGAATGTTGACCGCGGCTGCGCCTCTAATGGTTCATACGCTGGGTCCAATTTTGGGATACTCTCTCCAATATATCGGCCGGTATCTCCCGAATAAATTCTTCAGTAGTGGCTTCCATTGCGTCAACCGTTGCGCAATTGTCCCTATAGACATGAACCTTAACATACCCCGACAAGAATCTAAAGGCGTTAAATCGCACGATCTAGGCGGCCGATTGACCGGTTCCAAACGTAAAATTGGGCCACTGTTTCGCGTGCAGTGTGGCATGTGGTACCGTCTTGTTGAAACCACATGTCAGCCAAGGATTTACACCCAAAGCCTTCTGGAAAATTTTCCACGTAGTGGAGTAACAGAGGCCCAATTCCTGCGAACGGCGCCGAATCGATAATTCATGCTCATCAACAACACTGGCTGATACAGCTGCAATATTTTCCTTTGTCCGCAGTCTACGAATGCGTGTTGGTGGTTTAATGTACAGTAATGTAAATTTGGTGCAAAATTTAGTCACAAGATTCCGAAAAGCCGCCTCAGAAGGTCGCCCAAACAGACCATAAAATGGAAGAAGTGCACGATGCACTTTCTTAACCGAAAAAGAATTTTTATAGTAAAATTCAATAATCTGCAAGCTTTGTTCTTTTGAAAGTCGATTCATGGTTTAATTAATTAATTAATTCATTTCAATTTTACAGATTATATGGATTTAGTCGACTTAAATAACGCCAACATATTATATTAACCTTCACATACTGCAAGCATCTCACACGAAAAAATCGAAAAATCACTTTAGAAAGTCGTACCCGAACACCTCGAATGGATTATAATAAAAACACATGGGTGCTATTGTTGGAATTACGAAATAAAACATTAATTAGAAAAAAGAATTTTTACTGATTGTTCAATGACATTACAAACTTCAGTTTTTAAATAAATTTTGTAAATAAAGGTTTCTAAAATTTGGCTTGAAAAGATGAAACAGAAATAATCCCAACATTAATGAAAAATGTGGTATTTTTTGCATAAAAAAGTATTTCGTAATAAAACAACGCTGTTAAAAATTTTTTAAATGAGAATTTTGATGTCTTTTGGCAAAAGCTAGGTTCTGATTTTACAGTTTCTTGGCAAAATTTTCTTAGAATTTTCGTAGATTACGTTTCTGCTATACGCCTGTTGCACAAAAAAAATTTACCCACCCTAACGTCATTTTCAAAAACGTACGGACCAATGCACACTGCCGGCGGCAAGTCTGCTCCAAACAGTAACTTTTGTGGATGCATTGCCACCTCGTGTAGGTTGGCTTCGTCCCATATTCGGAAATTTTGCTTGTTAACATAGCCATTTATCCAAAAATGCGCCTGGTAGCTAAGTATTATTTTTTGTTCCTTTTCATCTTTCTTTTCTCATTTGGGCGTGCTGTGCTGCTCAATCGTGTTACTTGTCATGGTGCTTTGGCATCAGTAATTAAATAATAAACAACATATTGGAGAGACAACAGTTAAACAACATGAGGTCACAGGCCGCCAACATCTACCCATTTTCCAACATTTAGCAATTTTTATTTTTATTAAGCCGTAAACTTACCATTTAGCATTTAGCATTATTTTTAGCAATTTTTTAATTATTTATTTAGCGTTTTCTAGCTTTTTTTAATCTAATAAATTTGAAATATACACTAATCAAAAGCTTATTTCGTGTGACAAACATTTTTGAAAAATCAAGCATAAAAGTGGTATATTTTATTCTGAACTTTTCAAATAAATGAGACAGTTTTGTAGAAAATTTACACAACAATAAAATTGAACGATTTTTTGAAAAAAAACTAAAGAAAGACATAATTCTCATGTCACAGCATATTTTGTGTGTTGATTTATATTCTTATCTTTTTTGAAATAATGAATTCTAAAAACGAATGGTAGATCATTTTTATTTATTCTTAAATATTGTTTAAACAACATACACATCAGTAAGACACAAATGATATAATCAGTTAAAATAAATGTTAAAATTTTACCTACCAACTTCTTAAAAATTAATGATATATGTTTTGTTTTTTTCGAATTTTATACAAATATTCCATACAAATTTAAGTTGATATAGACTTTCAATGTAATTATAGATATAGCTACTTTAAAATTAAGAATGTATACAAATTCTGCCAAGTTCTAGAAATCATTGTATTTTCTCTTTAAAATGTAAACAAAAATATTTGTTATTAAAATACTTAAAATTTTTGTGTTTTTAATTTGATAAAATATTAAAAACAAGAAAAGCGGCCCAAAAGTTCAAATTGTATTTGTTTACAAAACATAAGGAAAAGTCAGGTATGTAGGAATAGTCGTTTTCTTTACAAGTAATTATAGATATAGATATAAAACTAGAAAAAAAAATTATTTTCATTTATTTGAAATTATTTCCGTTTTTCTATTTTTTGTTTTTTTTAATCTACAAAATGTATGTATACGGGGCTATGGACACTTTTTGTGTGAATGTGTTTGTGTATGTATGTGTGTTTATGAAGTTCTTGTAATTTGAATTTAAATAATTTGTATATAAACAAACAATTGAAATAAAAACAAATTGGAATTTATAGAACATTTTTTTTTGAAACAGACAGCAAACAAAATTTAAATTTGAAACAACTGTAACGGACACAAATACGAGGGCGGAACAATAAGTCCGTGACGTCGAACTTCCCTCGTAGTTATATGAATGCAACACTGCTCCCATCAAGTACCACCTGTTAATAGACTACTGTTAAATTTTGATCAAGTTCCGTCATTTACTTTGCGTTTAACAGCTGGATTTTTCGAGGTCCATAAAAAAGGCATTTGTTTGATCAATAATTTCATCGTTGGAGCTAAATCTCTTTCCACCAAGCCATTTCTTTAGGTTTGGAAATAGGAAATAGTCCGGAGAATTAGGCGAATGAGGGGGCAATTCGTAGTCTACTTCATGGATTTTTGCTATGGAAACTAAGCTGTCACATGATTCCGTTGGTGGTCGATTGTGAGCAAAAGCGGCAGCCATCTTGGGGAAAGCTTTCTCATACCCAAGTGATCGTTCAAAATTGAAACCACTGAGTCATGTGAGATACCTATGTCTTCCACAATCTATCGCACATTCAATCTCCGATCGGTCAAGACCATATCGTAAATTTTCTCAATTGTTTTGGGTGTAGAGACCTCAACTGGCCTTCCAGAATGTTTGGCTTTTTCCTGGTTTAATTGACGGTTTTTTTTCGAAAATATAATGTTAATTGAGCACTCGAAATTCACTTTTCCATTTTTAAAAAAATCCACGAAGTTGTATGTTTTGGACAGCTGTTAAACGCAAAGTAAATGACGGAACTTGCTCAAAATTTGGCAGTAGTCTACCGAAAGGTGGTATTTGATTGGAGCAGTGTTGCATTTCATACAACTACGAGGGAAGTTCAAAAAGTCACGGACTTATTTATCCGCCCTCGTAAACCACGAATTTCCGTTTTCTGGGTAAATTTTTATTAAATTTCAAACAATTGAAAAAAATAAATGAAACTGGAAAAAATCGGTAAATGATATTAAATTATTTCGAACAAATGAATAAAAAAGTTTAAATAGATATGTTCCTTTTTTTTAAATGGTTCCGTTCCACTTTTTATTAAGCTACACACAGTTAACTACATAATATTCTGATATTCTGAAAGAGGTATCCGTGGAATTTCTGAGTCGAAATTCACTCCAATGTGCTGAAGACCTGCGCATACGTGACACATTTCCCTTTCACCAATATAACGATAACGATATAGTGCCAACTTGGCTAATTTGGAATTGCCCACATGTCATCCAAACATCCGCCTAGTCCCCAGAATAAAATGTGGCTCATTCTAGCACTGGGTATTTGAAGACACCATATTTCTAATGTCGAAAGATTGAAAGTGGCACTAAAGGAAGATTAAACAAAAATATCGCCACAATACACTTAAAAAATGGTTAACTCTATGCTATTCAGATTAAAAGATGTAATAAGGCAAAAAGGCTATCACAGACTACACAGACAGAAAACAGCTGATTGAATCCAAATGGCGGCTAGAATATGAGTAAAAGAAAATGTCAAAATTGTGGTGGTATACAGAAAGGGATAGATATAAAAAGTATGTGTATCATACAATTTAAGTGGGTTTATTTGTTATGTCTTATTTTGCAAATGACTGCAATGTCAAAATAACCATACGGTTCGAAAGTTCTTGTTTGACATATATTATTGGTAAATTGTCTGTGCAGTCTGTGAAGGCTACCCTACAAAATATTTAATAATTATTTTTCAACAATTTTTATATTTTTTTTTAATGTTTTATTGCCATACATGAAATAAGTTGTGACATGAAAATTTTGTGTTTGTTTAGTATTATGTCTGCCATTCTGTTTATAGTATGCCGAAATATAGGTCTAAGGCCCCATAAAGTATATATATACAAGTGGTCAAAACATTTGGAACTGAGATCGAATTTTAACTTTTCATTGATTAATTTTCTCCAAATCACATTTTGTAAATAAAATTTATTTTTTTCATGTTATTATACATTGTTTTTGTTAAAAAAAAAAACAAATTCCGTTAAAGTAAAACAACAAAAAATTAATTTTAAAAGATGTATTCAAAATGCAGGTGTTCAAAACATTTGCAACTCTTAAAGTTCCAAACGTTTTGACCGCTACTGTATATTCGTGATCCTTAATCAATTTTAAGTCGATTTTGCGATGTCCTTCTGTCTATCTGCGGGGGGCTCATTTTTACCTAGATTAATGTACATCTTTCCGATAAGTTTGGCATTAAAACTGAGCAAGCCAGCGGATAAAAGCTATGAGAGAAATGTGAAGGTACCTCTAAATTTACGATACTAAATGGTGTATTTTAGTACAATTTCATAGTAGCGACTGGCTTGTTTTTCGCCAGTCGCTTAGAATTTAATAATATTTTATATTCACCTTCAATATTTTTCACCTCAAAAAATTTGATCACCACCAAAATTTTTGTTTACCACAAACTTCAAACAATTTTTTTTCACCACAAAATTTGTTTCACATCCAAAAAGTTTTTCACTTCAAATAATTTTTTTCACCTGCATAATTTTACTTCTATAGTTTTTTACATTACACTATGAAATAAGATGGGCGTTATGATCTTGCGCGTCGATTATTCCTAGATCAGAGGAATGTACTAGGTAAGTATAGTTGTGTGGCTATTAAAAATCAACTGTGAAGATTATCTGCGTATTAAAACAGCGATATAAAATATGTCGCCATTATAATACACTTTAATAGTTTCAAGTTCTATAAACAGGACATCTGACTTTGATAAAGTAACTTTAGTTGTTTTAAAAATGTTAAAGATGAAGTAAAATTCATGCAGAAATATTGTACGGGGTTTCGGTCCCATTTACGGCGTTTTTATAGCGTTGTTCGCAATGGGTTAAGGTTTTTAGAAACAAAATATACATAATTTTGACTTAAGATTGAACAAATTTAGTTAACTTGTGGAGCAAAAATATTGCGAAACTGGCCTTGAATTAAGAAAGTTATTTACTTTTTATGCATTTGTATGAAATAGACACGATCTTTTCTGGTCCCATGTACGTAGTTTTTATGCCGTGGATCAGAATGAGTTGAAATTTCGCAGAAATAATCTAAACGTAGTTCTGACTTAAAACTCAAAAATATTTTTCAAATTGTTGAACAAAACTATTCCGAAACTGGCTCTTGTACTCAGAAAGTCCTTTACTTTTCATACATTTCTATGAAATAGGCACGTTCTTTTCGGTCCAATGTCTGGTGTTTCTATGACTTGACTCACAATGGACTAAAGCTTTGCAGAAATAATATAGACGTAATTCTTATTGGGAACTGGATTTTTTTTTTAAGTTGTGAAACAAAAATATTCCGATCAAGAATATTCATACATTTATGTTTATGAAAATGCCACTGGCTTTTTCGGCCCCTGTACGGCATTCGTTGATCTGCTTCGTAATCGGAATATTTTTGTTTCAATTTTGAAACAAAAATATTCCCATAATAGCAACAGATTTTAATTTACTCATAAATTGTACACATCTCAAAAACTAAGCAAGATGGAGCAAAACGGGCAAAATTTTTGTCCTCAAAACCCAAGTTCTGCATCTGAATTAACTATAAACTAGGTTCCTAGAATGAAATAGAAGTTAATTTGTTACATTGCGCCTATTTAAAAAAATAAGTGCAATAAATAAAAACGGTCAACGGCTTTGGTTTATTAATGTCATAACACACAAACTACGCAAAAAAATATACAAATCGGCAAAAGATTTGTTGCCCATATCTCAAAAACTGGGCAAAATAAAGCAAATTTTATTTTATTTTTTTAAATCGTTTTGTGGGACTCATCAACTCTGAATCCACGCCTGAGCACAAGTAATGGAAATGTCGATTATTGTTCAAATATACTAAATGATGACTTCTTGTGGGTTGCGGCTAACGAACTGAGTCTCAATCAATTTAAATCAAAGTGCATTATATTGAAAAAGAACATCTAAAAATGTGATTAAGCTAAATTATTCACATTAATACTCAACGTATTAAAATAGATAATAATTTTATTTCGCTGGGTATTAATACCCAGCGAAATAAAATGGATGTTATTCTTTACGAATCTCTTTTTCAGAACTTCCAAATAAGTTATTAGTGCAAATTTTTCGGTTTGAAAGAAGTAATTTCAAACAACCTCCGAAATGTTGATATTATCCCCTACTTATGAATTCATAAGAATAAAATTTTTTGTAACATTTCCATTGAAAAGCATATAAATTTTTTAATTTTAATATTTATTTATAACAATTTATAATTATAGTAAAAAAAAAACAATTATTTAGTTGGTCCTGCAGTCTTTTAATGCCTTATTGAAAAAATATTTTGCATACCAGTGATATCCACTTTGTCCTGATCGGAATAATAATTCTTGGCGTGTTCAAAATAACATTTTTACTTTAAAACAAAGTCCATCTGATCATCGATTTTTCATAGCACCGAAACAAACTACTTCCTCCCAATGACACGTCAATGTTAAAATCATTAATGATTCACCGAAATTTTCACAACTTCTGGTTCAGAAGATGTAGTGTTTAACTACTTCTTTCTCAGCTTTTATTTTGCTGGGTATGTTTGAATATTTTTATATATTTTACCATTATTTTTTAATGTAAGCTTTTTTATTATTCCTTTTATTATGTTATAAATCATGTAAAAATATATTGATTCTACTTTTACAAACCCCTGTGCTAATAATATAAGACTGTAGTATTACAGTGTAGGTTACCAAATATATAAAAAACCCCGATCAATTTACTATGTTCAATAAAAATTTTTTGTAAACTAAATACAAATAAATTTGCTTTATTGATTTGATTTTATTTTATCATGGTGTAAGCCTCATTTTAATTCATTTATTTCTTTGAGTGTTGACTAAATTAATTTTTTGATTTATAATAAATTAAATTTATATTCTCTTGCTTACATATATTAAAAGAGAAAAAAAAAATCCTAAAAAATGTTGTTGCATTATTTTATGGTTTTAAATAATGCAATATGTAATGTGTTATTGATATCCAAATGTTTAATCTTTAAGAATAATTCATCTTGTGACTATTATATGTAATAAATTATGTTATGTTTTAAAATAATGTTAAAATTAATGAGTTATCGTTACAAGCTAATGTGTACACTAGACCGTACCACCTTATAGGCAAAAAAAAAGTTCACCGTGCACCCTCAAATATAAAGTATTTTAACAAGAAAATTTCGAAAATGTTTTTATTTTTTTTTTTTGCCGAACGTAGGGGTCGCCATTTTATATTTTTCTTTATATCTTCGCCATTTACCGTCGGATCTTAAAGTGTTGTATATCAATCTTTTTTTTCTCGAGGACACCGATGTTTTCCTCGAAGGAGCCATTGACCTCAAGTAACCCGTTCTAGTATTAACCCACCAGATCTCAGTTGCTACCACCTAAATGTACTACCCTAATATTTTAAAATGAAAGCTCGCAAAAAAGCAATAAACTTTTGCTAAGAAAGTATTCCAATAATTCCAGCGGAACTATTATTTTATTTTATTTTTAATATTTTTTGTTTTTTTTAATATTTTATAGAAAACTAAATCATCTAAAGAAAAGCGTATGAGTTTTTGGATATATTAATTTTTCACAAAACAGCGAAGTGTTAAAGTCAAAAAATCTGTTTTTTATACTCGTAAAGAAACAGCTCTAAGTCAAAAAGTATTTGACCTATCAAAAACTCCTACGCGCATCCATAGAAAATTTAGTTTTCCATATGCATTATAAATTTCAGAGAAATCCACCAAAAATTGATTAATACTGCGTCTCCATGGCACGCAGCATTATATATATTGTAAATATACTATCATTTTGTAAAACTTTGTGTTAAACAAATATTTTTTGTACTCCTTCATAAATCTTGTGAAAACCAATCTTTGTTAACACATCTCCGTAAATAAAGAAAATAAAAAAAGGAAGTTTTTATATATAGGCTTTTTACGTAGGTGTTACCCCTTAAGTAGTATAAAAGGGTGCTTGAGGTCAATGATTTTTGATGTAACAAATTGGTATTATTGCGACAAAACATTGATATATAACCCATTAAGATCCGACTGTAAATACAGAAGATATGACAAAAAAATTAAAAATGCCCTACATTCGGCAACAAAAAAAATTAAAAAAAATAAAATATTAGTTCCGCTGGAATTATTGGAATACTTTCTTAGCAAAAGTTTATTGCTTTTTTGCGAGCTTTCATTTTAAAATATTAGGGTAGTACATTTAGGTGGTAGCAACTGAGATCTGGTGGGTTAATACTAGAACGGGTTACTTGAGGTCAATGGCTCCTTCGAGGAAAACATCGGTCTCCGCGAGACAAAAAAGATTGATATACAACACTTTAAGATCCGACGGTAAATGGCGAAGATATAAAGAAAAATATAAAATGGCGACCCCTACGTTCGGCCAAAAAAAAAAAAAAATAAAAACATTTTCGAAATTTTCTTGTTAAAATACTTTATATTTTAGGGTGTACGGTGAACTTTTTTTTTGAGGTACGGTCTAGTGTACACTGTACAGTAGGGTGCGCCTTATATGTATGGGCAAAATTTTTTTTCAAAGTTTGGATTTTAACTCACCCAGAAATATTCTCTGTACCAAGAAGATACTTTGTGGAAAGTTATAGGCAGATTGCAAATGGAGAAGGCGTGCCGCAACCGCCCACAAGTTGTCAAAATTTTTTAAATTCATATAGAAGAACTACAAATGCTGAGTTGAGGGTTGGCTTACGAAATATTCTGACAATTTTTAGGTTGATTATAGTAAATTTCGTTGTTCTGAGTGTAAAACGTCCTTAAAAATATAATAAGACTGCGGTTTTTAAATTTATGACATTTTTTCATACACATGCTCAGCCATATATTGATTTTAACAGTTATTATCAAAATGAGTAAAATTTTTCGTTTGATGCAGGCAAGAAAATTCGTGAAATGTATCAAAAGAAACATATTACAGCAGTAACTGTTCATTGCGATTGTAAAATGTTGCCATCATTAAAGGGCAGGGAACGAGTCGATCGCCTTCCTATAATTTTATCTTTTGATGGAACTGAGCAGTTACTCGGGACTCCGGCGATAAGTTCAGGTACGGGAAAACAGCAAGCAGCGCCGTCTTTGATTTACTTAAACAATAGGATCTCGATGAAAAAGTTGAAGCTCTGTGCTTCGATACAACCGCAGCAAATACAGGAAGGATTCAAGGTGCGTGTGTTCTTTTGGAACAAACACTCAACAAAGATTTTCTATATTACCCATGTCGTCATCACATATTTGAAATACTTTTGCGGAGCGTATTTTAAGCATAAATGTCAACATCTTCTGGTCCCACTGTCAAAATATTTCAAAGATTCAGGGATGACTGGAGTAAGGTAGATAAAAGTAATTTTAAATCTGGTATTCAAGACATATATGCGAAAAATGTAATTGGGGATACCTGGAGATATACGAGTTTGTTTTAATTAGTTTAAGCAAAATGCAACCACGGGAAGATTACAAAGAACTCCTTTTCCTAGGAGGGACGCTTCCAAATTTTACATTTCGAATGCCCGGAGCATTCCACCATGCACGTTGGATGTCTAAATCAATGTATTGCTTAAAAATGTATTTATTTCGGGACCAGCTTTTTTCGTCTGACTATGAGATTAATGCCATTCGAGATGTTTCTATTTTCATTATAAAAATATATTTAAAAGTTTGGATTAAAGCGCCAATAACAGAAGCTCCCGACCAAGATTTGACATTATTATAAAGTTTATATCTTTACAATAATGTTGATGAAAATTTAGGTCGAGAGCTAACTAGAAAGTTCTGCAGCCATATGTGGTTCATTTCGCCAGAATTAGTAGCGCTTTCTTTCTTTGATAAACAAATTTTAAACGACTCAAAACGTCCTATGGTAGCAGCTTTAAATCAGTCTGATGAAGATGACAACAAGAAAATTACAATTCTTCCTCATCAAATAGATCAGTATATGAACAAAAATATCGAGAATTTTATTTCGCAAAAGACCTTAAATTTTTTCAAAAGGTACTCAATTTCAACGAATTTTTTACAGAAAGATCCTGGAGAATTGAGGGTTGTTAACGATACCGCAGAAAGGGCTGTAAATCTTATGGAAGAATTTAATCAAGTTTTATCACATCATGAAGAAGAAAAATAATTTATAACGCAAATTGTAGCTGATTATAGGAAACAATATCCTAACGCAAACAAATCAGTTTTAATAAGTGAATAAATTGTTTCGAAATTTGCTTAGTAAAAACTAGTTAAAATATTGTTTCATAAAAATATATTTTTTTTAAATAAGTATAATGAGCAAATGTAAATAGCTAAATAATATAATATTATTAAAAACGACAATAAATTAAACACAACAGTGCTTTATTTAAGTTATTTTTTTATAAAAAAATTAATTAATTTCATATAAACTATCAAAATCGTACTGATTGGAGAAAAAATGGCATAACTTAAAATAATAGTGTTTGAACACTATTCGTTATGGAACTCAGATTCAGAAGGAATAGATTCATTAAAATCTTTCCAAAAAAATATATTAAACTTCAACACGAACTTACATTTAAACAACATCTGTGCTAGTTTTGTATTTTGAAATTTATTTTGATAATATTACCGTTTTGTGGGCGGATGCGGAACGCCTTCCACTATTCCAATCTGCCTAAAATTTTCAACAACGTATTTTTTGGCTACAGAGAACATTTCTAGGATAACACAGTCCAACAGCAAATTTAGGACAGGACCCAACCAATGCCATTTGAAAGTATCGTTATGTGGTAGTAGTAGCTCCACCTCATCACATTTTCTTTATAGCAACAAATAGGTATCAGTTTTAAGTATAGGTTTTAACTAATTTTTTTCAATAAATTTTTAAATATAGGGTATACAAGTTAATAATGTCGATTTTTTGCTTGAAAATGGATTTATTATAATAACAAAATGAATTAATACATTATTAGTATTGTCCATCGTTAGCCACAACTTTTTCCCATATTTCTGGTAGCATATGGATTCCGCGCCAAAAGAACTACTCTGGTTTTGAGGTAAAGAATGAAGAAGCCAATTTCTAAAACCCTGTTCTGAAGTAAAGCGTATTCCAGTAAGGGCAATCCAGTAATGGTAATCAGAAGGGGCAAGGTCAATTCATATGGACCGAATTTCCTTGCTTTTGAATGAATGCCAATGCCTTTAAACGTAGGGAAATGGCTTGTTGTGTGACTCCCAAAAGTTCTTCATGCGTTTGACAACAATCTTCGTCGACTAATGCTTCCAATTCCTCATCTTCAAACTTCTTCTGTGTCGAAATCACCACTTTTGAATCGCGCAAACCATCGTTCTAAAGTTTTTTGAGTTGGAGCATGTTTAAGCAGCCGTTTATTTTAAATAAGGTTATCAGACTTCCCCGCAAAAGATCTTGTTTAGGCAAAAAATTCGACATTATTATAGCGATTGAAAAAAATGTGTGTTTACACTTTGTCTATCGAATACTGAATTATAATGACAGATGTTTATCCTCCTAAATACCATATATGTTATTATAAACACAAACAATATGTGAAAGTTATGCCATCTGTTGTCCAAATCGACATTATTAACTTGTATATCCAATATTAGAAATATTGGTTAGCATTCTTCTGCAAAATTGAAGTTTTGAATTGTTAAAATAGTCCAAAAATTAAAAATATGCATCGCAAAAAAATTAAAAAATACAAACAATTTTATTTGTTTTAATCAGTCTAAATATTTATAACCGCAATCCAATTTTTTACTTCATATATGTGTACTGAACGGACCTGATATAAGAAGGTTAATAAAAGCTGAATCATTTGACAAAGAACTGATGGATAACGAGTTAATTGGGTGGCTTGCAAAATATTATGTGGGGTACAAAATATGTCAGGCTATAAAAAGAAATTTAGATGAAATAGGACAAAACCCGGCGGAGGTGTTACTACTATACACATGTGCTTTTGAACCCCGTTGGTTTGGTAGTGTCCCGAAACAATTACGCTAAAATTGTAGCACAGTGTAAGTCATTAGCATGTTTTTACTGGGGTTGTACGATTTGGCCCCAAATGTTAGCATAGGTATTTTAGACCAAGTGCCTGCAAAATCTGTGCGGTGCTCCCCGAAATTCGCCAAAAACCAAAATGCTACCACCTTAATATAATTACTAATGTAAATATTGACAGGAATTTCCAAGGGGGTTTTCTATAAAAAATAAGTTAAATAATCCACATAATTAACTAATTTGTCAACTGTGTTAAACAAACCACAATAGGCCTTAATTTTATGGTTTGTGGTTTTTATAATACGTATTATGTATTAGATACTTTTGTATGAGAACATTATAGTAGTATATAAATTCAATAAATCATATCAAATCTATGTAAAGGACATTGTTTTCCTTCTGAATGATAATAAATATCAATACAAATAATTCAACAAACGTTTGAGTTTCAATGAGCTGCTAACATCATTCAACAACTACTGCTGTATCTAAAAATATTCACAAATCATCTGTCAAATTTGATCATCTTTATTAAGGTGTCCCAAAAATTTCGTCGGTTTGAACCAAGCTTTAATTTGAGTATAATTTTGTATTTATTAATTCAGAGACTATTTAATTTTGGTGTAAGTGAAGGCTAGAATTATCTTAAATATAACTAATCGCATGTTAGATACTACGTGATGTGTATCAGAACTAGTGCAAAATGAAACGTTACGTGGCTGGCTCAAATCTACATACCACAGGACTGAGGACAAGCAATTAATAAAAAACTGGTTATATATCAATCACAATGTGTTATGTTGCAGAACTTGTAGGGAATGAATAGTTTCGTGACATATCACTTGATTGTTGCAAGTGAATATACCAAAGAGAAAATGAAAATTGGTTAGCATGTAACCTGTCAATATTTCTTCCGCGTTTCAGAAAGATTTTATTAAAAAAGTCTTTACAATTTTTAATATTTTTTGATTTTAAACTATTTCCTCAAAAAAAAAAAAATACTATCACAGAATGTCAATATTTTTAAATTTTAACAATAGATGTGTTTGACGTACGTTACCGCGGGTGCCAGCAGGAACCCAATCTTACCAGAAAGCGTTTCTTGTCACAGAAATTGGGTAAATGAGAGCGATCATGAGAGAGTATTTGTGTTTCTCTTTTTACCAGAACTTACCCGTAATTTTTGTTTGGCTAAAATGGTAAAATTGTGAAATCATCAGCTGTTGCTAATAAATTATGTTCTGTATTATTGAAAAAATTAAAGTTAAATAAAAATTTACAAAAAAGAACTTTTCCTTCTTAATAATGAAAAATACATTTGAAAATGTAAATAGATATTTGCCATTTCAAATATATATATAATTTAAGCTGTTTTTTAATATGAATAAATTTGACGTTGTTTTTTGGGTATGAAATGTGGTTTTGTGCGTTCGCAGTGTTTTGGCCTTTTTTATGGTTTTGTGAGAGAATTTTTTGCTTACTCTCATTTTACCAGACTTAACCCAAAATTACCTCGTACAGACCTAATATTGAAGAACAAAAATATGTTTGCTATTTAAATTAAGAAAAAATAAATTCAAAATTTTCAAATTATGGATGGGGTTAAAAGCAGGTATGTAGAGGCAAGTCTGCCCCAGACAGTCCTATGCACACTAATGCTCTATGACGAAGTTTAGGTCTTTGGCTCCCAATGTTTTTCCGACTTATCTCTAATTTTACTTTCAAAATCGCATCCGATCGAATTTAAAATGTTTTATTTTTTCCAAAAAAAACATTGTTTTACTTTAAACAAATTAAATATTAATATTTCGCTAGATCTTCTAGAACTAGTGCGAATTCAAAAATAATTTTTTTTTGAGTTCACGATGTTATTAAATTCGATCGTTTATGTTCAAAAATATTTATTTATGGATTTCAACCAAATTGTCCAATATTAGTTCTCAAATTTTAGTTGTTCTTCCCTGCCGAAAATTCATTTGATTCAGAAACAATTTTAGTCTTAAAGGCTTTTGAAGTCAGTATCAGGTTTTCTACGGTTAAAAACATAACTGGCTGCTAACTTTTTATTAATAATAAGGAGGATAAAGAATTAGGTTTGTAATTCACTTTTTTAAAATCAATTAAATTTGACTCGAATATCATTCCATAAACGCATTCGAGGCGTATTGAGGATTCTCGTCAGAAAATTTTAGTTTAACATTTCGCAAACACTTTCTGATAGAATAGAAAAAATTTAAATGTCCCTTTAAAAATTGCTATCTGAATAAATACTATTAAAAATTCGCATTAATGCAATACCGCAGCATTCATGCAAAACGGTCATTGAAAATTTCATTAAAAGATCGCGTGTATGCCAGCAAAGCCGCGGCGGCCATCTGCACGATATATTGTTCCATACATAACCTAATTCTGTCTACTTTACGATATAATAAAGTTTCACTATTTTTTTTTTAAATATCTGTGTTTTATTTAAAATTTAAAAATTGCGTTCTTCTTGGGACACCCTTATTTTACAAGCCTATATGGATATATTAATCTCTACAATAACAAACATTTAAATATTGCTTAGAATAGTATCAAAACCGCGCAAACTACAAATTGGGTCATAGTGAAAATTATTCGGTGGTTTATTGGATTTATATAAAATTTAATATACACGTAACTATCGCATAGACAAGCTGAATTCAAATTTCTTTTAAAATGAGCTGAGCTAGGGTGGAGTGTTTGAGCGTTTTTCAGTTTAAAATTTCGCGAATTTTTGACTCTTAGGCAGTGTTTGTGATCGTTACATGTTTTGAATTAATATTAATCAATGAATCAACTTCAACAACTTATTCCAACAAAAAATGGTGTATTTGATATAAATTTCACGAATTAAATCATAAAGCAAATTATTCTATCGAAACAAAATTAATAATATAAATTAAATTATATCCCACTTTATTCAATACCAAATTATTCCTTAAAAACTATTATTTCATAGACTTGTGAAAAATGGTTGTTCAAATAATTTAGAAAATGGATTAACATAATTTAAACAAGATCCAGTATTATAGTAACAACTTATTATGATTTTTGACTTAAATTTTTCATAAGAAATTTTCAAACAGATAGTCATTTTTATACCCTTCTCCACAGGTGGAAGGGTATATATAAGTTTGTCATTCCGTTTGTAATTTCTACAATATTGATCTTAGACCCTATAAAGTATATATATTCTGGGTTATTATGAAGAGCGAAGTTGATTTAACGATGTCCGTCTGTGTGTTAAAAAATGGGTTTTCCGAAACCCCAAACATGATGAGGACTTGATTGTTATATATTTCTGTTACATGTGATCCATTTCTGTTTGCTATTGAAAATCACCCAGATCGGTTGATAAATGGCTGAGATATTAGCAAAAAACCACGACTACCTCTACTTCTACCTCTTTTTCCTTAAAATTCCTTTGTTTTTATATGTATGTTGAATATTACGCATAACAAACACATCCATTTGTTGAAATTCTTTTCATTCACCTCTTCACCTTTTATTCAAAAACAACAAACCAATACAATGATTTGTCATTTAAATAAAAACCAAACAAATCTCTATTGAACGAAAATTGTTTATTTGCCTCTATTAACGATTATTTTTCATGAGCTTCAAAAGCTCAGTTGTCTAAACGCTATGTCACAAGTACTTTCGATTTTTTTATATTTTCTTAAGATTTTTTTTTTGTTAATTTTTTGTTTTTTAACATTAAATAATTAATTTAAATAAAATTTTAAATCAATAATTAAATAATCCATAAATAGGCTAAAAACATAAAATTTTTATAAAAACCCTCTGATACAAACAAAATACAAACGGTTTTCTTTCTATTTTTTGCTCCGATTTAAGAGAATTTTTAAAAAGATTTTTAAACCATTTTATTTCTCATATATTAAGAAAATTTTATACATAATTTCCCTTTGAGTGCAACTATTTTAGGTCATTACTTATAATGATTTGTAAAAAAATTGTATAAACTATTTTCCTTCAAATTTTTAAAATTAATCTAAAGAAATTAAAAAAAAAAATTAATAAAAAAGCGAAATAAAATCCCAAATGCAAATTTACCAGCTAAACCAAACGTTTTTGTAGAAATAAAACACATGCAGTCCTAGTGATTTCATTTTTTACAACTAAAAAGATTTTTGAAAAAAAAAATAATAGGACAACACGGATTGGCATTATGTTTGTGGTGGTTGTTCTTTCTTTTTTTATTTTATTTCTTGAACTTCTTATCTTTCACCTCTTCACCTTTTATACACATACAAAGATTTACCTAAAAGCCAAACAAATTTGTTTTGAACGAAAACCGTTTATTTACTTCTATTAACGATGATTGCGTATGTGCTTCAATGGCTCAGTGGTCTAAGCGCTTTGTCATAAATAGTTTTTTCTTTTAGTCGCGCGATCGATCCCCGTCTATTCAACTTTTTTTGTACAATTTTTTTTTTACATTTAATTAAGACTTTTTTATTTGTTTTTTTTTATTTTTTTAACCTTCATAAGGACTTCGGGTCAAATTTGACCCATTTTAGGAGAAAAGTTGATTTTTTTCCACGAATAAGTGATTTTCATTTTTGATATTTTATGACTTTTATTTAATTTTAAAACTAAATAGAAATTTAAAGTTTTTGAATGAATATGTTTAAAAATATTTCAGTTACAAGTTTTTTTACACACAAGGTCTTCGGGTCAAATTTGACCCGGAGTAAAGAAGTTAGTTTTTGTGATGCTTCATTGATCGTAAATCGATTTTTGAGATAACTTTGACATCAGTAAATTCTAAATAAAAGTTTATAGCTACATATCTGTCGCTTTTCATTTCGTCACATAGACCTTTCTTTATTCTTTGATGTCAATACATTTGTTTGAAAAAGGGGAATACCCGTGCTTTTGGTTTGTATGTAAAAAACAGTGCTATCAAATTACTTTTTTTTGCCTACGCAACACTGCTACAGTCGTAGAGTAAACAAAGAACGAATAAGACGTGTCTAAAAAGGGGAATACCCGTTCTTTTGGTTTTTATGTAAAAAGACAGTGCTATCAAATTACTTTTTTTTGTTTACCGCAACATTGCTACAGTCGTTGAGTAAACAAAGAACGAATAAGACGTGTCTAAGTTTGAAATTAGTGCTAAATATTTTTTTTATCGAAAAATGAGGGATAGTGAAATAGAAATCATGATGAATGAATTATCAGACGGTGATGAACCTTGTTCAGAAAATGAGGATCATGTAGAATATGCTGAACCATCTGATAGTTCTTCTGAAAGTGATGGTGAAGTTGCGGCTGCTCCGACAATGACATCAAAAAATGGTCAAATAAGATACTACAAAGAACCATGTACAAGTGCATATGGAAGAGCTTCGAGGGAGAATGTTATCAGCATGATGCCAGGTTTGACACGTTATTCGTGTTCAAGAATTACAGAGGAAGAGATATCTAGCTTTCAATTATTTTTTCCACCTCCCGTAATGAACACTATTATGAAATATACCAATATTGAGGGCAAACGTGTCTTTGGTAATGATTGGAGTGACGTTGACGATGACGAAATGTTCGCATTTATTGGATTACTTTTATTAGCTGGAGTGTTTCGATCAAATAATGAAAGTACAGAAAGTTTATGGGATTCTGAGAAAGGTAGACCGATATTTGGAGCAGTCATGTCAATAAAAACATTCAAAAAATTATCGAGAGTAATAAGATTTGATAATAGAGACACACGAAGCGAACGACGATTACTAGACAAATTTGCACCGATTCGTGAATTGTGGAATCAATGGGTTGATATATTGCCTCGACTTTATAATCCTTCTCAAGATGTAACTATAGATGAACAGCTGGTAGCATTCAGAGGAAGATGTCCATTTCGGCAATACATACCATCCAAACCAGCTAAATATGGTATAAAATTTTGGGTTCTTTGTGATTCTGTTACAAGTTATGCCTGGAATATTCAACCTTATACAGGCAAAGAAATAGGAGGCATGCCTGAAAAAAACCAAGGTATGCGTGTGGTTCTCGATTTGACAGCTGGTCTAAAAGGTCATAACGTAACGACAGATAATTTTTTCACATCATATCAACTTGGGCAGAAACTACTAGAAAAACAAATGACCTTAGTAGGAACTGTACGTAAAAACAAGCCGGAATTACCACCACAAATATTGGCAACGAAAGGCAGACCAATAAATTCTTCATTTTTCTGTTTCCCTAAAAAAAACAAGTCAGTGAATCTTCTCAGTACTTTGCATCATACCTCAGAAGTTAGTAATCGCGCAGACAAAAAGCCACAAATAATATTAGATTACAACAAATGCAAAGGTGGTGTAGATACATTGGATAAAGTTGTGTCTTGTTATACTAGCAAAAGGAAGACAAATCGATGGCCTCAAGTGGTATTTAGTAATATATTAGATATATCAGCGTACAATGCTTTTATTTTATTTACATCCGCTAATGACGGCTGGAATGAAGGCTGCTTAGCTAAACGACGATACTTTTTAGAGAATTTAGGTATGCAGCTTACTACTCCTTATATAAAAAAACGAAAAACATTACCAAGAGCACCATTTTCACGAGAAATTGCAAAGAAAATACGCGATTTGACTCAACGAGATCAAGAACCACCTACTTCAACCCAATCCGAAGAAAGAAATAGTGGACCAATCGAAAAGGCAACCAAGAGAAGTCGATGTCAATTATGTCCCAAAACTGATAACAAAACACCATTAGTCTGTCTTACTTGTAAAAAATTTGTATGTAAGCAGCATTCTAAAACGATTATTTTATGTACCCAATGCAATGATAAGTAACGCAGTAATAAATTTTTCTATTATAATAAAATTGAATTTAATTATCTCATGTACATAACCCTTGCAATAATTTTGTAAAATTGATATAAATTTTAAATAAATGCCTATAAAAAGTACAATTTTTACTGGATATTGTAGAAAATTACTTTTAAGCTCTATTAATTCACTTTAGTAACGCAAATTATTGTCCAAATAAGAAATTTACTACTTGGGTCAAATTTGACCCGAAGACCGTTAACGTCAGTAACTTTGAGGACCTTATGAAGGTTAACATAACAAATATGTACAGCTCAGTTAACTTAACGATTTCGGTCAATTTTTCTGTATATTTGGAGAACAGAAAGAGGAAAAGTTCCAAAATAAGGTAGTCTTGGTTATCAATACACAACATCTGACCAAATGTGGGCGGGATCTGCGAATTCGGCGTGGCACAAAATAGATTACTTTATATAGGGTCCGCCAAATAACTTTTTTTTTTTTAATTTGCTATAAAAAAAAACTACTGAATATTTTCTCAAATTTCTTTTTTTATTTAAATTAAATTATTTTCCATTATTAACCGGAAGGATTGTACTTACAAATAAAAAAAGAAATTTGAGAAAATATTCAGTAGTTTTTTTTTATAGCATTTAAAAAAAAAAAAAGTTATTTGGCGGAACCTATATCTTATGAACGGTAACACCGAAATTAAATAATACATAAATGGGCTAAAAACATAAAAATTTTTATAAGAACTAAAATTTTAGACCTGTAACGTGATCTATGGATACGTCTTATATAGCAAAAGATCGAAAATCTTTAGTATAACATATTTGCTAAAAAACTTAGAAATATCGGTTCAGATACAAAAAAGTTATGCCCAAAACATAAAATTTTTTAAATACCTATTTTCTGGAATAATAAATCTTCCCGAGCCCAAGTTTTATCACCAACCTAAATGGTTAATTTCCTCTTAAAGGAGTCCGTATATAAATCTGTCCATTCCATATATAAACTTCAGTTTTTTCCCAACCATGGTGAACGGTATATAAGATTCGGCATAGCCGAATTTAGCCGCTCTTACTTGTCAATTATATAGTCGTTTTAATAAAACAGTGTCCAAAATGTAGTAAAGTGAAAAATAATTTTTATATATTTTAATTTGATGTATTTTCTAATAAAATTTTAACATTGTTAAGAGAAAAGAGTCGTCAATCGAAATTTTCAATATCGAATTTTGGATTTTTAGGGATAACATCCCCCGAAGTTTTTCTTAATAAACTCTTAAGTGTTGTGATACCTATTAGTCAGTCGTCATCAGCTTCATTTGCCTGTCATTAACACTTCATCATATGTCACTATCTAAACAGTTGCGTAATCACTTTTTTTTTGAACTAGATTATTGTTATGTCATCATTTCAGCATTCACAAAGTCGGTTCTGTTAAATAAGTTCAGTATTATGCCAGATTTGCAACAGTCACGAGATTGAGGTTTTCGCCATCGATTGACATTCTTTTATACACAGCAAAATTTGTCGAAACAGTTCCGTGTTCTGTAATTATTTCAACTATAACAGTCCTAATTTATTTAGTCCACATTGGTGTTATGTTCATTTCTCTTTAGCTACATGATATATCCACCATTTCAATAGTTGGAACACTGGTAATTCTACAGTAAATACCACTTTTTCAGACACTGAATTATATTTTACAGCTTTGTGACATGTCCATCATTTATCTATCACAGATTTATCACCTTGCATCAATCGACCCTTCATTTCCTGTAAGGATATTTCCTACAACATTGGTGAGAAATCATTGAACCGGTATACTTATACTCCACTATTTTTTTTATTTTTATACCCTCCACCATATATGGTTAGGGTATATATCAGTTTATCATTCCGTTTGTAACATGTCGAAATATAGGTTTAAGACCCCATAAAGTATATATATTCGTGATCCTCATGCAATTTTAAGTCGATTTAGCGATGTCCGTCTGTCTGTCTGTTGAAATGGCGATCACGACTCAAAGACGCAAGCGGGGTGCCTATTTTCGCCCAGATTATTGAACATCCTCCCGAACAGTTTGGTATTTAAAATGAGCAAAATCGGTTCAACGGTTCAAAAGTTATAAGTGAAAATGAAAAGGTACCTCTAAATTTTCCATACAAATTTGTACAATTTTTTCTGTATTTATTTTTTTTCTGTTAACTAAGTAAAAATGTTATTAAGTCTTCTTCTTGTTCGACTACATTTATTGTCCATCATACTATGAGAATAATAACATTCTTAGAGCTATATGTGTGTTACTGTAATAACTAAGTTAACGTAAAAAGCAACATTGTTAAAGTCGCTAACAGAGCAGACCTCTGTAAATAACATTACTAAAGAGGGCTAAATTAGGCTGTGCCGAATTTTTGAATACCCCCCACCAATATCCTAAAAAGGTGTTCTCTTCTGTTTTTGATACAAATAATATAAAAATACTTTTGAAGTAAAATTATGCTGGTGAACAAATTTTTTGTGGTGAAAAACTTTTTAGATGTAAAAAGAACTTTTTTGGTGAAAAAAAAAATTAGAGGTGAAAAAATTTTTAAGGTTAACAATTTTTTGTGGTGAAAAAATGTTTAAGGTGAATACAAAATATTTACTGCTTAGCGACTGGTGAAAAAATATGAGAAAATATGTTATGTACCAGTCGCTACTATGAAATTGTACTAAATTTGTATGGGCTATTTAGAGGCACCTTTACATTTTAACCATGGACTGCATAAAAAACACATTGTAAAGGATAGTTTTTGTCAAATACTCAATTTTGTTCCGGCTAATGGTGACTAGCTCTGCAGCTGAATATGCCTAATGGAGAGAATGCACTTTCTGATGCGCCACGTATTAATAAATAGTTTCAACGAATGTTCTTTCTTTAAAAAATTGAAGTGTGTGTAGGCATAATATTGCTTAAGCATAGTCTTATTAGTATGTAAATCGCATGTAAGTTATTATATATATAATTAATAGTTAAATTTAAATAAGTTGTCATAAATCGTTGCTCCTCACTGTAACGCTGTACATTATACCGTACCTCAAAAAAAAAGTTCACCGTACACCCTCAAATATAAAGTATTTTAACAAGAAATTTTCGAAATTTTTTTTTTTTTTTTTTTTTTTTGGCCGAACGTAGGGGTCGCCATTTTATATTTTTCTTTATATCTTCGCCATTTACAGTCGGATCTAGTATTAACCCACCAGATCTCAGTTGCTACCACCTTAATGTACTGCCCTAATATTTTAAAATGAAAGCTCGCAAAAAAGCAATAAACTTTTGCTAGGAAAGTATTCCAATAATTCCAGCGGCACTATTATTTTATTTTTTTTTATTTTTTTTTGCCGAATGTAGGGCATTTTTAATTTTTTTGTCATATCTTCTGTATTTACAGTCGGATCTTAAAGGGTTATATATCAATGTTTTGTCGCAATGATGCCAATTTGTTACATCAAAAATCATTGACCTCAAGCACCCTTTTATACTACTTAAGGGGTAACACCTACGTAAAAAGCCTATATATAAAAACTTCCTTTTTTTATTTTATTTATTTACGGAGATGTGTTAACAAAGATTGGTTTTCACAAGATTTATGAAGGAGTACAAAAAAAAATATTTGTTTTACACAAAGTTTTACAAAATGATAGTATATTTACAATAGAGGTCTACGGCACGCAGCATTACTTAATCAATTTTTGGTGGATTTCTCTGAAATTTATAATGCATATGGAAAACTAAATTATCTATGGATGCGCGTAGGAGTTTTGGATAGGTCAAATACTTTTTGACTTAGAGCTGTTTCTTTACGAGTATAAAAAAGAGATATTTTGACTTTAACGCTTCGCTGTTTTGTCAAAAATTAATATACCCAAAAACTCATACGCTTTTCTTTAGATAATTTAGTTTTCTATATAAAGTGTATGTTTCAGAGCGATCCACCTAAAATTGGTTAAATTATAGGCAAACGAACCATTGCAAAGGTCTCTGTAAATGGTGTTCCATTCTTACAATGACTCCATTTTTGTAGGCAGTGTTGGTAGGAGTTCCATCGCAACTAATAGCTATTAAGAAGTCCATATTGAAGTTCTCTTGACTCAAATAATACAGCCAAATAATACAGCCAACTTGAATCACTTCAAAATATGATCGATTAAAATTTGTGTTATTTTATAAGTGATCCACGGCACTCAGCATAATTTAACCAATTTTAGGTGGATCGCTCTGAAACATACACTTTATATAGAAAACTAAATTATCTAAAGAAAAGCGTATGAGTTTTTGGATATATTAATTTTTGACAAAACAGCGAAGTGTTAAAGTCAAAATATACTCGTAAAGAAACAGCTCTAAGTCAAAAAGTATTTGACCTATCAAAAACTCCTACGCGCATCCACAGAAAATTTTGTTTTCCATATGCATTATAAATTTCAGAGAAATCCACCAAAAATTGATTAAGTAATGCTGCGTGCCGTGGACCTCTATTGTAAATATATTATCATTTTGTAAAACTTTGTGTAAAAGAAATTTTTTTTGTACTCCTTCATAAATCTTGTGAAAACCAATCTTTGTTAACACATCTCTGTAAATAAAGAAAATAAAAAAGAAGTTTTTATATATAGGCTTTTTACGTAGGTGTTACCCCTTAAGTAGTATAAAAGGGTGCTTGAGGTCAATGATTTTTGATGTAACAAATTGGTATCATTGCGACAAAAACATTGATATATAACCCTTTAAGATCCGACTGTAAATACAGAAGATAAGACAAAAAAATTAAAAATGCCCTACATTCGGCAACAAAAAAAATTTAAAAAAAAATAAAATAATAGTTCCGCTGGAATTATTGGAATACTTTCCTAGCAAAAGTTTTTTGCTTTTTTGCGAGCTTTCATTTTAAAATATTAGGGTGGTACATTAAGGTGGTAGCAACTGAGATCTGGTGGGTTAATACTAGAACCGGTTACTTGAGGTCAATGACTCCTTCGAGGAAAACATCGGTCTCCGCGAGACAAAAAGCATCGATATACAATACTTTAAGATCCGACGGTAAATGGCGAAGATATAAAAAAAATATAAAATGGCGACCCCTACGTTCGGCCAAAAAAAAAAAAAAACATTTTCGAAATTTTCTTGTTAAAATACTTTATATTTGAGGGTGTACGGTGAACTTTTTTTTTTTTTGCCTATAAGGTGGTACGGTCTAATGTACAGCGTTACAGTGAGGAGCAACGATTTATGACAACTTATTTAAATTTAACTATTAATTATATATATAATAACTTACATGCGATTTACATACTAATAAGACTATGCTTAAGCAATATTATGTCTACAGTTCGGCCGTCCTGACGTTTAGGATCCCCTGATCCGAGCTGGCATACTTCTTGTTATTCTAACAGTTGGTGATGCTCCTACACATAAATCCTCTTTTCCCCTTAAGCTTCCTTTCCTTGTAAATATACTACTACCCTGATTTAAACTTTGCCCTTTAGTAAAATTAATAGTTTTTCTCTAAGCCAAGGCTTAATGTTATGAGCTGCCCATATTCCCTCATAAGGCCTTTGCGTCCTCTGAAAACCAACTATATCTTTTATATAATATCTATCATTCTTTAAAACTTTCATTACTTCATATGGTCCCTTAAATTTCGGTAACATTTTACTAGACACTCCAGTCTTAAAGTCAAAATTTCTTATCATGACGTAGTCCCCTACCAAATAAGTGTTTGGTTTTTTCCTTTTAGCATCTACATATGTTTTATTACAACTTTGCACTTGCTTCTGTACTTCTTTTGCGTTTCTTCTTATTTCTTTAACATTTCAATCTCTACATTGAATACCATTGTCTATCACATTTTCTTTCAAACAGTCTACCGTTTTACCTCTTTGTCCTACCCCAAACAACATCTTGCTTGGATATTCGCCTATGCTTCTGTGTATCGTGTTATTCATTGCGTACTCGACTTCTGTCAAAACTTTGTACCATGGTTCATTTTTTTCGTTGTCCGTTATTTTAGCTATCATTGGCCCAAGATCTCGATTTATTCTCTCCACTTGCCCATTTGCCTGTGGTGATCCAGTTGCTACTTTTATATGGTTTACATTGTTTGCCCTTAAGAATTCCTGAAATTCCTCTGAAGTAAAACATGTTCCTCTGTCTGACACTATATAGGCTGGCCTACTGTAAGCTCTGAAATAATCCTTAAGTGCGTCTAAGGCCTCTTTTGACTTAGTTGTTTTTGCTGGATATAATCTTAGAAATTTTGTGCATGCGTCTACTATAACTAGAATGTACTTCTTTACATTATCTTTATTATTGATGGGCCAATAGTGGTCTATGTATAATACTTGAAAGGGAATACTTCCTTTTGGTATGCTGTGCACATATCCTTCCTGGCTGCCATTCTTACTCGAGAATCATATACATTTTAAACAATTTGTTATATGGTCTTTTACTTTTCTTCTTATATTAGGGAACCAATAACTCTTACTTATTACGTCCGTGACTTTATCCCCGCCGATATGACCCATTTCGTTGTGGTATTTGAAAAGTACCTGTCCTTCCATTGCCTCTGGCACATAAAACACCAGCCCGTCTTTTATTTTCCTGTAAATTACACCGTTTCTCATTTCATATAATGAATGTTCCCTTTTTCCTAACAATGTTTTTATCTCCCTTATTTTATCATCCTTGTTCTGACAAATTACTAAATTATCCTCAAAAGTATTGTCCGATATTATCAATATTGTGTTACACCTACTTAGGGCATCTACATGTTTCATCCTTGAACCAGACCTGTGTTCTAATTTATATTCATAATTTTGGAGTTCTAAGGCCCATCTGGCAATCCTTGGATTTAATTCCTTTTTATTAAGTGTAAGAGTAAGCGAATTACAATCTGTTACAATCGTAAACCGAATACCATGTAAATATATTCTAAGCCTCTGTAAAGCGTTTCTAACTCAAAGCTGTGGTACTTTGATTCAGTTTCGGTTGTTCTCTTTGAGAAATAATAAATTGGATGTAACTTATTGTCGCTTTTCCTTTGAAATAATATGGCACAAAAACCCATAGAGCTTGCATCACAGTGTAATTTTGTTTCGTCCCTTGGATCATATATTGCTAAGACCGGTGCGCCTATCATTTTATCTTTTAATAGATTAAATGCTCTTAGCTCATTTTCACTAAATTTAAACTGCCAATCTTTTTATGTCATATCATAAAGTGGTTTAGCTATAATAGAAAAATCCTTGATGAATCTTCTAAAATATGAACACATCCCAAGAAAACTTTGGACATCTTGGACCTTTGATGAAACTGGAAAATTTTGGATTGCTATAATCCCGTCTTTATTTGCCTTTATTCCCTTACCAGATATCATGTAACCCAAATATTTGACTTCCCTTTGAAAAAACTACATTTATCTAATCTCAACTCCAATTTGTTTTCTACTAGTCGCTTAAAAACTTCACTCAATATTTCCATATGTTCATCAATGTCAGTTGTTGCTACCATAATATCGTCGAGATAGACAATGACTTTGCCCTCCCTTACCATGTCTTCGAAAACTTTGTTTATAAATCTCTGAAATACGAATGGTGCGTTTGTTAAGCCAAATGGCATCCTAAGAAATTCATATTGTCCAAGGGGCGTTGTAAAAGAAGTATATTTGATTGAATCTTCATGCATATACACGTGGTAGTATCCATTTTTGAGATCTAATTTGGAAAACAATCGTTTATTTACTAACCTATCTAAAAGATCGTCTATCAATGGCATTGGATACTTATGTTTTGCAGTAGCCTTATTTAGTTTTCTTTCCCACTAACACGATTGGAGAGGCATACTCTGACTCACTCGGACGTATGATCCCATTTTCTAAATATTCGTCTAAAATAGTCTGTACTTTTTGTTTTTCCGCGTACGAAAGTCTTCTTGGCGCATAATTAAATGGCTTGTTATCATCAATTGTCAGACGCATTTCACATTTCATCCTAGGTTCCCTTGGCCTTACTGCCTAATATAAATTTCTTCAAAAACTCTAGCAAATCTTGTTCTATCTTCTATACTCAACTCTTCGCCCAATTCATAGTTTATATTTTCCACGTCCCATTCAATTCCTAACATTTGATTCTCAAATATGCCTTCGTCCTGATATTCATCTACATTGGTTTTAGTAGCACTTAAATTTTCCACTTTATTTTCCTTTTCGGCCTTTTCTATTTCTAATTCATTTAACTTTACATTGTTTTCTATACTTTCACATAGTATTGCATTTTCGTTACAGTTTTTTGTATAATTAAATTCATTGTCATCGTCTATTACCACTAATTTCGCTTTACATTTTCTTAAAAAATCTCTTCCTAACACAACTGAACATTCAATAGATTCGTTATCAACAACCATCAGCATAAGAGAAACAACTTTTATTAAAAAATAACTGAACATTTTATTTGCCCAAAAATTTGCAATTTACTTTTATTAAGTCCAAAATAACTTCCAATTTCACTTTTTTCAATATTAACTTCATTAGGAACATAAACTCTTTTTACGATGCTGATGGGGCTTCCCGAATCTATTTGACATTCTAAACAATAAGAAAAAACATTTTTATTACTTGTCCCTAAAATTATTCTTAAATATCTTACATATTAATTTTTGTTTTCTTCCTTCTTCTTTTTATATTGGCTGCAATCTTTCGCCAGGTGTCCAACATTTCCGCACGCAAAACAAGCTCCATCTTCTCTCTTTGGTTTACGGCACTCGGTTGCAATGTGCCCTTTGCTATTACAATTGAAACACTTTATATCATTTCGTGATGCAAGCAAGACTTAAGTTCCTTTGTTTTTTTGTTGTTGAAAGTTCAACATTTTAAAATGCTTGTAGTAGCTCTGATTTTGATACGAAACATTGCAATCTAGCTGTATTTCTCAAATTAATATCTGGGATACCATTTATTAAGTATTCAATAAACTCATCGTTGTCCAGACTTATGCTGTTTGCCAACCCAAGCTTTTCATTATAATACGTTGTAAAATTTTCTTCAGGTTGCCATTTCCGGTCTTGAAGTTTTTGACGAATGGTTAGCTTTGAAACTTTATTCTTAAACGTTTATTGGATGTTTAAGATAAGGTCATCTACCGGGCCAATTAAATATGCTGAATGTAGGTGCAGCCACTCTTGTGCTTTGTCTTTCATTTTGCTGCATATTAGTGCACGCACAATATTATCCTCCAGCTTATAGCACTGTTTAACATTTTTCAATTGTGTCAACCAGACATCCACCTGCTCGCTACCATCAAACACCGGTATCAACTCTTTTAGTATATCAAATGGTATGTCGAGACTTGATGCTTCGTTGCCGCTGTTCTGGTTCGTCTTCATTTTCAGCATTCGCATTTCATTTTCCAGTTCTAAAATTTGTTGTTGCTTGTGAATAATTTCCAATTGAAGCTCCATATTTTTCCGTTGTTCAGTCATTTCATTTTTCTCACTTTGTGTTTTGGTATTACTTTCCATTTTATTGTTCGCCTTAACATCTAGCTCTACATTAGTTGTTTCCATTTCTTCGATAATACCGTTGTCTTTTAAATTGGAATTATTTGCCTCCATCTCTTTGTTATGTGGTTCACCTGCATCAGCGTTTTTAACGGTACTCATGTTGTACTCCATGTGCTCCACATTATCACTAGATGCTCCGGATTTTAGCATTTCTATACTGGAATGCAAATTTAAGTCAAACAAACACTTTGATTTTTTATCTGGATGTTCTGATATGCGCTTTATTAAATTACGTTTTGTGCCGTTTGCTTCAATATTGTTTTCTTCGCACCACGTTTTTAAAAATTCTGCTGATGCGATATTTAAGTCGGCTGCCGACATTCGTCTTACAATGTATGTCGCAATAAGAAGAAAAAAAATTATTTTCCCCCCTCTTTTCTATTGTTTTTTATGAAATTCAACACGAGTGATCCCACTTCTGAATTTTAGTCTGTTCGGTTTGAATGTTTTATCAAGACTGCTCTTCTTTATTTCTTACAATTAGTTACAATGTTCAATATTAAATTGTTGCGTCCACCTAACGGAATGCAATTGTACATAACGATGTATGTACAGTAGACCGTACCACCTTATAGGCAAAAAAAAAAAAAAAAAGTTCACCGTACACCCTCAAATATAAAGTATTTTAACAAGAAAATTTCGAAAAAGTTTTTTTTGGCCGAACGTAGGGGTCGCCATTTTATATTTTTCTTTATATCTTCGCCATTTACCGTCGGATCTTAAAGTATTGTATATCAATGTTTTTTGCCTCGCGGAGACCGATGTTTTCCTCGAAGGAGTCATTGACCTCAAGTCAATATTTTAAAATGAAAGCTCGCAAAAAAGCAAACAACTTTTGCTAGGAAAGTATTCCAATAATTCCAGCGGAACTATTATTTTATTTTTTTTTTTAATTTTTTTTGTTGCCGAATGTAGGGTATTTTTAATTTTTTTTCTTATCTTCTGTATTTACAGTCGGATCTTAAAGGGTTATATATCAATGTTTTGTCGCAATGATACCAATTTGTTACATCAAAAATCATTGACCTCAAGCACCCTTTTATGCTACTTAAGGGGTAACACCTACAAAAAAAATTTCTTTTACACAAAGTTTTACAAAATGATAATATATTTACAATAGAGGTCCACGGCACGCAGCATTACTTAATCAATTTTTGGTGGATTTCTTTGAAATTTATAATGCATATGGAAAACAAAATTTTCTGTGGATGCGCGTAGGAGTTTTTGATAGGTCAAATACTTTTTGACTTAACACTTCGCTGTTTTGTCAAAAATTAATATATCCAAAAACTCATACGCTTTTCTTTAGATAATTTAGTTTTCTATATAAAGTGTATGTTTCAGAGCGATCCACCTAAAATTGGTTAAATTATGCTGAGTGCCGTGGATCACTTATAAAATAACACAAATTTTAATCGATCATATTTTGAAGTGATTCAAGTTGGCTGTATTATTTGGCTGTATTATTTGAGTCAAGAGAACTTCAATATGGACTTCTTAATAGCTATTAGTTGCGATGGAACTCCTACCAACACTGGCTACAAAAATGGAGTCATTGTAAGAATGGAACACCATTTACAGAGAACTAAATTATCTAAAGAAAAGCGTATGAGTTTTTGGGTATATTAATTTTTGACAAAACACGAAGTGTTAAAGTCAAAATATCTCTTTTTTATACTCGTAAAGAAACAGCTCTAAGTCAAAAAGTATTTGACCTATCCAAAACTCCTACGCGCATCCATAGATAATTTAGTTTTCCATATGCATTATAAATTTCAGAGAAATCCACCAAAAATTGATTAAGTAATGTTGCGTGCCGTAGACCTCTATTGTAAATATACTATCATTTTGTAAAACTTTGTGTAAAACAAATATTTTTTTGTACTCCTTCATAAATCTTGTGAAAACCAATCTTTGTTAACACATCTCCGTAAATAAAGAAAATAAAAAAAGGAAGTTTTTATATATAGGCTTTTTACGTAGGTGTTACCCCTTAAGTAGTATAAAAGGGTGCTTGAGGTCAATGATTTTTGATGTAACAAATTGGCATCATTGCGACAAAACATTGATATATAACCCTTTAAGATCCGACTGTAAATACAGAAGATATGACAAAAAAATTAAAAATGCCCTACATTCGGCAAAAAAAAATAAAAAAAAATAAAATAATAGTGCCGCTGGAATTATTGGAATACTTTCCTAGCAAAAGTTTATTGCTTTTTTGCGAGCTTTCATTTTAAAATATTAGGGCAGTACATTAAGGTGGTAGCAACTGAGATCTGGTGGGTTAATACTAGAACGGGTTACTTGAGGTCAATGGCTCCTTCGAGGAAAACATCGGTCTCCGCGAGACAAAAAACATTGATATACATCACTTTAAGATCCGACGGTAAATGGCGAAGATATAAAGAAAAATATAAAATGGCGACCCCTACGTTCGGCCAAAAAAAACATTTTCGAAATTTTCTTGTTAAAATACTTTATATTTGAGGGTGTACGGTGAACTTTTTTTTGAGGTACGGTCTACTGTACATACATCGTTATGTACAATTGCATGCCGTTAGGTGAGAAGCAACAATTTAATATTGAACATTGTAACTAATTGTAAGAAATAAAGAAAAGCAGTCTTGACAAAACATTCAAACCGAACAGACTAAATGTGTTTGTCTAATGGAGAGAATACAGCAAAGAAATTAAATTGTTAAAGAAAGAACATGAGTTGTAAATATTTGTCAATAGATTGCCCATCAGAAGATGCATTCTCTCCATTAGGCATATTTTGCTGCAGAGCTAGTCTCCATTAGCCATTATGTGCTACAATATGCAATAGAGTATTATTGATTTTCTATTTTATTCGTAACATAAATGAATATTTGCCAAAAACTATGAAAAATATATGTTTTATGTGCATATTATACCATAATTTTATAAACCAATATTCATTTAGATGTTTAAGAGCACAATTTTGCACTTTATTCATGTGTATTTTTTTATAAAAGAAAAAATTAACATAAATATACATTTGCCGATCCCTCAATTCTCAAAAATACAAATGGAATAAAAAATATAAATTTCCTCTATGAATTTTTTTTTTTTACATAAAAATGTGAAATAAATGCTTTTATTACGTCAAACATTTGAAAAATTGCCTTTAAAATGATGTAATAAGTCTACTAGCAACATCTGAATGTATTATAATTTAAATAAATAAATTAAATAATTGAAAGCCTAACCCAAGGCTATATCGCCATGCAATCTGGTTTACTATATCTCCTATAGTAGCCAAAGAATTGGAGATATTTGAACGGAAAATCCTAGGAAAATGCATCGGAAAAAATTATGAAAATTTCATAAAACGATTTTCAAATAGTTACGTCTATGAAAATGCCGATGATCTACCCTTCTGATGGTACTCCATGTCGTTGCAAGCCAGATTCAGATTCAATATGCCTAATGGAGAGAATGCACCTTCTATTGACAAATAGTTACATCTATTTACAAATAGTTACAACTCATGTTCTTTCTTTAACAAATTAATTTCTTTGCTGTATTCTCTCCATTAGACAAACACGCTTACGTGGCGCATCAGAAAGTGCATTCTCTCCATTGGGCATATTCAGCTGCAGAGCTAGTCACCATTAGCCGGAACAAAATTGAGTATTTGACAAAAACTATGCTTTAAAATGTGTTTTTTGTGCAGTCCATGGTTAAAAAAACTGGTGAAAATGTAAAGGTGCCTCTAAATTTTCCATACAAATTTAATAGAATTTCATAGTAACGACTGGCACATAACATATTTTCTCATATTTTTTCACCAGTCGCTTAGCAATAAATATTTTGTGTTCACCTTAAATATTTTTTCACAACTAAAAATATTTTTTCACATCTAAAAAAGTTTGTCACCTCAAAAAAATTTTTCACTTACATAATTTTACTTCAAAAGATTTTTTATATTATTTTTATCAAAAACAGAAGAGAACATCTTTTTAGGATATTGGTGGAGGGTATTCAAAGATTCGGCACAGCCGAATTTTGCCCCTTTTTACTTGTTTATTTTTTTTTTTTTGTTATTCTAAATTTATGAAAAATGCCAGTTTAGGGGAAAATTAATTATCAAAAACAATTTGACCACTTGAAAATTTAAAAATTTCCAAAATATCAAGAACTTAGGACACGACGAGGATTGGCTAACGTTTTTCAAAAACTCTCTTTTTTCAAATTTCTACATTTGTGACCAAATGAAATAATACTAGGGGGTGGTAGTATTAGAATTTGATAATTCGTTATTTAAGGGACAGCTTAATCTTTATACATAAATTGTATAGACAATGAGGAAGGATGGGTATATTTGATTTAATACTTTAATAGAAATCAATATTTCTTCAACACCCGTGCAAATTATTAATATATTTGCTTTTTGTAATAACTTTGAAATAGTGGTTGCGTTCGGCAGATACAAATTAATATTCGACTTGATCCCTGAGCGTTCTCTAAACATGTTGAGTACTATTTTGGTAAAGTTCGGTAAATGAGAGTTAGCAAAAATTACTATCGCAAAGGAAGAAAATGCACAAAAGTACACGATTTTTCTTGCTTGAAAATGTATTTATTATAATAACACAATGAATTGATACATTATTCAAAGTATTATCCATCGTTATCCACTACTTTTTCCCATATTTCTGGTAGCATATGGATTCCGCGCCAACACAACTGCTCTGGTTTTGAGGTAAATAATGAATCAAGCCAATTTCTAAAACCCTGTTCTGAAGTGAAGCATATTCCATTAAGGGCGTTCTGCATCGATCGAAAAAAATAGTAGTCAGAAGGGGCAAGGTCTGTGCTATAAGGCGGGTGAGCCAAAACTTCCCATCCACAGTTTTCCAAATAGTTTTTGACCGGTCTTGCAACATGTGGCCGAGCGTTGTCATGATGGAAGATTATGGATTCGTGTCTGGTCGAATATTCTGGTAATTTTTCGTTGATTGCTCTCTTCAAACGAATTAATTGTATTCGGTACAGGTTCCCTGTGATCGTCTGAACCCAGTTCAACAGCTCATAATACAAAACACCCTTGTGATCCCACCAAATACAGAGCATTACCTTGGGGCCATGGATATTCGGCTTCGGGGTTGAGCATATCTTCATCGGCTTCGGGTATGACTTTTTGGGCTTGGGGTTATCGTAATGTATCCATTATTCATCACCAGTAACAATACGATTTTGCATAATCGCCTTTCAACGTCTCTCGGTTTCAATTTATATAGGACCCAATTTCCTTGCTTTTGAATGAATCCCAATGCTTTTTACGTAGGGAAATGGCTTGTTATGTGACCCCTAATGGTAATGCAAGTTGTTCTTGCGTTTGACAACAATCTTCTTCGAATAATGCTTCCAATGTCTCATCTTCAAACTTTTTCGGCTGACCTCCTTGTCTTCTTTGTCGAAATCACCACTTTTGAATCGCGCAAACCATCGTTCTTAAGTTTTTTGAGTTGGTGCATGTTGACCGAAAGCTTCTACCAACAATCGATAACTTTCAGCAGCCGTTTTGTTTTCAAATGAAAAAAGGTTATCAGACTTCCCCGCAGAACATTTTTTAGACACAAAATTCGACATTATCATAGCGATTGAAAAAAATGTGTGTTTACACTTTGGCGTCTATCGAATACTGAATTATAATAACAGATGTTTACCTTCAAAAATACTGTATTAGTTATTATTGACACAAACCATATGTGATAGTAAGGCCATCTGTTGTCCAAATCGACATTATTGACTTCTATATAAATATTTTTCCGATGGAGCGTCCTTTCAAAAAATAAACTTTTTCGAACAATCTTCGAGCCTAAGTAAAAAATATCCGTTTCGTATGTATACTAGGGTCTCCAAAAAAATTGTGAGTTATTGACTGGGCCCCCCTTAAAAATATGTATTTTGGTGTAAGACAACGTCTCCCAAGAAATTAGGACAATCGGATAAGAGGAACACGTGCCTCAACGGCCCTGAAATTAGAAAAACGGTATATATGGAAATAATATGACTTTTTTAAATTTCTTAAAATTTTTAATATTTTAAATTGATCTTGAATTAAAAATACTAAAAAATCGTAATAAACAGTAAATTATCTTTCTAATAAGGCAATAAAAACTAATATCTGTTAAAAAACCAAGTTATTACAATATTTTTTAATATTTTTCCGATTTTCAAACTTCAGAGCCGTTGAGGCACGTGTTCCTCTTATCCTAGTGTCCTAATTTTTTGGGAGACGTCGTTTTACAGCCAAATACATATTTTTAGAGGAGGGCCCAGTCAATAACTGACATTTTTTGCTCCATACAAGGTTGGTGAGCCCTAATGTATATGTTTAAAAATTACAGAATTTTGTAAAAAAGAATATCAATAAAATAGCTTGTCCTATAAACTTTTAATCGCTCTTCAAAAAATTTTCAAACCAATTTTGATTGTATAGTTCACAAGGTTAACTAAGTGTTGTATCATCGTATTAAAAACGACGATTTTCTGTTGGATGGAAATGTTTCTTGGGATTTTTTTAAATTCAAATTCGATTTCTAACAATTTTTTGTTTGAAATATTTGTAAATTGTTATTTTTTATATAAAAACTAGGGACAAAGCGCGCTACGTTGTTAGCGTAGAAATCTGTTGCACGGGCTAACGCCCGGGAGTACCCGGAGTTTCCCATTATTGCCATGTTCCAGACCAAAATTCTAAAGTGTGCCTTATCAATGAGTTAGCCCATACTCCAAGTAATACATATTTCAAATTTCAGGTTTCTAGATAAATCGGTGTGGGCAGGCCATCAACAGGCAGACTTTTCAACTATTTGCCCCTACCCGTAGGAATTTTCAGCAATTTGTTTAATGGAATGATATAAAGCCTATGTCCATACTTAAGGACCATTCTAAATATTGCAATATTGAAATCAGATGAGTAGTTATGGAGATTATGTTACTTTATACAAAGACGCATTAGCTTTTTATTATATTAGTATAAATATAAAATAAAAGTATAGATTGTTTATACATAAAAAGGGCAGTAAAAAAATTAAAAAAGTTTTTTGTATTTACAAATTCCATTGTTGGTGCGTTTTTAAAACATTTTTAATTGTATTTACAAAAATGGTTTGTGAAAGATGTTTTTCATTTGTCAAAAGCTAATGAAAACTTAAAGAAAAACTTGAGGAAAATAATATGGACACTTAAGTTTAACTTGTATACAACACTATACATTTTATTCTTTTAAGTAATTTTTTAGTAAAATATCTTTCTAAGGATTGCCTATAATCAAAGTAAAACGTGTGGTTAACAAGGAGACAGAAATGTAGCAAAATATACGTTTTTAATAGGTTTTTTGTTTAGGCTCTGCCTTCTATTAGAGGCTCTAGCTTGTCTAAAACTTTTGGTTCTGGAGAGATCTTTTGCCGGATCGAAATACATGTATCAACCTAGCTAAAACCCGTTAATTTTCTTTGTTTTTGTAAATGGTGGTTAAAAGCTCGCTATAAACTAGAAATAGTAACAATAAAAGTATATAGTTTTAAATTGCTATAACATGGTAAATATCAGAAAGAGAAATATGCGGGTTTAACCCTAATCTTACCAACATGTGTCTGTGAAACCCATTTTGATGTTAAATTCAATGTAGTAACGAAAATATTCGGCATATCGCAATTAAACTTCTTGACTTTTATTTTATACGTCGAAACAAAAAAATGCAACATAAAGTACTGACAAGTGTCTCCTAGACACATTAAAAAAATTTTGATATTTGCCAAAACAACTATCATATATATTACAACAACTGTTTATGTTCCACACTTACCATCTTTATTTTGCATGTAAAGTTTACAATTTAAAATCTGATTCGGGAATTCCCCTTTATTCTACCTATCAAGCAAATTGTGTTGAAAGTTGTGCAGCTTAGAATTAGTTGTGAACAATATTCAGGGAGTATTGACGTGCTATTATAAATAAACATATATGTTACACACATAAGTATTACAATATGCCAAAGCAACTAACAGAAGAAGAAATCCGACAAGCGGCGGAAGAAATTGATGAAGATATGCTCGATGATATTGACGATGAGGATATTTTTGTACAATCAGATGACGAGGAAAATTAAAATATTGAAGAAAATGCTTTTGAGGAGTCTGGCACACTTTCGGATATTGAAGAAGACGCAGGTGGAAAATTATTATGGGAGCGTTTCTTAGACTATTGATTTTGGCAGGCACAAAAAAAGAAGCGAACGCAGAGATTGCTGAGTTTTGGTCTTGACGTTATGTTTGCCCCATTTTTAGTGCTACAATAAGCCGAAATCGTTTTATGGATATATCAAAAAAATTATGATTTGATAACAAAAGTACTACAACCATTCGACGACAAAAAGATAAACTGGCACCTATAAGAAGCTTATTTGAAATCGTCGATAAAAACCTTAAAAAATTTTACACTCCTGGTGACAACATAACTGTGGATGAGCAGCTTGTTCCTTTTTGTGGAAGGTGTTATTTTCGGCAATATATGCCTAGCAAATCGGATAAGTATGGTCTTAAGATTTGGTGGGTATACAATTTTGTAGGAAACGGCAAGTAGAAACAAATTTATTCGGTTTTACCAACAACATAACTTTGGTTTCTTATGTACCAAAGCCTAGCAAAGCAGTTCTTTTACTCTCTTCAATGCACTATGATACTTATTCTGACATGCAAAATAAAAACAAGTCGGAGGTAATTTACATTACAATCGTACTAAAGGGGCAGTTGACACTTTAGATCAACTTTCACATAGTTTTACCTGCCGAAGAAAATCTAACAGGTGGCCGTTTACATTCTTCTGTAATTTAGTTGACATATGTGGAATAGCGGGATATATCATTTGGAAAAATTTGCATCCATCTTGAAAAGCCAAAAAAGCTCGAAAACTCTATCTACGAGAAGTATCTAAAGCACTTATTGCTCTCCAAATACGCCAAAGGTCACAAAATAAATTACAACGGCTTATAGTTCAGTGCATGCAGAAAGTTCTTCAGGAAGAAGCTTCACCAAATGTTAGAAGCTGTGCAACAAATAAACGCAAAAGATGCTATATGTGTGATCCTAAAAAAAGTCGTATAGTTAAACAATGCTGTAAAAGATGATAAATCTTAGAACAGTTGTTGCCTCTATTTGATGGAGAGTTGGCGAAATTGTTAAAGCTTTTTTTAGTTCATAGCCCTGTTATGTTATTTTACTAGGTGGGGGGGGGGGGGACGCGGAGGGCGGACTTTGGGATATGTAGATTGCTAGAAAATTCATACATAATATTTTTATAAATTGCTGTTGCCGTCGCTAGGGATCGATCCTTCTGTGTAACAGTCCAACGCTCTAACAATTACACTACATCGATATCAACAACGGACCCCAGTTAAATCATTTGTATTATCATAATTATTATTAGACCTACTGCAGTACATATGAATCTTCTCAAATGAGTTTGATAATTTATTTAAAGATTTGGTGAATTTTGAAATTGAAAATTCTATTTTAGGTGCTTTTAAGGTCGAAAAATTTAAATTTTGAATGATGCTTGGTAGTCCATTGATCATGTATCACCCATGCATTACATAATTAGTTTTGTTGATATAAAACGTTTCAACGTCGCAATTTGTCTTGAAATATCATTGTTAATAATTGCAAGCGAGATTTTGCTTACATTGTGCTCGTAATTTCAAAATATATACCTACCAGTGCTAAGATATCTGTTAGTCTTTGTTCGTCTACACCAGGGGTGCCCAAAAGTTCCTTATGGAAGAGCAAACACCAATACATTTAAAGAATAACCAATTTTGATTCAATATTTTTTATTGTAAAAACCAATACATACAAAGAAAAAAAATATTTCATATCATACGTTAAACAAAAACAAAATCTACATTGATGATCGCTGACGTCAATTTTTACCAGCAAAGCTTACGAAAGTGTTGTTGCTTTGCACTTGCGTATATACAGTGAAGAACGACAAAAAAAACTAATAAGACAAAGTTGTTTGCGTGTATTAAAACACACAGCCTATAGCTAAGTGCTTTTACAAAAACAAATGAACACCAAGCGCATAGGGCTTGGGCACCATTGGTCTACACGGTAGGTATCTAAGCACTGGTAGAGGTATCTATTGTTAAAATTACGGGCATTAATACAGTTTCCCACAAATCTTGCTTTTTCTTTAGCTTTTAATAATATTGTCCTAAATTTTTTTAATAATTTAAATTTTTTATGTTTTTTAAAATTTGTTTTCTTAATGAAACAAAAATCATATTTGGAATTTTTTAAAATACTAACTGATTAACGTCTAGATGAGAAAAGGAAGATATTGCCGCATTATCTTACGGATGAAATATTTTCCAAATACTTGTTGGGTATCAATAATAAACTATAATTACGTAAATACTTTTTCAATTCCATTTTGTAGTTACTACCATTATAAACCATTATACTTAAATTGAGCAATCAAGCTATCTATTTTCAAGTTAATTTCATCTGCATTGGTGCATAAAATCCGTTATATGAGCACATCAAACATAAAATAGTCAAGATGAAAATAAAAAAACATTTGTACCATTGAATGAATGAAAAACTTTATTTCACAGTTAGTTGATCAATAAAAATAGACTTAAATGAAAAGTGCACGTTCTCACTCACATGAGCTCATGAATGAACTCAAGCCGAATAAAGTGAATATGTGTAAACTTATATTTTATCGCTTGTTAATAACTTTTTAATAGAGGCACATCATCGGAAAAGTTATCTTTTCTCCCTCTTCTACATATAAAGTACCTAGCAAAATTTCAGTAATAAGTTCGTAATACTAATTTCAAAATAATATCATTAATTTTGCTAGACAAAGTCGTCTATATATGTAGCTAGCTATACAGGGTGGGCAAAAACCGTTATCTGAATTTCTTTCGCTATAACTTTTGTTTCAAGTAAAACCTCATTTGGTTTTACCTTATTCTATTTATTCATACTATAAATGTAATTGTAAACTATTATGTTGGTCAAATGTTGGCTTGTTTACGTACACCCAACGAGTTTAAATATGACAATAGGAAGAAGTCCGGCCCCATGAACCGAGATTTTTCATTTATATTGTATTGTTACGATTTTACCTCTTAAAATCGTTGATTTATTTTCTTTAAAAAAATCTAGTTCTTTTCTTATTGAAATAATAAACACCATTGAAGTTATTTTATAGCAACTTTTTATTTAACTACAAACTTAAAACTATTACACAAGAGACTTTATTTTAACTCTATTAAGTTTACACTTTCACAGAATATACAATTCAATTTATCGTCAATGCTTCGTCTTCAGCGTTTTATTATCAACTGACTTTCCATGCCACCTTGCTGGCGTTTTTATATGTGCGAGTTAAAATAACTTGAATGTTGCTGCACCATCCGGAAGCTACATACTGGCAACTTTGAGAATGTTCTTATTACCCGCTGTATTATTATTAGAATTGGCAAATCCGATATTATGTTTTAAAACTGAATAATATGAAAGATGGAAAGTTAGCACGATTATAAAGGGTGTCCCAAGAAGAACGCAATTTTTAAATTTTAAATAAAACACAGATATTTAAAAAAAAATCGTGAAACTTTATTATATTGTAAAGTAGACAGAATGAGGTTATGTATGGAACAATATATCGTGCAGATGGCCGCCGCGGCTTTGCTGGCATGCACGCGATCTTTTAATGAAATTTTCAATGACCGTTTTGCATGAATGCTGCGGTATTTCATTAATGCAGCGCCCAATTTCCTCTTTTAAGGCTTGAGTCGTCGTCGGCTTATTCGCGAAAACCATCGACTTCAAAAAACCCCAAAGAAAAAAATCTAATGGTGTTAAATCGCACGATCTAGGCGGCCAATTCTGATCTCCAAAACGCGAAATAACACGACCGGGAAATGACTGATGCAGCAATTGAATTGTTTCTCTGGCTGTATGACATGTGGCGCCATCTTGTTGGAACCACATGCCCTCCATATTCATTTCTTCAATTCTAGGCAAGAACAAACTGGTTATCATTTCACGATACCGAACACCATTGACTGTTTGCGCTTGACCTGCCTCATTTTCATAAAAAAAAGGTCCAATGATTCCTCCAGCCCAAAAACCACACCACACAGTGACACGTTGAGGATGCATTTGCTTCTCGTGAATCACTCGAGGATTTTCCTCACCCCAAATGCGACAATTCTGCCTATTGACGAAGCCATCAAGATGAAAATGGGCCTCGTCACTGAAGATGATTTTATCGGCAAAATCAGCATTTTCATGTTGTCTCTCCAATACCCAATTAACGAACTCCCTTCGCTGTCCATGGTCAGCTGGCTTCAGTTCCTGGGTCAATTAAACTTTGTATGCATGAAGATGCAAATCTTTCGTCAAAATTCGCTGCAAAGTGGATTTAGAGACACCAATTTGCTGAGCTCGGTGTCGAATTGAGGTGGATGGAGTTTAAGCGACATCATCACGTACAGCTGCGACATTTTCGGTCGATCGAGCTGGTCGATGGCGCGTTGTTGTCTTTACATCACTAACAGACCCAGTTTCGGCAAATTTATCCATTAATCTCTTTACAGTTGACTCTTTTGGAGCATTATTGTGACCCCAAATTGATCGCAATTTGCGAACTGTAGCCCAAAACTTTCACCATTTTGTTAAAACAATTTCACAATGAGAATGCGTTGTTCATTCGTGTAGCGCTCCATTTTTACTAACCTCGTACCTTCTACTAGCAAACAATAACAATTGTTCAAATGTCAAACAATGACACTTCGAATGTTGCCAGATTTAAAAATTGCGTTCTTCTTGGGACACCCTTTAATTAGATTTGCACGATTATTAATTGATTACGATTACAAATAATCCAGATTACTAATGATTATGAGAAAATAATCAAAAAGAATCAAAAAATAGACAACTATTAAATATTATTTTTGATTATTTGCTAAAAATTTTGTATTTACATTATTCTATTTTCAAAAATTTGCATTTACAACGTGAAAAAATTCTAACTAATAAAACAAAATTATAGTAGACATTTTTTATACGAACGTACGTTTTGCGCAATCATGCTTAATTTTTCAGATACATACACTCACAATATATCTTCCGTTACCGACTGTAGTTTATTTAAAAAGTAATACGTAAAGTTTGTTTTTAAAAGAAGAATCAATTGAAATTCATAGAAATATATTTTTTAACTATTTGAATCAGTCATTCAAAAAACAAACTATAAAAATTTACGGACATTCAGTAGGAGTTGATATTTTCTGTTAAATGTAAAATTTTATGTTTTCTGTTTTTAAAAATTCAAATTGATATAATTCTAATTTGTTTTTTTACCAAAATAGTTTGTTTATATACAAAATTATTTCAATAAAAATTACAACAAATTATTCAAATATAGATACACACAAGAAAATAAAAAAATATATACGTCTGTGTGTGTTGTGTTTTGTAAAATTTCATTCAAATAAAAAAAATTTTCAATTTAAAAAACAAACCCAAAAATCGTTTTTTTCTACTTTTTTTCAGTTAAAAATTTATGGTTATTTTAAACAACTTTCTATTGTTTTTACTACTTTTGTCGATTATTAAACAATGATTAAAAATGAACAACAAAATGGGCTGAATATCATGAAAAATCAGTAGTCCTCTTTTTGATTGTATTATCGATTAATTTAATATGTATTTTAGATTATTTTTAACGAAATAATATTGTGAGTGTATATTTAAAAAGTAGTTTTAAGACTTTTTTTTATAAATATTGGAATTTTTAAATTTTTTCTAGATGAAATGTAAATTTTATATAGAATCTGTTTACGCTTAAAGTGCACCTATTGTTAGCATAACGAAACTTATTTTCTCATGCTCTTGGCATTTACTGGTAGCCTTAAATATTTGTTTCGTTAAGCTAACACTTTAATACTCTTGTATGCACCCGGTCCTCTTTTCACCTATCTCGTGATATGTACTATCGAAAACGGTCCAGTTTTCACCTATCATGGGACAGGTCCTGATTCCCAACTGACCCCTTCAATTAATAGTAAAAATAAATAAACATACCAGAGATGAAGAATTTGAAACTTTAGTACTTTTTTTGAAAAATGTTAAAAATCATTAATAATTAAAAGTTCTTAAATAGACACAATTAGAAAGAGAAAAACGAATTATAAAACAGATTAAAAAAACTTTTAGATTTTAATGAAGCTCAATAATGACCATAATGGCGAATATGCCATTATGGAAAAAATACGGTCTGCCAAAATAACACAAAAAAAGTTTAATTTAGAGGGCGCAGATCTAAATTGAAGTTCCATAGTTGTTCTTGTTCTATTATTTTAAATTAATTTAAAATTTTGAAAAATAAAATATATTATTACGATCTTTGATCATTAGTTTACAAAACACAGAAAAAAGTATCACAAAATTTAAACTAATTTAAAATATTTATTTAAAATCACTTTCGATTTCTAACAATTTTTTGTTTGGAATGTTTATGAATATAAAAATTCTTTTAAATTTTTTTTATACAGTGCAAAATATAATTCAAAAATATTGTCTAATCATTAACTATCAACATAGATTATGTTGTAGATTTAATATGGATTAGGACAAACATTTGAAATTAACGGCTTCATATAAGCTTTGTTAATTATAGAGGATAAATATAAATTGTTAAATTTCGTTGATGTTAGTCTAATTGTGTGTTGTTTTCGAGTTTGTTAATTTGTTTTCAAAACAGACAATCATCAACAAGCAATGAACAAAGGGGAGAAAGGAAAGCGTGGATATTGATAAGGTTGGGTAGCGTCAACCGAAAATACAAAAATACTGTCCTGCTGGCTCTGTGGAATTGCTCAGTTTTTATTCTCTATAATTTACTAATAAAAATGTCCATGTTTCTTTACAATAAAATAATTTATAAAAAGAATATGATTATATGATCTAAAATCCTACTAATACTATTCATTTACAAAATAACAGATCAACAATTCATAAAACTCCATTTTTTATTTGTATTTACAAAAATATTCTGTGAAAAATGCTTGTATTGTACAAAATGAATTTTAAAATTTTTTTCTGTGAAGTTGTTAAATATATTGGTTGGCACTTTATATACGAGGGTGGAGCAATAAGTCCGTGACACTTTGAAAAAAACACAGTTTTTTTTGAAAAAAAAAAATATTTTTCAACATAATCTCCTTTTAGCTCAATACACTTAGTCCAACGTTTCTCAAATTTTTGTATCCCTTCCAAAAAATAGAATTTTTCGAGGTCCATAAAATAGGCATTTGTTTGATCATCGTTGTTGCTAAATCTCTTTCCACTGAGCCATTTCTTTAGGTTTGGAAATAGTCACTAGGGGCTAAATCCGGAGAATATGACAGAAGAGGTACCAATTCGTAGCCCAATTCATGTAATTTTGCCATTAAAACTACACGATTACGTTTATGGTCAATTGAGAGCAGACACACTCACAATATATTTTCCGTTACCGACTGTAGTTTATTTAAAAAGTAATACGTAAAGTTTGTTTTTAAATGAAGAATCAATTCAAATTCATCGAAATATATTTTTTAACTATTTGAATCAGTCATTCAAAAAACAAACTATAAAAATTTACAGACATTCAGTAGCAGTTGATATTTTCAGTTAAATCTCAAATTTTATGTTTTCTGTTTTTAAAAATTCAAACTGATATAATTCCTTTTTGTTTTTTTACCAAAATAGTTTGTATATATACAAAATAATTTCAATAAAAATTACAAGAAATTATGTATGTATAACACACAAAGCCAATAAAAATATATACATCTGTGTGTGTTATGTTGTGTTTTGTAATTACATACAAATAAAAAAACTTTCAATTTGAAAAACAAACCACAAAAATAGTTTTTTCTAACTTTTTGTCAGTAAAAATTTGATGGTTATTTTAAACGACTTTCTATTGTTTTTACTACTATTGTCGATTATTAAACAATGATTAAAAATAAACAACAAAATGGGTTGAATATTATGGAAAATCAGTAGTCCTCTTTTTGATTGTGTTTTCGACAAATTTAATATGTATTTTAAGTTGTTTTTAACAAAATAATATTGTGAGTGCAGCTTTCTTAAATCCAACCGATCATTTAAAATCGAATTCACACTGCCATATGTATTTTTTCGACATTTTCGGGTATATTGACCTCAATTGGCCGTTCAGAACGTTCAGCGTCATTTGTAGTTGTGCGTCCACAACGAAAGTCAGTAAACCACTTTTTTACCATTGAAATCGATGGTCCAGAGTCCCCATAGTTTTTATCAGGCTTTTCCTTGGTTTGATTGACGTTTTTTTCACAAAAAATAATGTTTAATGAGCACTTGAAATTCACTTTTTCCATTTTTTAAAAAATCCACGAGGTTGTATGTTTTGAACAGCTGTTAAACGCAAAGTAAATGACGGAACTTGCTCAAAATTTGACAGTAGTATATTAACAGTTGGTACTTGTGCAGTGCATTTCATATAACTACGAGAGAAGTTCGAAAAGTCACGGGCTTATTGATCCGCCCTCGTAAATAAGATAATAATGAGCTACTTTAAATGTTCTATGTTTGACAAAGAATTTTATAAAAAACCAAAAAGAACATAGAATTGTTCTTCAACTTAAGTAAACCAAAAATATATATAACAATTCGCTTATCCTTAGAGAACGAATTACAAAAACACGGAAAAATCGTTACATTTTACTACGTGAGTAACTGAAAGGAATATGTTTATTCAAAAGTTTTATGTATTGACTACAAAAATTTTGGAGAATACTCTTAAGCCGACTTAAGTGTATTTTCAAAACTCATCAGATATCTATCATTTGATTTTTTTATTTTTTTGCACAAATTAAACTCGTATGTTTTGAAAATAGCCACTGAATAGTGGCAGTTCTGTCAAAAGTTTCGCAGAACCAGTACAATCTTTTAAGAATTTTGTTTGATTTAGTAAATTTTCTAATTTCTCGATAATAACATGTCTAACAACATTTTATTAAGACTCCTCAGATTCCTCCCAAAGTAACTTCAAGATTATAACGACAGCTCAATTCCAAAACATGTCAAGTCGAAAAAATCACTTAAAGGAAAAGCTCTTAAAGTTTACGGCCGATATCGCGAAAACTATATGAGATAGAACTTTGAGTCTCTCACTGTTGTTATTAAAAATTAAATACAATTCTTTTTGCGATTTCGAATTTTAAAAATTTTAAGTCTATCATATTTTAAAATGACAGCATTATTTAGCACGCACAAAAATTTATCAAGTCGTCGTGTAAGTCGACTTAGCATTCTTAAATGTTTTCGTTGGTCATCCAAGTATATATAACATTGTTTGGTTTGGAAAAAATCTGAAATATTAAATTTAATCTGCCTACATAGACGAACGTACATTTTAAATTATTAAAAAATAAAATAATAAGTCCAGTCAAATTCTAACTTAAAGTATTTAAATAACATTCATAAACAAACATTTAATAATAAAAGTAAAACAAAAATAAATACATAAGTATGACTTTAATTTTAAATTGTTAATCTATAAAGCAAAAAGTTATATAAAAGTTCAATTAATGTGTCAATAAAAGTTACAAAAGTTAGCAAACGATGTTTCAAGTATCGTTATCAGACATGACCAATTCCGGTCTTTAGTTTTCTATAGAAATGTTGGTAATATTTCGGAACAAAATTTTGAACACATAGATACATGACATCTTTTCGCTTTTCTTCAGTAATATTTCATAATGTGTTTTAATTTTTCTAACGTCTTCGTCGAATTCATATTTATAAAATATTTTATAATTTTATTCTTTAATTATATATTTTATAATTTATTAGGTTCAAGATCATAATTTAATGTTACTGTGGAATAGTAAACACTAATTTTTAAATATAAGAGAAGATTGACAAAATTGTGAAGAACAGCACTAGAGGAAGTCCATACTTTATACCTGAGGGACCAGGTCATCGTCAGCCTCCATATGAACAACGATCCACAACAACTCAGGGTTTGAACAGGTTTATTTATATTAAACACTCTAAGGAAAGAAACTATGCGAAATACATTATTTTAAATGTATAACTTATAACTAAAACATATAAAATTTACACTACTTTTTTTAACATTTCCTTATGCATCATGTTATTAGTTTTCCATTCTTCTTTCAGATTCTGAAAGAGCATCAAATTTTGCGTAGGATAGAGATATTGCATTATTTTTTTGGTCCGATAACATAATAAATAAACACGTTGAAAAGTTGGTAAAAATTCTGATCACCTCGGCGTTAATGGGTTAAATATAAATAAATAATACCTTTACACATATTTTGGGCCAGTTTTAGCATTTTTCTTGCACAAGAACTCTTTTTATTCGTAAAAATATACAAAATTGTGTCCCTCTTCTGCTGACAGCTTTGTACAAACCAAAACATGTTAAGTAGACATACAAGTTCAAACTATGTTTTTACGTTAGGGGAAAAGCCTGCTAACTACAATTGGAGGTGTAAAAACTGTGCGTTGATCATGCTAAGTACACATACAAAACACTACACGAAGAAACGATAATTCCATATAATGTTGTCTACTTAGAATTTTATCAAATTTAAAAACTTCAAAACAAAAGTATGCTAAGTACACTTGCACCCTTTTGGAATTGAAGTTTTTTCAACATTCAGTTGTATGCTAAGTATTTTTTTGTTTATAACTTTTGATTGGATTAGCCGATTAACACCAAAATTTGACAGAATTTAAGTTGAAAAATACTAAATACAGAAACACAAAAAAAAAAAATAAATAAAAACATGCTAAGTCGACATAGCATGATTTGGAATTGAGCTATCGATAAGGAATATTTTTTAAAAAGTCTCAGGACAAATGCAGTAAATTTAACATCATACGATATTTCACAAAAAAGCAAATATTTGTATTCTTTCATCAAATACATATATTTTGCCTTAAACTATTTATCGCCAATTTTTACGATCAATCGAATTGAATAACCGACAGTGTTAACCGACAGTGTTGAATAATTGGAAACACTTGATAGTACACAGAAAGGGTTTTAAATAGTTTTAGTATATTTTTCATTTAAAATTTTACCAATATGATGGGGGTTTAAATATGACATACTTTGTGACTGTTTTTTTAATAAAAATTTTAATTTTTATAAAAAATAGACATATTTTTAAGAGCATGTTTCTTTTATTTTAAGAGCATGTTTTACATTTTTAGGGTATTTTTTACGGGCATAAAATTGTTTTTTGTCATATTTCTTGTTGTCCTGGTAATTATTGTTCTATAGTACTTAAGAATTATATTAGCTTTTATTTTAGAGAACATTAATGACACACTATTTATGGTCTAATATAACCGGAGAATATTTTTTCTGCTGTAACAACATTTTTATATTTTACAGTTTTTAAAATAATTTTTTTAGTGTATTATAAACGCAAAAACAATGGAAATTTTCTTGTGTTACAATAGAGCCTTTTTCAAATTCGAAGTTATCACATGATTTAATGTTGTTATATGTTAATTTATATATTGCACAGGATTCATTTAAGGAAAAATATTACTTGTTTTTATGATCTGTCCTTAACACTACAAAATTTTAAACATTGTAGAGTATTACACATGATTTGAATCACTGTAAATTGCCAATGTCATTGTGAATAGGGATGTATTCAAATCTGTAAAGTGCTTCCAATAACAATACCCAGGCTTAGCTAAAACTCTATACCTTTTATTGTAAATATGGTTATATTTATATACTCATGCATACACTAACACATTTGAATTCGCATTATAAAGCTTTCATGGAAATTCTGACAGCTGTCATGACTGGCATGACAAGTTAAACTTCATCTACTTTTTAGTTCTAAAAATATGGTATGTACGTAGGTAATGTTTTGACATGTTAAAAATAGCATTTTTCAAAAATATAGGATAGAAAAAAGTTCATTTATATTTAAAATCATATATTATATATTCGACACAATATAAAAACCAAACAAGTGTTGCAAAAATCTTCTCAGATTATACTTTATGTGTATTATTTATTATACAGTGAATTATCAAGTCAATATGAAGTTTTTAAACTTTTCAGTACATGTTCATATCAGCGTCTAGTGAATAAAATAGTTTGGCATAATTTTATATTTACCTTAAATTTTTTCACCACATAAATTGTTTTGCACATCAATTTTTTCAAAACAAAATTGACTTACATTCAAAAAGTTTTTCATCTCAAAAAATGTCTACATTATCAAAAAATTTTCTACATTATTATATTGTGTAGTCCTTTCACTCATTTAGTACCATCGACAAATGTTCGCGTTTGTTAGCAATTTATTATCAACTAGCGGGCAAAGTCCGCTACGTTGTTAGCGTATAAAAATGTAGATCGGGATATCGCCCGGAGTCATTAAGGTTATTCAAAATAAAAGTCCCCGCAGGTGAGAATTAGGGTCTGCTAAGTCTTTTATCGTACTATTGGAAACAGAGTTGCTAAGATTTAATAAAAAAAATACGACAATAGATGAAAATACAACATATGCACCTCTGTTTAGTGTGCTACGTTTAAATGTACGAACAAAAAGAAAGCCCAGCAGTTAAATAACAATTTTATCAACTCTATTTTACTTATTACAACTTGTTAACTCGTTTAATGTTTATTAACAGCTTGTGCAAAAAAAAAATAAATTGAGAAAGTTATTATTTAGATGTAGCTAAACGCTGATAAAACTGAGAAAAGGTTAGATGTTAAAAAAGCGAGATTTTTATGTAAAATTAAAAAATGTTTAAAACCATAAAACGCAGTACACCAAATGAAATACATGTATATACGATAGTGGACAAAACCTGCTATATTGTTAGCGTAGAAACGATGTTGCCCGGACTAAAGCTAGGGATCGTAGGATGCCCCTGATGAAATTGATTTAAAAAGTACCTTATAAGAGAATTATATTAGCTCACACGCAAGGGAGCACATATTTTATATTTTCCAGTGTACATATTTCAAGGTTGTAACCAAAGTAGTTTGGACAGGTCGTCAAGGCGGAGGCTTTCCCTTTTTTCCACTCCACCTAAGACTTTTCAAATATCGCGACAAAGCAGATAGAACCTACATGAATAATTGCATTTCCTGGGTGAGTCTTTTCGCCACAACTGATATTGTTTTCTGGGTGTATGTTTTACATTTTCAAGTTGATACACCCTGAAAACAGTATCAAGTGTGGCCACCCAATTTGTTCCCAATTGAATTCTGGCGGTTACGACAACTATCTTCATATTAAATTATATTTTTAGTTGTAAAAGCCAATATTCAATTATACAATTTAATATTTGTATTCCACAGAAATATTATTACGTACTACAAAATTTTGTTTTAAGAAAAATTTTATTTTTAGAATTTTTCTGTATCGAACCTGGACATTCAGATTCATAGTTCACACTCTTGCTTCCTGTAGCACAACTAATTTTAATTTTGTTTGATATATTGCCATTTAAACATTTAAATATTTTATTTTATTAAAAAATATTTTTTAAATGTTTGCCTTTTCTGGGACTTAAACTCGGAAATTCAGAGTACTGAGCTACCTCTCTACCCACTACACCACAAACACTCATAAATTTTGATGGCTAATTTTGAATTTAAAAAATTTGTTAGGAAAACAAATACAGTATAAAAATTTGTTTATCAATACCAATCATTATTAATGTCTATTATTAATTCAGCCCACAATTCGGTTGCTTCTACTGAAACCCTAATTAAATGATATATTTTATCAGAATAACCGTACTTGTTGTTATCACTTTTGAATATCGACAATTTTTTAATAAATTTGATGGACTGTACCAAATTTCTAATATATATTCAATAAATAAATGGTTGACTCCACCGCACAAAAATACTAAACGAATTTTAGTTTTAAATTTGATTGGAAATACCAATAATTGAATAATTTGAGTGATTTTTAGTTTACTTTCTCATTTGTTAATTCCTAATACATCATTTTTGTTTATTAGTGGATTTCAGGTTATTCCAAATAAAATTAAATCCTTAAAAGTATATGTTAATGGTTTTGATCGAATTGCAACCAATCTTTTCTCTGGGTGTATATTTTGAGCTCTATGTTAGGTACCGTATCAACTTGAAATGTTGAGTAGCATCCAAAAATATTCCAACAAAAACATGGTAATCACAGGTCATTACTGTGTAGATTACTATATAATGATAGGTCGTTACCCTTTGCATTGCTTTAAAATACAAAATAATGACCTACTGATAATGTATGGTAGAAGTACTTATATGTACATGCAAAATAATTAATTACTGGTAGTTACTGAAATAAGTACCGAATTTGTATTTCTATTTTTTAATATTTATTAAGTTGTTTTGAAAAACTATACAACAATCATCTGCTGTAATAAGTGATTTTGCAAACATTTTAAGCTTTTAAAGGGTTTCTAATGTGAAATAGCATTGCATCTATATAAACTTAAATTTCTGAATGCAAAGGGTAGATATTTTTAATATTTTTTTTATAAATTTAAATAAATATTATTCTTAGAATCCTTTGAGTAAGAAAAGTTTTCTTAAATAAGGGTCACTATTATTTTACTAAGAGTAACTACTTACTTTAAGTTACCACTTATTTCTTCACAATGAGTAACCATGCTGGGTTACCAGCACTCACTTTTTTCAAGCGATAGGGTAATGACCACCCATGAATTTTGGGACATCGCGAACAAAAGTAATTAAGCGAGTAAAGTAATTAAGCGAGATAGCCCGGTAACTAGTGGAACACCTTGTTTGCTACTTACTACCTTAATTAATTGGTAATGTCTGTTTTTGCTGGGATTGATTTCTGTCGTACTCTAAAATAAAAATTTATTTTTTGGGACCTGACTGATTAGTAGTTTTCCGTGTTGATCTTTTTCTGGGGCATAGGTAACAATATCCCATATGCTTTATTCTTCCATTATTATCACGTTCTTATCGAGCGCGTGCTGGAAAGTTTTCAACAACTGGTGTTACTGGGTGTCCTGAAAGGCTTTCAAATTTTGAAAAATTTCGCATGATTTGTGAACTGTCAATGGGTAAGTAAATACGTTGAACCTAAAATTGTTTAAAAAGTTATGCAAACAGGGCAAAATGCTTAATTTGTGCAAACACGTGTCCATATAAATTTCTTTACTTTCAGTACTTTCGATACTACTTCTTAAATAATATTGAGTGTCCATAAATGAGTATCCAACACTCGATACCGGGTACTTAAAATATTCCCATATTATCCCATTATTTGAAAAAAAAAAACCGGTAACAAATTAAAAAAGTAGTAATAATTATACAAAATGAATGGGGCATACCCGGGTACTGCTGGGTGTATGTTTATGTATATTTTTTTTGGCTGTAGATACAGAGGTTAACGGTGAGACTTTTCGTCCTTGAACCCATATTTTGCCAAGTCTCTGGCCAAAATTCTAAAATGTATATTATAAATGAGTTAGCTTATACTCTAGTTAAGACACATTTTAACTTCGGGTTTCTAACTAAAAGGGTTTTCTCAGCCACAAAATTTGGTGCATGATTTGATACTGTACCAATTCCAACAATTAAAAATTGCAAAAACAAACATGGACTGATTTCAATGATATTTAATAGAATTACAATTTTTGTAATAGGTCCATGTTTGTGTTTGTAATTTAAAATTTTATATTTTACTATGTTTGTTTCATATTAAAATATTATAACTGGTTGTTAAAGTTCCACATATTGCTGGTGGCTCCTTGACTTTTAGAAAATACTTGGGAATTCTGAAATGAAGTTTTGTTTGATTAAAATATTGTTTGTTTTTAAGTTATATATATTTACCACCTCGATTATCGTAATTATGTAAAAACTGGTTATATAAATCCACTTAAAATGTGAATAAGTGGTATAAATAGGAATAAGTAATATTTCAAACATAGCCGCGGTAGACTCCGCTTAAAGCTAGAATTAGCAATACGTAATTCACTTTTTCTACTTATCCATTGGAAACATACCCACAGTTTAATTATTTTGTTTTCACTTCAGCAGTGCTTGAACTCTTCATTGCTCACATTGAACTCAATGTTAGACTTTATATTTAGATTGGATAATACATTTTTTTCTTAATTAAGCACTTATTAAGATTTTGCAACACTTGCTTCAGGGGTATTCGACATCCTTTTTGTTTTTATCACACTTGACCCATGAACATCTTATTTCTGAGTATGAGGTGAGGACGAAAAACAACCAGAAGAATCAGTACATTCCACATCTAAGGTGGCTTCGCAGCTCTGAGTTTACGATGCAACACTTTAGTATGCACCTGTTTTAGGTTTTTTTACTTACTTTTAAATTATCCGGTGGATTCAAAAACTCGAGACTTACAATTTATTCGCGATTGTTACTAAATAATCACGATTTAAAACGGATTTAATTATTTATAATTTATTGATATTTTTTATTTCAAAAATTGTTTGTTTTTATGACAATGTGTACTGGCAATAATTGTTTATATGAACTTGAATTTTACTGTAAAATTTTTATGTAAATAAAATTCAATTCCAGTGAAATATAAGCACTTGAATTTTTAGTTTTAGTGCGCTTACTGGGTATTTTTATCTCAAGAAACATTGAAAAGTTAAAATTTCAAGTGCTTTAAATATTGCTTGTATTGCGCTTTGTTTTAAGTGTTTTTTACAGTCAAAATCAACTTAAAACAATTACACAAGAGACTTTTTTGAAACTATTTAGTTACTCTTCCACAGAATACGCAGTTGAATTAATCGGCAATGCTTCTTTTTTAGCGTTTTTTGTGAAGTTTGACAGTAGAACACCAATGCAACACTAGTCATGGTGTAGGGCTGCCATTGATGGCAACTGTTTTACATTTCAATGCTGGCATATGGGAAATTTATGTTTCAACGATGTTAATGAATATAAATTACGTAATAATATAATATATAATTTAGTACAAAACTCACCATAATGGCTAAAAAATTAAAAATAGAGTTAAAGTAAAACAAGTGTTTCTAGGTCCAATTATCGTAGTTTTGTATTTAATATAAAAAAATTAAATTCGTTATTATTCACTTGTAATTTACGTATTTCATTTTTAATGTCCAATTAATTCAGCTCTTGTTTTTGGGGGCTAATAAGATTTTATTTTTGTTGTAAAACTTTCCTTAAGCCTCTATTTCTATTAATTTCATCTTTTTGTTTCTTTGAAATATGGGTTATTTTTTTCTAAATTTTCTGGCTAAAACCCTAAATGACGAGATATCGACTCGAAATTTGGTGTGAAGTTTTAGGGCTCTGTATAAAAAATTTGCATAATTACAGCTGATTTAAAAATAAATATGGGATCTATATATGTTATACAAAATCGTTGATGCATATAAATCGTGAACTATTAATTCGATTGCTCATCCGATTTCCATAACTTTTTGTGTGCAATAGGTAGCGCTGTGTTCGAAGTATTCCCAATATGAGCCAATTTGGCTGATATCTCATGTATTACGAGAATGATTTTTAATTACATGTGGTTTTTACATATGTCTTATAATTCTATGAAATTTTGCCTTTTACAGTATATAATTTTATTTATAAAAGTTACAGAGGTTTTAAAAAAAATACGATTACGTATAAATTTGAGTTTTTATGCCAACATTCATAAACAATGGTTTATAAAGCTTTGCTATGGATGATTGATCAATTTTATTTATCGACCCACCCTAGTGCACACTTTCGACCTGAGTGACCAGGTCATCGTCAGCCTCCTTATGAACCACCCAACCCATAAAATAACTCATGGTTTTGAACAGGCTTATTTAGCACACACTTTAAAGAAAATGACTATGCGAAATACCTTTACAGAGTTAGTAAATGATGAGTGATCGAATAATATATACAGAATTTACATATTCCATAACTTTTCAGAAATTCACAAAACGATCACAAAAAAAAATTATTGAATATAAAACAGATATCAAAGAGGGAAATTTCACCTTTTCTTTTTTAAGTTATTTATACAGAAAACATTAGCATTGTTACACAATAATTAGTTCATGCAAATCAACTCGAATATTAAATCATAATTTTATTTGTTTCAAATAATAAATATTCTTATTCTTTATAAGAACACAAACAAAGTTCAGAATCAATTAAGTTATATTAAACATTTAAATTATTTTACCAAGGCCAGTAAAACTTTAGGTTTTCACAATTATGACATCTCAAATTTCAACATCATAATCTTTTTCATCTGCACCAACATCATAATCATAGCTTCAAGCGCAACAGTTGCATCTGTCAGTCATTTATAGTGTTTCTATTTTCCTTCCACATCACTCAGTAAGGGAAAACAACAACCAAAACAACAACAAAACCAACAAAATCTTTTGTTTCTCTAGCGCATACTTGGAAAATGACACTTTGTGGTTGTTGATGCATCTTTTGTTTCAGCTCTTAACAAAGTGATGTGAAATAAAAAGTATTTATCACACAAATGTTGTTTTTTGTTACAATAAGAACTTTACTAAAGGTAAAAGGGGTAAAACGAAAAATTTTAAATAAATAGGGAAATTAGAAAATGAAGTTGGATAAAACAAAAGAAAATAATTATTGCATTAAGAATAGGAGCAGCAAAAACACTTTAAGAACTCTAACAATATTTTTTTTTTGTTAAAGAAAAATCCTTTTAAATTGCATTGTTATATGCGGTTATGTGATTGTAAGTGATTCTGTATACACATACATTAGGGTGCCATATCACCATAGAGTAAAAGTGTTTTGTGTATTTTTAATGTGTATTTCAGTGAAATTTATTTTAATCGTTTCCGAAAATAAAATTATTTATCCAGGAAACATCCATTAAAACTCAGGTTATAATATACATTTGAAATTAACAATATACCAATTTAAATTCTTATGCAATTTTCTGAATTTAAATTGATGTTCTATAGGGTTTTCCAATGAAGGCGGTTAGATGTTATCTGTGTGATACGTAACATATAAGTTTATACTGCGTAAAATTTATTGTCGTGAATGTGAGCAGGAGCCCGGGCTCCCGAGGCCCCCGAAATAATTTCAAAACTACAATTTGTCTACTACATTTAGTATATATACTAGTATATCGTTAGCTGAAATGCAAAAGGGCGTAACAAACAATCATTTTATTGATTATTATGATTCATTTAGCTAAAATACATGCACATACAAATTTTCTAACTTCTACGATTAAAAATTAGGTTTTTATTAACAAAATTCGAATCTGAGATGTTTTTAATTTTCCAAGTTTCTTGGTTGTCATTTACAAATTTAAAATGGTATTGAGTGATTATGCAGTACTTCGCATTGAACTATCTCTTCACAAAATTTTATCAGATTTTTTTTACGAATTTGTTAAATTGCCTATTGGCGTTTTTTGCTTCTCCCTTAAAAAATTAAAAAAGAAATGTTAGGTACGCCCTTTTTTCAATTCAGCTAACGATATGTAGCTTGTATTTTTTGTTCATTTAAAATATTATTGAATATAAATCAGATTGAATGTACCTTCTTTAAGATGTTAAATATGCTCTGATATGTTAGAGGAAGGATAGAATGAAACATTTGTAAGGATTACAACGGTTGGATAACTGAACAAATTACTAATTACAAAGCAATTTTTCCCCTTTCTGTACAAATTTGATCAAATTTCCCTTGAAATCTGCTAGAACTCAATAGGACTTGCAAAAAAATCCAATAGGTCTTGCAAAGTAAATCAGCTGGAATTGAAAAAAAACCCGTGTAACCTGATCTAAGAAGATATCAAAATGGGGAACAAATATAATCAGGTCCAATTTTCCCTGGGTATTATAATATGTCCATTAGATTTAATAAGAAATTAAATAAAAAAATCATTTTTATTTGGATATATATTTTTGTTTTGCTACCTTTGAAAATGGCTCAAATGGCTACAATCTTGTACCAGATCTGATATTAGATGTAAACATATTTCCTCATATCTAGTCACAAAAATTACCAAATTTTTCAGATCTCTTCTGACATGAATAGATCTAGCGCTATATCTGATCAAATCTGTCCATAAAGTGCATGACGTATGCCATGTCTAATCATGTACTATCATATCATAATTAGATTTAAATCTGATCCCATCTAATCTCTTTTAGACGGGAATGCAGAATCTTTGTAATATGCACATATGAACACCAATAGTACGTTTTTTGCATCGTGATAGACATCGATGTGGTACAATCAAATAAAATTGATAATTTTTTCATTAATAAAGAAATGGTAAGTATGTATTATCATTTTAAATAGAAAAGTAGTTCAGGTGAGAGTTACGTGGCTTTTTGAGGATGCAAAAAAACCTATTCTTGGTACTTATATGTGTAGATTACAAAGGTTCGGAATATTTGTATTTTTTTTTAAATTGCAATTCATTTTCTTTGCAAGACCAATTGATTTGTTTGCTAGTCCAATTTGGTTTCAGCATATTTCACAGAAATTTGCTGAAATTTCTGCAGAAAGGGGAAAAATTTTCTTTAAAATCAAAAAAATTTGCTACTTTTTGCTGTGAAATCTCTATACTTTTCCTTCCTCTAAATTAATATTTCCATATTATTAATATTTTTTGGGTAAAAACAACTAAAAATACACTTTCAATTGGTTAAAACGCAGTTCAATTTAACATCCTTTATCTGTTTTCGAACGTGTTCTATAAAAAGCGGTAGTTAAAGGTTGATTTACCGGCGACTACCCATATCTGCTATTAGCCAGTATTGGCTTTAAAAATCGGTCAAAACAAAATAATTAAAACGTTAAAAAAATATATCTGGTTTATTGTTTTGAAATATTTTATTAAGTATGGCTGTCTAAATCCAAGCTAATTTTCGGTTTCGAAACTTCTATGAAGTTTCAGAAATTTTTCAAATATTTTTCAAAAGAATTTTATAACCCTTTGTCAATTCATTTAGTTATCTCACAGAGGCCCTTAATGGAATTATTTAAATTGTATATTTTCATTTAAAACAATAAAATTCGTGATTCCAATTGTAATTTTTCTTTTTTAATAAAAAAATATTTCATATCAAAACATATGTATTTAAAATTGAAAAAGATTACCAATATATGTAGACAAGATAACCAAAAATGCTAATTGAGATTGAAATAAAAGAATCCGAAATAGAAGAACACAATTTAAATTCAAAAAATTACAAATTAAAAAAAAAATACAAAGATCAATCTATATTAAAAAAATACCAACCGCAGTTAAAAAAATTATTAAAATTCAGAAAATATTTCTTTAATTTTATTTAGTATTTTTTGAATTTCAGTTGATGTTTTATAAATTACATTTGAAGTCATTCCAAAAGTTTTTAAAACAATATAATCGTTTTTAAATGGTTAGGATTTGACTAAAAGTTAGCTAATCCACGTTCAGTGATATCCTCAGAATGACTCTTTGGTTTTTTATTAGCATTTTATCAATTTAGTAATTGATATGTTGAATTCGATGCGGAGAAAAGGAGGAGGTTATTATTATTTATATGGATACTACTGAAATTGCAAAGCTGTATGGTGCACACACCAAAAAAAAAGATTGTAATGGCAACTGAAAATTTTGTTGTTATTACTGGAAATTTTGCTAAATTTCAGCCCACTGGTATTTTTCGCTAATCCTAACAGCACATGTCTGCTGCCTTGCAGTACAATGAAATTAGTAGAAGAACTAGTAGCCGCTACCAAATTTTACTATACTTTTGTTAAGTGAAATTAAAGATCGATCTGCACAAATCAGCAACGAATTTTACTAAATAATGGGTGATTTTTTAAGAGCTTACGGATTTGTTTTAAAAAAAACACATAAAGTTTAGAGAAATGTATGAAATCTTTGAGTCGATATAGACATGAGCCTTAACACAAAATAATCTAAAAGCGGTAAAACGCTCGATCTAGGCGGCCCATTATCCACACCAAATAGTGCATTTTTCGGGATGCATTGACAGTTCTTGCAATGCTTCTGACTGCTCTTCATACAAAATTCGCCTATTCTGTTTGTTGACGTACCAAATGAGTCAAAAATTAGCTTCGTTACTATAGAAACAAATCACACTGCACAAATTTTGATAATGAAATTCAATGCTTTGCAAGCGTTGTTCGTTTGCAAGTCGGTTCATAATTAAATTATAGACCAAATTTAACATGTGTAGCCAAAAAAAAAAGTTGCTAAAAAATCACCCTTTTTTAATGAAACGGAAATAGCAGAAAAGTTAATAACCACTACTAAATATTAACAACATTCTGTACAGGGCTTATTAAAATAAATAAGCTCTAATTAACAAAAATTGTTAATAAATTATAGTGAACTAAACTCAATGAATTGTAAAATATAGAAACATTTAAATTAAGAAAAAGAATTATTAAAAATACACAAATTAACTGAATTATTTTTAAAGACACTTGTTGTACCTTACAGCTGCTAGTTTCTTTTGAAATTTTTTTAGGAAGAAAAAATTCACAAATTTATTTATTTCTGTCGAGCAACATTTTTTTGAATTATTTATTTTTTTTAAATGTTTTAGACAAAAATCAAAACAACAAAAACATAAACGAACCTATCATTTTGTTTTAATTTGCTAATTTTTATATTGAAATATATTTTTGGATTAAAATTTTTGGATTTTACGGTCAAATTTAAATTGTTTTAATGGCTGATTTTTATTACTTTTTCGTGCTCTTTATTTTTGTACATGAGTCGGTTTTGAAAAGTATTTTCACTTCCGAACACTTTCAATGTCAATAATATTTACTAAAATTCTGTAATTTGTAATATGTAAATAGAAAAAAAATACTAATTAATAATTTTTTACTAAAAATCAGTACAAAAATAGTAAATTGGGATTGAAAACCGTTTACAATTTTTTTTACTAAATTTTCTTTCTGAGTGTATAAAGCCAGATTTGGCCAGAAATTTGGTAACTAATTTATACTATATTGTACGTAGCCGAGTCGTTGACGTTTCGTCATACGAATTTTGTAGCCTCATAGAATTTTATCAAAATGATCTTAAATCGGAGAGAAGCTTTATAATACAAAAAATAATCAAAGCGTACTTAAGATATTCAGTGGGCGAAGTAAGATCTTCTGCATTGGCTCTAATGTCTGTATATTGTGAAGATGTCGAAAAATCGTCTTATTAATTTTTAATTTCAATATTAACTTTCTACATTAGATCTCAGTCAATGTGATAAAAAAAAATTTATAGAAATGATATATTGGCCCCCCGGAAACAAAATCCCGGGCACGCTACTGTGAGCAGATATAATTTTTCGTCAGCGTTTGTACGAGATTGGAATTTTCTCAAGTGAACGTAAAGTAAAGGTTTCTAAATTGCAATGTTTTCTAAATTGATAATGCAATTTTCTAAATATCAAATAACGTACAGAACATTTTAAACGGAATTTCAATTGTTGATTTTTATATTTTATTTAACGTTTTCCGAACTTCAAATCCAATTTCTTAATTTAAATTGTAATTTTAATATAACAAATGAAAAATCTATATTTGAATTGATATATTCTGAAATTAAATTTATATTTTCTGTATTGCTGTTGTAAAAGGTTTTAAATTGACATTATTTTCTAGCCATTTTTATTACAGTTACCAAATATAAGTGCAACACCTTATGATTAAATGTTGTATGCTACAATTTAATTTCAAAGTATACTACATGACGTATGAGTAACATTTAATTTTGATAAACAGAAAGAAAATAACACGTATACGCCATGATGGTCTTTTACACAATTTCATTGCAGTAATAGCAATAAACTGCATGTGTTTATCACATACACAAGAAATTACTATTAATTCACTTGTATATGCGACTACAACATGCAGTGAATGAAATGAAAAACCAAAAACAAAATATATATATTATTCTTGCTTTTTTTTAAAGAACATTCATTTGTTCAGTTTAAAATTTATTAACTTCACACGATTCTGCTGACATGTTGCACACAAAAAATGCATGTGTGTGACTCTATTCTGTACTGTTACTCACTCTAGACTTCAAGTTGGAATTTATTTTTTTTTATTTTCTCTGTATTATGACTGTTTGGAAGGGGGGGGGGGGGGGGGGGGGTATTTTGCGCTATGGCCCATGAATTTTTATAAACCAAATCTTATTTTTTTAGAAAACCCTGAATAAAGGAAAATGATAAGTAGGAATTCGATCAAAACCATTAAATTTTATAATTTACTTGAAAGTTTTTCATTCGCATTACTTGATGACAATGCCAATGTCTGAAAATACTATTACAATTTAGTGATATTTTTTAATTGGCATTGATGGGACCAATGGTAATGAAATCTCCACTAATAACTAAGAATTTAATTATGGAAATGTAAAATTTGACAACTAATTTTATAAACTTTCGCTATTTTATTAACTTTTATTATATTCTTTAAATATTAGTTGGTCGTAATTGATCAGCGTCTATTAATTGATACTTGATAAAAAGCGAATATTTATATAAGAATTACGAAAATTTAGTTTTTTTTTTTTTTTTTTGACAAAATTTATTTTTTAAACAAATGCATTTCTGATCAATTATAATTGGTTGTTTTAGTTAAAATGTTTGTGAATTCTTATTCCATATAAAAATTCTTTAAAACTAAAAGTTTAAGTTGAAAAAAGATAACAAAAAGTTTTTTGTATTTACAAATTCTATTGTTGGTGCCTTTTTAAAAATTGTATTATTTGTATTTACAAAAATATTCTATGAAAGATGTTTAATATTTCAAAAAGTATTTTGTGAATTTTTTCTGTACAGGATTGTACAAATGCCACTTGCGGCTGTTGTCGTGTAATGGTTACCGCGTTGGACCTTACACAGAAGGTTGCGGGTTCGATCTTCAGTAATGGCAACATAAATTTATAAAAATAATATGTTTGACTTTTCTATCTCTCATAAATATCGCAACTCCCTCCGACGTATTGCCATAGCACCAAACTTCATTGAGGTAAAATAACATAATAGGGCTATGAACAAAAAATCTTCAACAATTTCGCCAACTCTCCAAATGGGCACACATATGTATAAACAATATTACTTAGTTGTCATCAAGTTCAGCATACACAACATACATACATGTTCAATACACTTGTTGATTTATTCTAATGATTTTGAGGCCTTTAAGATTATCATTTACAATAATATATTTAGTTTAAAATTGAAATCCATTTAAAATTTATGAAATTCTCTCAGCAGGCGTTAATAATTGAAATTTGTTCCCAGCGAAAATAATGTAGTATGAACTTAAGTCATAAATGCCAACAAAATTGTCCTATATTTTGACAAACTGCTGACGAAGTTTGTCAAAAAAGTGAAATGGCAGCCTTAGTATATTTAGTTCTAAATCTTGAAAAAGGCAAACGATTCTGTTTGGAATCCCAATATGGTGCGTCAACTTTATTTATTTTATAAATTTTTGATAAACACATTTTTCAATATTAAACTTGTTTATATTACTGAGGAATTACTGAGGGGTGATATTCCGAAAGTGCTTTGTCGCCAGTTCTACTTTTCTTTTTTTTTTTGACAAATATCAGAACAATAACATTTACGAAATTTCAAAAGAAAATAAGATAACTTTTTTTCTGCATTTATAACTTAAATTCACACTATATTATATTGTTTTGTAAAAACACCGGAATAGTTTTCACAATTTATATTCAAATCAAACTGTGTTAAAGGAAATTTTAATTTATTAGTAAAAATCTCTTTATTCGTGATGTTTTTTAGATTTTAAACGCCACCAAAAGATTCAATACATATGCAGGAGATTTTAGTCGTTTGATATTTAAAAGCACTTGTTTTGCTGTTGTTCTGGGTTTACGTTGTTACGTTTGGCTCGTTTGGTTTATCTACTTGTTTTTTGGCTTTAATATCACCTTTTGAACAGGAAGTTACTTCAACACTTATTTTACTGATTTCCTTGTTGATAGCTTTTAACCGTTTATCCATATCTAAACCTTCTCAAAAGTCAAATAATTTTCTTAACAACTCGATACCACTTGACCACAGTGGTATATTTTCTTTTTATTTTTACATATTCTTTGTTTAAGCACTATTAGTTGGTTTCCTACGTCAGGAGCTGTTCACTTGCTGTTCTCTGGCAAACTTGGTGGTTCAACAATTTTTATCTTCAGTGTTTGCAACAGAAAATGAGTTATGTTCATTGTTACCATCATCAGCTGTTTCGTAAGATTTGTCATAATTTTTATTGAATAACATTTAGTAGTGTTCCAATCCGACATAAGCTCAACAATTACGGCATCTAATAATTGTTAATTTTTGCTTTCAGAACGACGCGTCGTTCCGGTTCTTAACAACTCAAAGATTCTTTCTCTCAACCCCACACACCCAGAAAACAGTGTCAGTTGTGGTTACAGAATTTGTTGCCAATCGAATTCTGGCAGTTACGGCAACTATTTTCATATTAAATAATATTTTTAGTTGTGAAAGCTAATATTCATTTGCCTAATTTAATATCTATATTCTACATAAATATTATTACGTTCGACAAAATTTTATTTTAAGAAAAAATTTTGTTTTTTGATTTTTCCGGTATCGAACCTGGGCATTCAGATTCTTAGTTCACACTCTTGCTTACTGCACCACAACTAATTTTAATTTTCTTTGATATTCTTGCCATTTAAACATTTTAATATTTTATTTTAATTAAAAAAAATATTTTTTAAATGTTTCCCTTTTCCTTGGGCTCGGAAATTCGAAGTACTGAGCTACCTCTCCACCACAAACACTTATACATTTTCAAGGCTAATTTGAATATAAACAATTTGTTAGGAAAACAATCATTAGTGACGTCTATTTTAAATACAATCCCCGATTCGGTTACCTCAACTGAAACCCTAATTAAATGATATATTTAATCAGAATAACCGTACTTGTAGTTATCACTTTTGAATGTCGACAATTTTTTAATAAATTTGATAGATTGTACCAAATTTCTAATATATTCACTAAATAAATATTTGCTTCCACCGCACACAAATACTAAACGAATTTTATTTTTAAAGTTGATTGGAAATACCAATAATTGAATAATAGGATAATTTAAGATCACATTAATTTAGTTTCTTTTCCCTATTTTAGTTTTTTTTCCTTTTTTTAATTCCCAATACAGCGCTTTTGCTTTTCTAATGGATTTTAGGTTATTCCCAATAAAATTAAATCCTCACAAATAAATTTTGATCGAATTGCAACCAATCTTTTCTCTGGGTGTACGGTTTTTAAGCCATAAATGTTGCAATCATCGATACATTTCTGTTGAAATAAATATTGCGTTTGGGCACTTGATGTTCATACTTTACATTTTGAAACAACTTGGATTTTACTGCATCTGCTCATCACCACAAGTCTTCATCCGAATTTGTTGTCAATCGAATTAGTTTTCGGCTGTGACTATCGAATTGTTATTGAGGCAACCAAAACTCTGTGGACACAATCAAATCAGTTTTGTCTCGATTGATTTTCAGTTGTCACAACCGAAAGATACGGTTAGCACAACGGAAAGAATCGATTGGCAACAAATTCGGATGTCAACACGTATCTCTTTTCTCTGTGTTCCAAATTCGATCTCATTTTTCAACGAAGCTAGACGGGTACCAATGGCATTAAACATCTTAAAAATTCCGCAATTACAATATCAGTTTTTATTTTCAATGATGAAAATGGCCTAAATTGCAAAATATACAGTCAAAGTTTATCTTATTTTTTCTATAAACATTTTACAAACAACTTTTTCCAGTATTAACTTTATTTACTGTATTACCCAGATGAGGCATAATTTAATACAAAATAAATTATGCGGGGTGTTCTGACAATCGAATCCATATAAAATTACTAATTTTTGTATAACAAATAATTTTATGTTGCTTCGTTGTTCAGAACACCCCCGTAAATTTAATATATTTATTCTAACTCATTCAATTTATAAAAATTAATTATAAATATTTATTTATCCCAATATTTCGTCCCCACATTGGGTGACTTCTTCAGGGAAAATTTTTTTTTATATAATTATATATTTTATATAATTATATAAAATTATATATTTTAGGTGTGTTCAACGTACGTTACCGCGGGTGCCCGCGGGAACCCAATCTTACCAGAAAGCGTTTCTTGTAACAAAAATTGGGTAAATGAGAGCGTTCATGAGAGAGTAATTGTGTTTCTCATTTTACCAGAACTTACCCGTACTTTTTGTTTGGGTAAAATGGTAAAATTGTCAAATCATCAGCTGTTGCTAATAAATTAGCTATTTTGCATTTTTGAAAAAATTTAAAGTTAAATAAAAATGTACTATAAAGAACTTTTCCTTCTTAATAATGCAAAATACATTTGGAAATTTAAATAGATATTTGACATTTCAAATATATTTACTATTTAAGCTGTTTCTTAATATGAATAAATTTGACGTTAATTTTTGGGTATGAAATGTGGTTTTGTGCGTTCGCAGTATTTTGGGCATTTTTATGGTTTTGTGAGAGAATTTTTTGCTTACTCTTATTATACCAGACTTTACCCAAAATTACCTCGTACAGACCTTTTATATAATTATATAAAAAAATTTCCCCTGAAGAAGTCACCCAATTTGGTGACGAAATATTGGGATAAATAAATATTTATAATTAATTTTTATAAATAAAAAGAGATCTAAAGCTCAATTTAAAATAATATACAAATCAACAAGATCGAAGAAAACTAAAATAATTTTCAAGTAACTCATTCAAAACATACACAAAAGTAATGTTTTGATATTGCCCAAAATAAAAAAATATAAATAATAAATAGTATTGCCAAACTCAACATTAGTGCACAGCCTGTATTCAAACAGCATGGTGGACGTGGAAAGAACACTTAAATACAGTACTTCGATCACATTCATAAACAAATGGCTTCATTCTTATATAATCCCCCGAACAAGGCGAGTCAAATTTTGACTCTTTTTATTATAAGACTCGTAAAAGTTCGAAATGAAATTAAAATGGGCCATAGTACAATAGTTGGGGTGTTGGTGATGGTTTATTAATTTTCCTTATTATGTGTAGCATATTTACAAATGCATGCACAATGTGCACTGCACATAAATATATACATAATGTTATTTTCTTTCACTTTTTTTATTTTTGTTTTTAATGTTGTTCATATTTACTTTTTTAATTTCATTTGCTCTTTTTATGTTTTGCCATTATGTATGCCACATTGCTGAGGTGGTTGAGCAGCATTTACTATGTAATGGCAGAGTCAGAAAAGAAGAGTCTGTTGTTAAACAAACACAATATTGAAACAGTCAGGCAGTCGGACGTCTGTATTTAATTGAATTACTGTTAAATTAACGAATTAAAGTCAATGCGACATAATAAAACAGTACCAAGCAAGTCATCTAGCAAGCGAGCTGGCTGGCTGGATGAATGGTAACCAGGCAACCATACAACAAACTTCACATATACGTTAAACGCATGCAAACGTATAAAGGGATCTTATGGGAACATCAGGTGTTTACGTGACTGCAACAATAAACATATTTAATAAAATAAAATGTGTTGTAAAAACACTGAAAATAATATGTTTTGTCGGCTCAATAGAAAAATTTATAAATTTATTAAAATTTGTTCGTGTTTCTTGGCCTGGACCAAATTTATTAAATTTTAGCAATTTAATAATTTTTAGCAATTTTAGAAAACAGTTATCTTAAAATTACTTTAATCGATTTGAAACACGTTTGACAGATTTTTTACCAAGGTATTATTATAAGTGTATGTTTAAATGTCTACAAACATATACAATTGAGAAAAGTAATGTAAAAATGTGTAATGAAATAAAGAAGGTGATCAAAGATGCAAACGTCAAAACAAAAATGTCATATGCACAAACATTAGCAAGCAACATAGTGATGCCAGATGTTTCAAAAAATGTCCCCTTAATTATAAAACCTAAGGAAAAGCAAAGTGTAGAAAAAACAAAAGCCGAATTAAATAAAAAAGTGGACCCAATAAACTTTAAAATAACAAATGTTGAGAATAGAAAAAATGGTACTTTAGTTATTCAAATCGAAAATATTGAAGAAAGAGAAAAAATCAAGAATGCAATACAAAATGAGATAAGTGAAGATTATGAAATAAAAGTTCCTAAAGATGTCGATATGCAAATTATAATAACTGACATGAATTTCAAAATGTCTGAAAAAGATTTAATAGAAAAACTGAAAAAGCAAAACGAAGTATTGAATAATAGTGATATCGAATTAATAAAAGTTTTTGAGACAAAAAGATATAATAGAACAGTATTTAATGCGAAACTTAAAATAGATAATTATTCATATCCGAAAGTTATATCTGGGCAGAAGCTAAATGTTGGATGGGATAGATGTAGAGTTTTCGATGGTACAAATATAATGCAGTGTTTTAAATGCCAAGGATACAACCACAAATCATCGGAATGTAAAAATGAAGATGTATGTTACAAATGTCATGGAAGACACAGAGGTAGAGATTGCAAAAAGGAAACAATAACAAAATGTATTAACTGTATTAAGGAAAATAAAAGACTTAATTTAGGACTTGATGAAAATCACGTCACAAACAACAGAGAATGTCCGGTGTATCAAAATAAACTTAGTATGAAGAAAAGAAGGATAGGTTTAACAGCCTAACAATCAAAGCGAATTCATGGAATATATACTAACATTCAAGGACTAACTAATAACTTCAACCAATTAGAAATAATATCTGAAACCACTAATCCAGACTTCATAATTCTTTCTGAAACCCATCTAACCAAGGAAATAGATGAAAGCGAAATTGAAATAAAACAATACGACCACTATATTACATTATCGAATTCTTCAAAAACTGGTGGGGTAATTATGTATTTCAAAAAACAATGGAATATCAAAAAAATTGGAGATAAATGTCAAGACTCAAAATATTGGATTAGTGCATATATGGCAAAATGTAAAAGAACATCATTTATAATAGTAATATTATACAGATCACCGAGTAGTGGAAAGGCAGAATTTTGTGAAGCATTTGAAAACTTTATAGATGAATTATGTGAGAAAAACTGTGATATTATAATAGCTGGAGATTTCAATATAGACTGGAATAAAGATTTTTATAGCAATAAATTAGAAAGTGTACTTAATGATAACGGTCTAAAACAAATAATGAATGAATATACAAGAATAACACAAATTTCAACAACTCTAATAGACTATATTATAACAAACAATGAAAATATTATAGCAAAAAATAATACAAATAATAAAATAGCAGATCACGAATCTATTGACATTTTTATAGAATATGACGATAGTGATGAAGAAAACCAAAATAAGGAAATAGAAATCTTTAAATATAACAAAAACAGATTTAGCAATGAAATAAATGCAATACTAAATTGTGATGTAATAACAGATTTAAATGATTATGTCGAAAACTATGACAAATGTTTGGAAAATACAATTAAAAAATTTACTGTTAATAAGAAAATTAAATACAAAAGCAATAACACATGGTTTAATAACGAACTCAGAACACTAAAACGGGAAAAAGTATTTAAATATCAAAATGCAATTACTGAAAATACTATTGAGGCCTGGAATAGTTATAAATCAATAAGAAATACATATAAAGTAAAAATTGAAAATGAAAAAAATAAATATATAAATAATAAAATAAACAGCACGAATAATCAAAAAGAAATGTGGAGTAAAATAAAAGAACTAGTTCTAAAAAAACCCAGAAATACAATAAAAACTGTGATATTTAAACAAATAGAGTATAAGGACAATTTTCAAATATCTGAAAATTTTAATAATTATTTCGTGGATAGCATTAAAGAAATAAGAATTTCCATTAATGAAGTGCAATATGAAAATAAAATAACTGTGATAAATACAAAGTTGAAATTCCGTGCAATATCTTTAGAAGAGCTAAAAATTATATGTAAGAACATCAAAAAAAAACCTGACTATAATAGAATATCGAATAATATAATTTTAGATAACTGGGACACGACAGGCAATATTATGCTTAACATTATAAATAAATCTTTAGAAACAGGAATTTTCCCTAACAATTGGAAAGAATCAATGATTACACCTATCGAAAAAGTAAAAAATACTGTGAAGTGTGAAGAATACCGGCCAATTAACACCCTCAAAACATGTGAAAAAATTATTGAAAAGGTAGTGAAAACACAATTAGAAAACTACATGGAACAACACAAATTATTATCAAAATACCAGTCAGGTTTTAGAAGAAAACACTCGTGCGAAACTGCAGTAAATTATATTATAAACAAGTGGAAATACATCAAGAGAAATAATAAAATAATCGCAATTTTTCTAGATTTCAAAAGGGCATTTGAAACTATTGATCGAGATATCCTAATAAAAAAACTATATAAATACGGAATCCAAGATACTGAATTAAAATGGTTCCAATCTTACTTAAATAATCGCAGGCAAACAACAAAAGTTAACAATGTAAAATCTAATGAAATAGAGAACGATTTTGGCGTACCGCAAGGTTCAATTTTAGGAGCTCTTCTATTTATCATATACATAAACGATATGGAGAATGTTTTAGACAAATGTGAAATTGTTTTATACGCAGATGATACTCTGATTTACTCAGAGGCGTCAACGGAAGAAAGATGTTTTGAGAATCTAACAAGAGATATGGATAATATAAATAAATGGTTAAAAATGAACAAATTAAAATTAAACGAAAGTAAAACCAAAATAATGGAAATAAATATGAACACTGATATAACATTCAAAATAAATAATATAATAATAGAAAAAGTTAATAATATTAAATATCTGGGTTTTGTAATAGACAAAGACTTGAAATTCAAAGAACATATTGAATATATATGTAAAAAAATCGGGAAAAAAATCGGATTTTTTAAACGTTTAAGAAATAAAGTATCAATTATTACGGCAATAAATATATACAATACAATTATTAAACCACATTTTGAGTATGGATCAACTGTGATATATACATGCTGTTCAGATCAGCAAATAATGAGACTACAAAAACTACAAAATAAAGCTATGCGCGCAATATTAAAATGCAACCGATTTACATCAATAAAATTTATGTTGGACACTCTGAAATGGCTAAATATACACCAAAGATTAGAGCTTAATACAATAAACTTAATCCGAAAAATGAAAACAGGAGATGCACCCGATTATCTGGTCGAACAACTACATTATGTTGGGGAGGTACAACCGTATAACCTGAGGAACGCTCTAGACTTTAGACTTCAACGAGCAGATACTAATGCAAGGCAAAGGTCACTGTTTTATAAAGGATTAAATCTGTACAACAAGATGCCAAATGACGTTAAGAATGAAAGTAACACTAACAATTTTAGGAAAAAAACTGTTAATTTTATTAGAAATGTTAATATAAATCAGAGCTTGTAAATGCAATTGTGCAAAACGAATTTTTAAATTGTAATTTAAAAGTATTAAAATACTACTAATAAACTTAAAAAAAAAAAAAAAAAAAAAGAGTAACATTACTAAAAAAAAAAAGTGTAAATTTTTACATACGAAAGTCACGGACTTAATAAAAAAAAAAATATAATATTTCCTGTGATGACAATTTTTTCAAAATTGATAATCGATAAAGGAAGTTGTTAATTTGATAAAATTTTATTGTATAGTAAATTTCAATAAAATTATTTCTTGATTTGATAAAAAATATTGGATTTTTTGTCTGTAATAAATTAAATTTATTTAAAAACACAAAAACAAAAAATTATCACCGCTCTTGCGGTGAGGACGATATAAAATATAAATGAAACAAAATAAAAACAAAACATAGTTCGCTATGACAAAAAATCAACATACCGCCCATGTAAAAATCGAAATATATATGAGCATACATGATCATACATGGGCCTGTGTATGATCATACATGGGCATACATGGTCATATACGTCCATACATTGTTCAATATATGACCATACATAATCTCATATATGATCATATGTCTTCGGATCTGAAATTTGAGGGTATATGGACGTATATGATCATATACGAGCATACATGAATAATATATGAGCATGTATGATAATATATGCACATATATTACCATATACCCTCAAATTTCGGATCCGAAGATATATGGTCATATATGAGATCATGCATGGACGTATATGACCATGTATGCCCATGTATGATCATATACAAGCCCATGTATGATCATGTATGTTCATATATATTTCGATTTTTACATGGGCGGCCAAAAATAAAATAGTGCTTTTTAAGTTGATTCAAATATTACGATCCCAAAAAACAATTTTGCTGCAATTAAAGTTAAAATCAAGTAGATTCCATTCCTGCTTTCCATTTAAAAGCCATATTTTTTACCTAAATTATACTGTTTAAAGGGGAATTGCAACATTTGCAATGGGTTCAGTATGAAGGTATTATAAAGAGGAAAATCTATAAAGAAAATGTCTGGTGCCGTCAGATCTGGTGATCTCGCAAGAATATACATATCTGATTAGTCAATAATAACAATAATTTCGCTTTCTTCATGTGTGTATCGCTTCACTGCTTATGGCGAACTTATTCTCTGCTTGTCTACAACTTGAGTTTCAATTAACATTGATATATGACGCCATATCTAAAAATTATGGCATATTCATATTATGATAATTACGTCGATATTTTAAACTGTCAGAAACGAAGTGCAAGGCTATATTAACTGCTACGTACAAAATACATGCAACATTCAAATTTATTTTGAATCTGCGAACTTTAATTAAAAATTATCTCCTCCTTATTTCATATAAAACATTAAAACCTGCTAACTTATAAAAAATAATACACAATAAAAACAGATTCATTGTGACAGTCTAATTTCCGGCCAACTGAGTGGCTTGGTAACAACAACCGAATATTTTTGTTTTCGCAATCAAATGTATTCCTGAAACAATTGAAATAACATATATGAAGTTTTCAGCAGTAAAAGTGTTAGTCCAGTTGATGAAAACTTTTTTTGGAAAAAAAGTGACTATTATTTTAACTAAAAAATCAGTACACTGATAGAATTTTCGTTCATACCAAATAAACATTTTTCCTGAAATGAATGCTAAAATCAAGTGTAATTCAGTGAGAATATACTTTAATTGATGTATTGAATCACATTTTAATTCAAGTTCAAACAATATAATAATAACACTTTCAAGATCTAAATTCAAGTTTAAACAAAGCCATAAAAACACTGTAATGATTGGTTTTGGTACCATTAACATTAATATACTCTTTTTAACATGCGTATGTTTCATATTTATAATATGGGTTTTGTATATTTGATCTTGATTTTTGATGTTTACTTCAGTAATTCTTTTTCATCTAGAAGCGTAGAAATTTGTAGATCTTTCTAAAATAAGAAAATGAGGCTTATCTTTCCGCTAAAATCCGTGAAAGATTTTATAAAAATCTTCCCAAGAAAATTGTTAATTTGAACAAATGTTTCAATTTTATTTCAAAATGACAAATATAAAATAAAATAGTTTTATTTGTATGAATTCTTTTGACAAAACGTCAACGATTATTTTACTGACTAATTTATAATTAATTAGTTATTAATATGTAATTTTTATTATAATATTTATTTAAAAAACCGCATTTTCATTTAAAAAATAGTAATTTTAAATTTTCTTTTAAAAAATAAAGATTCTAAATTCAAAAAATTTATTTCCAATTCAAAAAACACCATTTCAAATTCAAAAATATCAATTAAAATTAAAAAATATCAAATGCTATTAAAAAACGAAGAGAAATTCTATGGATATTAATGAAAATTTGGACTTTTTAAGCAATTATTTTTTAGTATGCAAGATATTGAAACGTCGCCACACCATGACGATGTCTCTCACGATGCAAAAATTATACTCTTGATTTTTATATGTGCAGATTACAAAGGTTCGGCATTTCCGTGTAAGAAAGATTAGATTTGCTTAAATGAATTACCCGAGTAAAAAAGTTTAGATATAATCATATAAAATTATATAACTTCGTATGGCTTACACGGGACCATATTTACTCTAATATGACTTATATATGGCTTATATAGAACCATATAAAATTATATATGCTGTCTAATATTTGAGATATAATACTAAATGGTCCATTATTAAAAATAATTTAAATGTGGTATGAGATATAATTATATATGATTCAATATATGGTCCAATATAAGAAATATTTTGAGATATGGCAAACAATATTTGAAAACAATTTTGAGATATTGTTATATTAATTTCCATATCTAGAGTATTTTTGATATGATGTAAGATATAATTAGATATAATTATATGTGGTTCTATGTCAATGGTTCCAAGTCCCGGCCAGGCACATATATTTTTGTGTTTTTCGTTTTCTTTTTTTCTATATTAATATTTTTTTTACAAATCTTTCAAATTTTAACCCATTCCGGAGCAATACCTAGAAATTTTTGATAGGATATAAGATATAATTAGTTTATAACAATGTTGGTACATATGACTATAACATATATAATAGTTGTTTCCAAAAGTCCTATAAGTATTGAAAATTATTTTTATTTTTTATATTATAATTATTTCTCCACATTTTTTTACTCTATAATCAGATTAGTACAAAACCATATTTTTTTTTAATTTACATTTTTTTATACGTTTTTTAATAAACTAAATTCCTTATATATTACCTATATATTATGTTGTTGGATCTAGTCTGATACAATTCGATCTGACATTTTTCGGATTAATTTGGGCCTTATTTAATCAATAAATATATTGCCGAATCTAATTTGATCTGCCATTTTCGGATCACTTTAGATTCTTCTAAATCCCGAAATATAATTCTGGATCTAATTTGATCTGGCATTTTTCGGATAAATTAAGATCTAACTTAATCCCCAAATATATTGCTGGATCTAATATGTTAAGCCATTTTTCGGATATTAAGGAATATTAAATTGGATATAATTAAATATTGCGCCAGATAAATTTTTTTTACTCGGGTAGATTTGTTTGAATCTATTAAATCTGGTGCTCTGGGCACACCAAACAATGTTATAATTGGTCAGTACCATTTAAATTACTTTATAATACAAAATAATGACTAACTGATAATAGACTGTATAAATGTCCCCAAATCCACGCAAGATTTGAATTTGCCATCTGACAGTTCAGAATTAGTAAAAATGGAGCATTACACGATAAATCAACGCGATCATTGTTGAATAATTTTTTAAAAATAATAAAAGTTTTGCGGCTGTTTTGAGTTTTGATGCTGGTCAAGCTGGTGAAGCAGTGACTGTTACTGGTGATCGATATCGTAAAAAAAAAAAAAAACAATACGCAAACAGCTGATTGTAAATACCAGACAAAAAAATTCAACCGGTCAGTATAGAAAATATGAATAAAAAACGGATATTAGATGTGGAGTGTTCTTCAAGAACATTCCGGACTTCCTTCTTCCATCGTAAATAAGCTGATATTAACATATCTTTTTTATATTTTAATAATAAAATATTTAATGTTTTTGGACAAATTATTTGTTTTTAATTACATTCTTTTCAATCAGCTGTTCTTTTTTACAAATTCTTACTGGCAAAAATATATCCTGTTTTGTTTAATTTTAACCAAAATTGGTTATTTTTTTCAATATGGAAATGTGAACTATTTTTCATTTTGGTAACTTTTTTTGACAATTAAATTTTATTGAACAGTAAAGTATTTTAATAAGCGTTTTTATTATGTTATCAAATCAACACTGTTAGTTTTTTTTATAAAATTAAGTAGTTCGTTGTACAAAATAATCAAATTACAAAAATATTCATGACGGTTTAATTTGTCGGCATTCTATTGATGAGAAAGAGGGCTTTGAATTGAACAATTTATAAGTAAACTTAGAGCCAATTCACACGATGAAATTCATTGCACGCTTCTTTCTTTTGTCTATTTATACGGTGACTTTTTTACTCCACATTTTCTCTTTGTTTCTTTCTAAAAGAATACAAATATGTGCGAAAGAGAAATAACAAAAACATGCACAAAAAATGAAAACCGTGCTTATTTTGTTACCCCACTTGGTTCTCTATAACATTCGCTACCAAACAAGAATTAGAGGCATACAACAAAGTCACCGTTTAAATTGTCTCTACAATGTTGGTGGTAAAAAAAAGTCAAAAACATTTAATAAATGCACAATGGATAAGTAAGTATTTGTATATTACATGTTTGAATATGTGAATCAAAGAATATTTTAACCTTGTTTTAGATTTTTATTGCAGTCAATACAAATAATAAATCCTAGGAATTATCATCTGAAAGCGAAAATGACAAAGGAAAAATTTAGTAACAGCCGCTTATTGATTTTTGCATTACCAATAATCACATACCCCTGTCCACTGCATTACTTCTAAAGTAAAAATAATAAGTTCCTAATAATGTGTTATACCAGCTCCTTGCATACTGTGTTACTCTTAAAGTGAAAATAATAAATTAATTGTAATGTGTTTAAACTACTTATTCGGAAGTTAAAATCTATTTTTGGTTTATTTATTTTTGTTAATGACAACACTGTCTCTTGCATCAAACTGTCACTTTACTCTCTATGTTTGATCTCTCCTTACTGAATATTTGTGTAAACAAACACTTTCCAGTAAAAACGTGTACAAATTTGTACAAATTTTTGAGTGTGTTTAATAAAAAGATAATACGAAGAAAAAAACTGTGTTTTTTAGTTAATTAAAACCCCCCTTTTATGCTTACAAAATAATGAGTTAGTGGTAGGTAATGGATTCAATTAGTACCGATTTGGTACTTCTATTTTTATACCCTCCACCATATATGGTGAGGGTATATATCAGTTTGTCATTCCGTTTGTAATATGTCGAAATATAGGTTTAAGACCCTATAAAGTATATATATTCGTGATCCTTATGCAATTTTAAGACGATTTAGCGATGTCCGTCTGTCTGTCCGTCTGTCTGTTGAAACGGCGATCACGACGCGAAGACGCAAGCGGGGGTGCCTATTTTTACCCAGATTATTGAACATCCTCCCGAGCAGTTTGGTATTTAAAATGAGCAAAATCGGTTTAGCGGTTCAAAAGTTATGAGTGAAAATGTGAAGGTACCTCAAAATGTATCTATTTTTATTTTCTGTTAAGTAAGTAAAAATGTTATTAAGTCTTCTTCTTGTTCGATTACATTTATTGTCTTACATACTCTGAGAATAATAACATTCTTAGAGCTATAAGTGTGTTACTCTAATAACATTGTTAAAGTCGCTAACAGAGCAGACGTCTGCAAATAACATTGCTAAAACTAAATAACAAAAGTTCTGTTACATAAATTGACAAAACATATTCATATTACAGTTCATGCAAAATTTAGTATATATGTATGTATATCATCTTCAGCCCCTATGATTGCCGGAGGCTGGGTCCATATAGAATGAGGTAAGGTCCAGAGGAGCTGGATCGTCGTGAATACGTCCGTTAATTATGCCGACAGGAGAAAGATATGTAGATCCAGCCCAGATGGTGTTTTTCTCGCTTTCGTATATTTGGCTGACAAGCATATTATCGTGTAGAGCAAGTTTCTCAACAAATCTGGCTTGCAACGACATGGAGTACCTACAGAAGGGTAGAACATCGGCATTTTCATAGACGTAACTATTTGAAAATTGTTTTATGGAATTTTCATAATTTTCTAAGGATTTTCCGTTCAAATATCTCCAATTCTTTGGCTACTTTAGGAGATATAGTAAACCAGATTGGGGTTTTCTGTTAAGCTTTGTTGGTTTTTCGTTTCATTCCATAAAATGAATTTTTTGTTTTTGTAACCAAAGACATTTATATCTAAAGAAAGAGCAAAATACATAATTGCTTTAGTGCCGCTACTTTTGAATAGGTGGCGCAGAATCACAGTAAAACTATACCCTGCCCCATGGCGATGTAGCATTGGATTAGGCTTTCAATCAATTTATTTACCAAAAATATTAAATTAACTACATACTTTAAATTATAATACATTCAGATGTTGCTAGTAGACTTATTACATAATTTTAAAGTCAATTTTTCAAATGTTTGACTTAATAACAGCATTTGTTTCACATGTTTATGTCAAAAAAGAAATTTTCATGGAGGAAAATAGTATTTTTTTATTCCATTTGTATTTTTGAGAATTGAGGGATTGGAAAATGTATATTTATGTTAATTTTTTCTTTTATAAAAAAAAAAAAACACATGAATAAAGTGCAATATTGTGCTCTTAAACATCTAAATGAATATTAATTTAAAAAATTAAGGTATAATTTGCACATAAAACATATATTTTTTATAGTTTTTGGCAAATATTCATTTATGTTACGAATAAAATAGAAAATCAATAATACTCTACTGCATATTGTAGCACATAATAGCTAATGGAGACTAGCTCTGCAGAAAAATATGCCTAATGGAGAGAATGCACCTTCTGATGGGCCATCTATTGACAAATAGTTACAACTCATGTTCTTTCTTTAACAATTAAATTTCTTTGCTGTATTCTCTCCATTAGACAAACACACTTACGTGGCGCATCAGAAAGTGCATTCTCTCCATTAGGCATATTCAGCTGCAGAGCTAGTTCCCATTAGCCGGAATAAAATTGAGTATTTGACAAAAACTATGCTTTAAAATGTGTTTTTTGTGCGGTCCATGTTTAAAAAAACTAGTGAAAATGGCAAGCTACCTCTAAGTTGCCCATACAAATTTAGTACAATTTCATAGTAGCGACTGGTACATAACATATTTTCTCATATTTTTTCACCAGTCGCTTAGCAGTAAATGTTTTGTATTCACCTCAAACATTTTTTCACCACTAAAATTTTTTTTTACCACAAAAAATTTTTTTTTCCACTAAAAAAGTTCTTTTCACATCTAAAAAAGTTTTTCACCTCAAAAAATTTGTTCACCTACATAATTTTACTTCAAAAGTTTTTTTATATTATTTGTATCAAAAACAGAAGAGAACATCTTTTTAGGATATTGGTGGAGGGTATTCAAAGATTCGGCACAGCCGAATTTAGCCCTTTTTTACTTGTTTTGTATTGAATTTATTAATTTGGTTTATAAACTTTTACAAAAAAATTTAAAATTTTCATCTGTAAAAAGTTATTTTGCAATGAAATTGTTTCATATCAGAACAATCTATATAAATCAAAATTTTTTAATGCAAAATGTGTGCAACATAAAAGTGAATTTGTTCTTGAAGAAAAGGGGCAAATAGACAACACAAGTAAATTGCACAATATTGCCATAGTATGCGGCAGTTTTAAGTGTGTGTACAAAATCCAAATTGTTTTGATTTTTACACAAACTTTTATCGTTGTGTGAGTTAGTTTGTACAGGTAACTTGTGTAGTCTATTTGCCCCATAAGAAAATTTTGCTTGATAAGTTACAGTATAGTATAGTCAGTACTAAAGCCCCTTTTAGACGACATGTATTTCTCATCTGAGTTGTTACTTTTTACAATGTAAAATTTATACATGTCGTGTGAACCCTTGCAAACATTGCATATGAAAAAGTCATCTGACAATATTTCAATTCGAGCGGGTTTTATTTTTATGTGACAAACCTAATGTAAATCAGCTGTTTTTGGCAAAAAGAAATTGGCGGCAAAAAATTAAAAAAATAAAATCGACTGTTTGTTGTGAAAAAATTGGATAGAAAACACGGAAATGTAAGTATTTGTTTTAAATTAAAGAATTATTGAGTACTTTCTAATACTATTTTATACGTCTGACATAACCAAGACGTTATGTCAGACGTAATTACACATGTACGTTTGAACGCAAAAATTATAAATCTAATGTATAGGCTCATTTTGACAAACATACAGAATTATATATGGGTCGATAAAGTGACAAGTCAGATGACAAATAAATGTCGTCTAAATGTGGCTTGAGGAGGAAGTCTGCTGATTGGTTTATACTGAATTTAACTTATATAATTTTGAAATACCAAAAGGAGAATTTGCAAAAAGTTACTGGTAAGTTTCATGTATTAATGGGTTAACCCTGTACCGTAAAAACTAATGAAATTATTATTAAATTTTAATAAAATTATAATTAAATTTATGGCTCTTCAGGAGTAACCACTTATTTTTAATTTCCTAGATAACCGTTTTTTTCTACATTTACGTGAAATGACTTTTTGCTTTACCAAGAGTAATTCCTAATTTTTATTGTAACAACTTATTTCTTCACTATGAGTATCCCTGCTGGTCATTATTCTAAATTTTTTTGTAAGCGAGGAGTAATGATTAGGACATGGCGAACAAAAGTAATTGCGTGTAAATAGCTTTGTAACTAATAAACCTTTTGTATCCCAGCGAATAGATGGTAATGATAAGTCTTTATTGCCTAGATGACCATGTAATACTACGTCTTTACCTTTTACATTACATTAGTATACAAGATAATGACATACTAATAATGGGTTATATAATTAATTATATATACTTACATAATATCGTAGCGAATTTATATTTTTTTAAATATATTTATTAATTTCTTTAAAAAAAATTTTATAACAAAATAGAAAAATTGTCGCTGTAAAATGCGATTTTTCAAAAATTGTGGATTTCAAAGGATTTCTAATAGGAAATGGCATTTTAAATTGATGTCTTTCCAAAACAGTCTATATAAACTTAAATTTTTAATGCAAAATGTAGTCTTGTTAGCCAATTCCCGGCCAGTGGTTTACTCCGAAAGATTTTTTTTAGCTAAAATGTTTTCTTCAACTTATGCAATTTAGAAATACCAAAAGAAGATTTGCAAAAGTTGTTAAGTAACTGCATGCATTAGAGGGTTAAGTTAAAATTAACCCAGTTCAGTAAGAGGCACACCGTAAAAATCCCAATAAACTCTATAACAAATTATATTTAGATTTCAACCTTTTCAGTGGTTAACCACACTTTTTTTAAACTCTTAGGCAACTACTTATTTTATCATTGCGTATAATTACTTATTGATCTATTGAGAGTAACTATTTACTTAACTATTGTAAGTAACCACTTATTTTTTCACTATGAGTGACCATTCTGGTAAAATCAATATTCTCACTTTTTCTCACAAAAGTTATTAAACGAGTAAATAGCCTGGTAACTAGTAAAACTCTTTATGTGCTACTTACTCACTTAATTTCTTAGTAATGTCTGTTTTTTTGCAGGGATGCTACTTTTTTGATTAATTACTAGGTAATGGCTGTTTTTGCTGGGATGAAGCTTTTAATTTTCTATAGAAACATTTCTTCCGATAAAAATGTTTATAAAATCCGAAAATTCTGTTAAAAAATATTTACTTGAAATGATTTTATGTTTTTTCATAAAGATATAAGAAAAATAATGACTCGCGTGGTCACGCCAGAAATATTGGCTCTCTACGCCAAAGCTTACAATCATGGTCATTCCAGGCCGTGTGGCAACCCTAGTCACTTTTTCTCAGTTGCACACAATGGTGTATATAAATGTTTTATAGTAATATCACATATTTTTTGTAAAATTAAATTTTAACAACTTTGCTTTTAATGGGACAATAGAACACATGCAACACTTACCACACTCCTTGTGAACAATCTAATTTATTTTGAATTTTTCTATTTATTTTTTACTACGTACACACTGAGCCCCAAAATATGTATTTTGGTATGGTATTTGACAGTTGAAAACTGGCAAGAAAACCATAAATACGTATTATGGGGTATTAGGAACAATGCTAACTAGGGGACATAGAGTAATGCATTGTATTAATCTGTGGTTTATATGAATATCATAATCATATTTTCTGTGCCAAATTAATATAAGCACAAACTGATAATATAATGTACCATTGTCTGGTGTAGAGTGCAAATTTGTATAAAAATAAATTGGCTCACAAAATAGCTTTCGAAATAAAATTTTAGTCACGTTTTACGTCTCGTATGTCTCAATAAAACAGCTTAAATTGTAGATAGCAAGATAAAGAAAACAAAGTGAGATAAAAGTGTTTGAGATATAAAAGAAAATTTAAAGGGAAAATCTTAGGAAAAAAATTGTTGCCAGATTTAAAGATTTACATCATATCTCTACAAAAATGTTTGGTAGTTTTTTAATAGGTCTTACAAGCAATTTTGTTAAAATGCGGATATTTAATGAAGAAGTGTTGTCCCAATATAAAACTTTAAAAAGAGGTTACAAAGTTACTAAGTAAGTATTACTGGAATTAACTGAGAAAAGAACGCGAACGGACCGGTACATAAAATGTTCTTGTCTTTTTTTCCTTCTTCATTCCGAAAATAATAAAATTTGAACAATATTTATTTGATATACTTTTATAAAAAATAACATCTTAAAACACCGATTAGAAGCGAATAAATTGAAAAATTGTAATTCAAATAAGCTAGTAAAATATAAGTTTTTTCAAGTTCCATCCTAATCTAGCCGTACTACAGTTTTCAAGCTTTTCTCTCACACATGCAAAATTGCATACCCAGTTACTTCATAAAAGTCAGATGTCCTGTATATAGGACTTGAAATTATTAAAGTGTATTATAATAGCAACATATTTTATATCCCTGTTTTAATACGCAGATAATCTTCACAGTTGAATGATAATGAAAATTTCTATGAAAGAGGATGAAAAAGACATTTTTTTTTTAATTTTCAATAGCCTTGCAATGGTAAATTTTCTCAATATGTACAAATTCAATAGACATTTATGATATAATTTTGCCTCAGTAAAACAAACAACATAAATTCTTGAAATGTAAAGATTCTCACCTTTCACCCATATCGGCTTCATATAGTATGTAAAATAGAAAATTTAAAGGTTTTTTAAAAGTACATCTAACGTGATCAAACTACATGTGCTAGCATGCAACCGCGTTATACGAGTGATTATTTATTAGGGAAAAGTGATTTTATTAACAATACCTTTAAAAAAGTTACAATGTCTTCGCAATTTAATGGGAATTTTTTATGACTGAACTAGAATTTTTGCATATGACACCGCACTGAGAAAAAGAAGTCAGTAGAAAAACTTTTAAACAGTGTTCAGTCCCATTGTACTCTTTTTGTACTGTTTTTTTAATAAAAAATTAATATAAAGTAAAATTTTTTTGCTCTGCATTTTACAAAATCCAGTACTCTTACAAAATATTTATAAATATTTTTGCTGAAAGAATTTTGAACTCTAGTACTATTAACTATAGTATAGTGACAATAGAGTTTTACTATAATAAAGTTGAATTAATTAAAACAAGTAAAAAAGGGCTAAATTCGGCTGTGCCGAATTTTTGAATACCCTCCACCAATATCCTAAAAAGATGTTCTCTTCTGTTTTTGATACAAATAATATAAAAAAACTTTTGAAGTAAAATTGTGTAGGTGAACAAATTTTTTGAGGTGAAAAACTTTTTTAGATGTGAAAAGAACTTTTTTAGTGGAAAAAAAAATTTAGAGGTGAACAAAAATTTTTAAGGTGAAAAAATTTTTTGTGGTGAAAAAAAATTTTAGTGGTGAAAAAATGTTTGAGGTGAATACAAAATATTTACTGCTAAGCGACTGGTGAAAAAATATGAGAAAATATGTTATGTACCAGTCGCTACTATGAAATTGTACTAAATTTGTATGGGCAACTTAGAGGTAGCTTGCCATTTTCACTAGTTTTTTTAAACATGGACCGCACAAAAAACACATTTTTAAGCATAGTTTTTGTCAAATACTCAATTTTATTCCGGCTAATGGGAACTAGCTCTGCAGCTGAATATGCCTAATGGAGAGAATGCACTTTCTGATGCGCCACGTATTGATAAATAGTTGCAACGAATGTTCTTTCTAGAGAGAATACAGCAAAGAAATTAATTTATTAAAGAAAGAACATGAGTTGTAACTATTTGTCAATAGAAGGTGAATTCTCTCCATTAGGGTATTTTGCTGCAGAGCTAGTCTCCATTAGCCATATTGTGCTACAATATGCATTAGAGTATTATTGATTTTCTATTTTCTTCGTAACATAAATGAATATTTGCCAAAAACTATAAAAAATATATGTTTTATGTGCAAATTATACCTTAATTTTTTAAATTAATATTCATTTAGATGTTTAAGAGCACAATATTGCACTTTATTCATGTGTTTTTTTATAAAAGAAAAAATTACCATAAATATACATTTTCCAATCCCTCAATTCTCAAAAATACAAATGGAATAAAAAAAATACTATTTTCCTCTATGAAAATTTCTTTTTTGACATAAACATGTGAAACAAATGCCTTTATTAAGTCAAAGATTTGAAAAATTGACTTTAAAATTATGTAATAAGTCTACTAGCAACATCTGAATGTATTATAATTTAAAGTGTGTAGTTAATAGTTTTACTGTGATTCTGCGCCACCTATTCAAAAGTAGCGGCACTAAAGCAATTATGTATTTTGCTCTTTCTTTAGATATAAATGTCTTTGGTTACAAAAACAAAAAATACATTTTATGGAATGAAACGAAAAACCAACAAAGCTTAACAGAAAACCCCAATCTGGTTTACTATATCTCCTAAAGTAGCCAAAGAATTGGAGATATTTGAACGGAAAATCCTTAGAAAATTATGAAAATTCCATAAAACAATTTTCAAATAGTTACGTCTATGAAAATGCCGATGTTCTACCCTTCTGTAGGTACTCCATGTCGTTGCAAGCCAGATTTGTTGAGAAACTTGCTCTACACGATAATATGCTTGTCAGCCAATTATACGAAAGCGAGAAAAACACCATCTGGGCTGGATCTACATATCTTTCTCCTGTCGGCATAATTAATGGACGTATTAACGACGATCCAGCTCCTCTGGACCTTACCTCATTCTATATGGACCCAGCCTCCGGCAATCATAGGGGCTGAATATGATATACATACGTATGTACTAAATTTTGCATGAAGTGTAATATGAATATGTTTTGTCAATTTATGTAACAGAACTTTTGTTATTTAGTTTTAGCAATGTTATTTACAGACGTCTGCTCTGTTAGCGACTTTAACAATGTTATTAGAGTAACACACATATAGCTCTAAGGATGTTATTATTCTCAGAGTATGTAAGACAATAAATGTAATCGAACAAGAAGAAGACTTAATAACATTTTTACTTACTTAACAGAAAATTAAAATAGATACAGAAAAATTGTACAAATTTGTATGGAAAATTTTGAGGTACCTTCACATTTTCACTCATAACTTTTGAATCGCTAAACCGATTTCGCTCATTTTAAATACCAAACTGCTCGGGATAATGTTCAATAATCTGGGTAAAAATAGGCACCCCCGCTTGCGTCTTCGCGTCGTGATCGCCATTTCAACAGACAGACAGACGGACATCGCTAAATCGTCTTAAAATTGCATAAGGATCACGAATATATATACTTTATAGGGTCTTAAACCTATATTTCGACATATAACAAACGGAATGACAAACTGATATATACCCTCACCATATATGGTGGAGGGTATAAAAAAAACATATTTTATTTATAATAATAAAAACTTTACACAACATATTTGAAAATAAAAAAATTAATGATAAATTATTAAGAAATGTTTTGAACGATAGAAATTAACATTTACTTTAGTCATAAAAACACATGGAAAATATTCATTATGTTGTTCTTATTTTCGTTGTCTTAAATTAAAATCAACTAAGAATTATCATATTTTATTTTTGCTGTCAGTTTATAATTTAAAATAGGTTCCATTTGGTCGTACTATGATTTGAACCTGTGAAAAAAAAATAGAAAACAATAGTTTACGACACAAACGAGGGCGGATCAATAAGTTCGTGACTTTTCGAACTTCCCTCGTAGTTATATGAAATGCAACACTGCTCCTATCAAGTACCACCTGTTAATATGCCTATGGCATCAAGAATCTCATCGTGGTTTTTTTGAACATTTTCGGGTGTATTGACCTCAATTGGCCGTCCAGAACGTTCAGCGTCATTTTTTCTTGTGCGACCACAACGAAAGTCAGTAAACCACTTTTTTATCATTGAAATCGATGGTGCACAGTCCCCATAGTATTTATCAAGCTTTTCCTTGGTTAAGTTGACGGTTTTTTTCGCAAAAAAATAATTTTTAATGAGCACTCGAAATTCACTTTTTTCCATTTTTAAAAAAATCCACGAGGTTGTATGTTTTGAACAGCTTTTAAACGCAAAGTAAATGGCGGAACTTACTCAAAATTTGACAGTAGTCTATTAACAGGTGGTACTTGATGAGAGCAGTGTTGCATTTCATATAACTACGAGGGAAGTTCCAAAAGTCACGGAATTATTGATCCGCCCTCGTATAATTCGAGTATTCTTATTGAAAGGTGTAAAATTCTCATTTGTATATTATATTCTCTTATTGAGACTAATCTCATAATAATAGTACGTATTAAGCAATTGGCTAAATACATAATATCGTAAAGATATTACATGTTAATCGGAGCCAGAGAGTTAAATCCAATTGCTTACATTATTACTTTAAAACGGGTTATTTTCTTTTACAAAAAAAATTTTAAAAATTTATAATTAATATCTTATCTATATTAGCTATCCAATAAAAAATAATAATATTTTACTTATATTACTATAGTAATATAAAAACGGTATAACTCGCAAGCGGTTATCACTAGAGCCGAAATATTTTGGAAATCATCATAAAACAATTCTAGGTTCATGTGGATGCTTCAATCACTTTATTTAGACACTCTAATGTGCAGTAATGCTATTACAATAATATTTTGTTAGCACGATTTAAATAAACAAAAAAAGGAAATTAATTTTATCTTTAGTTTTTACGTAGGTGTTAGCCCTTAAGGTAAGTTTCTTCTACTGGATACCAGATTATATGTGAGCAGCTTTATATAATAAAAACAAAAAACAAAATTTTTGAAAAGCAACATTTGTGGAATACAGTTGATAAAGCTGTTGCTGCTTCCATCTCGCTCGCTTGTTATTTTAAGACACTTAAACATAAGACACCGCACTTAATTTCATCAAAGTATGTATGTATTCGTGAGGCAACTTGTAAAGTTATCATCCAAGGAACGTGGGAACAAGCAGCTAACGAACATTCAAACAAATGAATGAATGTGTATGAAGGAGTAGACATAAGTAAACAAGAATTTAGTTTCTCTTACTTTAGTACAGAACTAGGATTAATTTGCCTTTATTTTAATTAAGTATAATTTCTAGACTCCGACCGAATATTTGGGTTCGGTTTCTGCAACTATTCGGTATTTAGCAAAATTTTGAGAGAATAATTGTCGAAACCGAAAACTTTATATCTATTTAAATTTTTAATATACAATAATATTGCGGAGCAAAAAAATATCAATATTTTTCTATTTTTAATGATTTGAGTTATTCAGATACGTTTTTGCTCTTTCTATAGCAGTTTTTCTTTTCCGTATAGATTGGCTTAACATACTTGTTTTCATAAATAAAATGAATCTCATTTTAATTTCCAAAATCTATTTTTTTTTTTGTTTTGTTTTCCTGAAATTCTTCTTTATCTAATATTCATAGCAAACACTAAATATTTTCGAGTTCGAATTCTGAACGAATATTCGGTTTTGCTTTCAGCACTTACATAAATTCGGTTTCGGTCGGAATCTATTAATTTCACTACACTATGTAATGAATTATTTGAATATGCGCATACAATTGATGGTATTTAAGAATCTGTGTTTTGTGTTAAAATAATGGTAAAAGGGCCAAGCAATCATTTAACTGTACCAAATTATTTTTTTACTTTTATCTATGTACCAACGGGCAAAGCCCGCTACTTCATTGGCGTTGAAACATATTTAAAATTTTAGGTTTCTAGCCAAAAGGCGTTTGGGCAGGACGTCAAGGTGTACATTCCTTACAGAAATTTCGAAAAATCAGTATTTAGCCCATACTCTAAGAAACAGGCATATCAAATTTCAGGCTTCTAGCAAAGGAGTTTGGGCAGGCTGTCAAAGGAATTTTTCCACCTTTTTTCCAACCCTACACGAATTTCCAAAAATCCCGCTGGGTGATGTTAAGTACACAGAGAAAACAGATTCAATGTGACAACCAAATTTTTTGCCAACCGAATAGTTTGGTTTGAACAGAAATTCGGTTAGTACAACAGAAATCCTGTTAATTTAACAGAATTTCAGTTGAAACTAAATATTTTAATTGTATCTGGAAAATATTTGGTTGAACAACTTAGTAATTCAGTTGCTGCAACCAAAATATTCAGTTGGCAAGCAATTCTGTTGTCACGATAAATCTGTTCTCTGTGTAAGTGAGTCAGTCAGTAACTTTATTCCTTTATATATAGAAAAATAAAATTTTTCTAACGTCCTGATTTACCTGATTTATAAGCTGCGACAAGTTTTTGTCAATTACGGCTATTTTACAGCTAAAAAGCCTAACATTTTTAGCACACTTTTCTGTAAAAAAGAAGCCTGTGGATTTGTTTAAGAACTCGGCTCAAGAATATGTAATGGATATATTGATATTTTCCTACACCGAAAAATTCCTTATTTTTTATAACCTATTTTATTTTAGTAACCCAGCGTTTACACATGCCACACATTTTTCGCAATGGCAGCAAAATTTGCATGCGAATAAAATTTGGCATTTACATGCCACTAAATGTCAAAACGATAAACAATGTTACTGCAAAATTACTGGATTACTGTAAAATTGTAATTTAAAGTATTAACTTTTTAAATTTATTATAATAATCTATTTGTTGAAATGCGCATAAAAACTCAAGTTTGTTAATTATAAAGCACGAATATTATTAAAATAATACTAATAATAATAAATGTTTCACGTTTCTCCAAAAATGTGCCTATATGATGAACTCGGTAACTCTTTTTAACACTTGTGTGTGTAAACACAAAAGCAAATGGCAAGAAATTCGACTATTTCGAAGAATTTTTCGTTGATAATACATATACAACACTTGCATGCCAATACTTGCATGTGTAAGGGCAGGGTAACATCTTTTTTAGTAAACTTTAAGAAATTTTAAGAAAATTTAAATTTTTGTTTATTGTTGGTTACTTTGTTGAAAAGTGTTTTACCTGAAAATTATTTGAGATCTCCAACAAATTATTAAGGCGTATTAAAATTTTAATATTTTTTGTACAAATAGATTTAGATTATGAGCAATTTTTCTTAAAGAAAACCATTTTGACTAAAATTTTGCCTATAAAGATTAAAAAAATATATATTTAAAATCTAGGTTTCTACCTGGGAGATTACAAAAAGTGCATAAATTTTACTAAAATTGTAAGCGTGACATTCAATATTGGATAGTGTTAAAAGGCACTATTGTGCCATATTAATCAACTGTGGTACATATAAATGACTAAAAACATTGCTCCATGGTAATAATGCCTATGAGGAATGTATAATTACAGAAACAAAAACACCAACTGAATTACTAACAAACTACATTTATTAAATATAAAGGTTGTTCACGATAGGCTGGCTATTAGGTTATCTGATTAAATGTTTATATCAACAACAACAAAAATAAAATAACGAACTTTGCGCCACATATACCCTTGTTTACAGATTATGTAGTTATATGCTTATTTGTAGTGTTGGAAAATAGTACAAACTTTACTAACTGGCAGCACAAATATTTAGCAAATGGTATTTCAAATGTTTTATTGAATGTTGGTAGTATTGACATTCACATCTGTTTTTTATTTATAAAAAACAATAAAAATGCGCACAAGTAAGCAAGCACAGCTGATTGATAAACAGTTGACGGTGCCTAGAGGTTATTTTTAGTTTTATAACCAAATGAACTGATAACCAACTAGGTGTAAATAACCTTATTAAAATTCACCACACCAATCACCATATAGGGCATCACTTCTACGCCATCACAGTATTAATTTAAGTTCTACGTATAATATCATTAAAACGTAACAATTGTGTTAAATATTGAAATAATTTCAAAATCTTTTAAATAAGGAAAGAAAGAAGTCTTCAGTATCGATTGACTTCAGGGATCCACATATTGGCGAGTTAGTAATGTTTGTATTTAATTCCTTATTTTTTTATAAATTCACGATTATGTTTCAATTTCAAATCGTTACGCATCTTTAAAGTAAAAAATAAATACAAATATATTAACTTATTTTTACTGAAAATTTCCGCATAAATGCAATCCGTTGAAAGAATGTGTGATGATTTATTTTTGACATTATGAACTTAAATAAATTAATTTTTTTTCTTTTTCTCTTTGTTCCTGGTTTAACTTTAAATTTAAAAAAAATCACTCAGAAAAAAATAGTAATTTAGTTATTTTTACTGTCGACATTAATTTATAATTGGGCAGTTCACATCGGGTATTGTATCGTTGTATTTTTTGTATCGTGTATTTCTTTACAATAGTGGAAAATTGTTGTTGGTAATTTACACCTAAAAATCTGATACAACTTTACAATTTTATTTGCTGTGTTTATTAAATGTTGTATTGTGTATCATTACGTATCAATCTCAAGTGAATGCCAGTTTGTTATAAAAAGAACAAAAAAAAAGAAATGTCATTTGTTGATAAACAATAAAAATTAGAAAATGGCAAATAATACAAATACATCGGAAAGTTTATTTCTTTAAAAATATACGTTTATATATATCTTATATGTATTTTAACTTTTTAGTCCAAACCAAAACGCATTCGCCTAAACCCAACAAGAAAGTGGTCAGTGGCAGAAGAAAAGTTTTTAATTGACTTTTTAAGGAAAAATCGGGGAATTCGAGGTAAGTATTAGTGCCTGTTTGTGTCAATGAATATGTATTCTAATGTTGAGTTTTATTTCAGAAGCCAACAGCTCAAAGCTATTACAAGGGCTTCTGTAGCGAAAAAAATGTTCCAATTGATTGCACACAGGTCAGAGCAAAAACCAGAAATATGCGAGTTAGCTACAACAAAGCTAAAGCATGGGAGGGGTAAACAGGAGCCGGCAGTATGGATGGCGGAACTGTTAAAAGTAAGTTTTTTACATATATACTCGTAGTTTTATCATTCAATAAACTTTTTTTTCGTTTCAAGTACTTTATTAAAAGTGTGCAACTACTTTGATGAGCTTGACGATTTATTTGGAAGCCGAATTATAGAGTGCGCTATAATTGAAGACGGCTTGGAATCTGGAAGCGATGTTATGTTTTTTACAATTATTAGTTTGTCTTTTTCACTTTCACCTTTTATGTTCGTTTTATTTTTATTTGTTTCTTCTTGTTTCTATAAATTTATAAATATTTTTTTTCTTCTTTACTATTTGACGTTTTACAACATGAAAATACAACTGTCTGTTCACAATAAAGTATTTGTATATTGTATTTCAATACAACATACAAAATACAATACCAGCTGTGAATTGCCTAAATATTTCAAATTAAATTATGAATTATCTATCTAAGCTATCTAAGTAAAATGTAGATGATAGCCAAGGTAAGGTGGGTATACTACGTAGGAGAGGTCCACTGTTATCTCGCATTTCTTCTAATTTATATTCGTCTTTTTCATTTCCTGTATTGTAAAGAGAGATACTCTTTGTTTATTTTTATTTATTTATTTATTTATGTATATTTTTTTGCGATCGATTCCTGTTAAGCTACCTTTGTTATTTTATGATTTTCCACACCCCATCTACTTGAAATAATTTCCCTGAGCACGGTCGGTTTTAAAAAGATAACGCAGTCTCTTGAAAGTTAGAGTCCAAGTTTGGATTAGTCGTCACAATATAAAAACCAAGAGAACGATTTTATCAGCGTGAGAGACATAGTTGGGCTATGGCTATACAGCAGTGCTGTTCAAAAATAAAAATAAAGTTGTGTTGGTGAGAAAATGAGAATTGCACTCTAAGAAATGTTCAATGAGTTAATAGCAGGGTTAGTACAATCTGTATGAATTAATTTCTTATTGAGCATATGAAACTGTTAATGTTTTGTGTAAAACTGTTTTAAAGAAATAAAAATTAAACAAAAATTAAATTTTTAAAAGGACAAAAATAAATACATAAAGGTGATTAAATTTTAAGGGCCGATGTTTATTTTGAATAAAACACAAATAATTTAGGAAATTATTGTCATTTCTTTTTATTATGATAATATAGTATGGTTCAATTATGTATGGAACAAAATATCGGCCAAATGGCCGCCGCACTGTGGCGCATTTTCCCTAAAAGCGTTGCAAAAATCAAAAATTTGACAGAAGAATTTGATAAAAATGAATGATTACATCTGATAGAGAACTTCTCACTGATTAAGAATCCAACAAATTTTTGAAATCGGATAAAAATTATGAATTCTATTGTCAATCAAAGTTGACAATTTTTCGGACTTACAAAAAATTTTTAAATTAAAAAAAAAAATATCATCTTTTCAATTGAATTTCAGTCAAACTATGCAACCGATCATAAATTTTTTGGTGTCGCATATGACAATAGGGTTTAGGAAAATATTCAATAGAGTTAAGAAAAAAAAAAACAATTTTTTTTGATAGAATTTATCAAAATAAAAAAATATAAATAAAAAAATTTCGCAAAAACATTTTATTTCTGCAAATAAAAACTACAAAAGGTTTGTTTTTTTCGAATTTTATATCTATACCCAACAAAAAAAATGTAGCAAAAAAAGAGAAAAAGAAGCAGTGATTTTGATTCCGGTGTTGTGAAGATTTGGATCGGAACCAATGATATTTACATAGGGGTGTCTTATGGTGGAAGTTTTCTTCTATGATCCTTTTTCATTGCTTCTAAAGCCCTTCTTATGGTTTAGTGAAAAATGAGGTCTTTTGATTGACAATTCGTAACAGATAACAAACTGACAAATTTACTTAAGCATAAACAATATGTACATCTTATAAAAGACATTTGCATCTTTTTCTTAAGTAAAACTGTTTAATACATATCAGTTGGCAACTTTTGAGCTTCGGGGTTCAACTAAATATATTTATGGACAAATAAAGGTGCATTTCGGATGTTTACAAAGCTTTCATTAATTCACATTCAGAAATCTATTTTTTAAATTACTTTATTCGAAATTCAATGTTAAAAATTGATACAAATGACTTAAACCTGAGAACTTGTTTCAAAATAACTAAAGTTTAGTACTTAACCATAGTTATGAATACCAAATTTATATAAAAATATCTATTGATAATGTTTAACTTTCATTATTTTTTAAATAAGTTACCCGTCATAGATTTGAAAAGAGTTGTAAAGAAGAACTGCTTTACAATGGGAAAATCAGAACTAAATGATACTTTGGAATCAATGAAAAATTGATTCCTTAAGAATCACTTCCATTTATTTTTGCTGGTGTCTAAACCTATTTGTAAAGAAAACGACTATCCCTACTTACCTGACTTTTCTTTTTTTTTTTTGTAAACAAATAAAATTTGAACATTTGAGGTCGCCTTTGCAAGAAAGTTGTTTTCGCATATGGACTTCGCGGGTACGCGAAATATATCAATAATAATATTCTTTGCCCTGCTCTACCTTTACTTATAAACATATAATTCGTTTGTTAGATTTTATTGTTCTTAATATTTTATCAAATTAAAAGTAAAGAAATTTCACATATTTTTAAGTTTACATTTAAAAGAGAAAAGCAAATAATTTCAAAGAATTGGCAGCATTTTTAAACATTCTTTATTTTTAAGTAGCTGTATCTATAACTCCCCAGTATCAAAAAATACTAGTATAGAACCAGTTATGTACTAGTTTATTTGAACCAGAAAACTAGTACGAGTTCTACCACCTCTCCAACAACTGTAGAATTAAGCATGGAGATGCCTCCAAACTACCACTTTTGAATAGCTAAAGAACTAGTTTAACATTACTAGTTGCAGTGTTAGTTTAGCATTTCTAGCAGCAGGACAAAAAATTCGGTGGGACAAAGGATATGGTCTTAACCGACAGTTTTTAACTAGTTCGGTACTAAGAAAGTGAGAATTAATGGTACTATATCAGTAGTTTTTACTAGTACATTTTATGTGGTACCCATTTAAAGCTGATTAAGCTTAAAACTGGCTTTAATTCTGACTACAATAGCAAAATAGATAATAATAAGAGGTTTTTAATTTAAAGTCGTTTAAAAAAAAACCTATTTAAGTGTTTGACTATGATTACGGACCATTGTTTTTGTTTTTTTATGCTTTGTTGTTTTTTATTTGCTTTTGTTAACTTTTTGTTATGTTTTTTTTTGTTTAAATATAAATTTAGGAAAATTACAAACATATTTCTTGCAGTGCATTAAGAGAGGGAGAGCGCAACTCACCCATACAATGGCAACAATATGGTTGTATTAGTGTGCTCGATAAAAATCATTATTAAAAAGGCCACGCCCTTAGCTCTTTCCCCCTCCAGAACATTTCTTTATTTTTTTTGTTTATTTTCAGCCTTCGGTTCTATATGCTGGCGCCAACATCAGAGAATCCAGAAGGGTAAGAGAAATTTTTTTTATAATACAAGCTTTATGAAACTGCATTTGGGGTTTTAAGAGAAGTAGTTAAAGAATGGCAAGTAAGATTAAGAGAACACACATTTTGTTTTCGATCGATCGCAAAGAGAGTAGTTCGTTTTAAACTAGACTTATATCGGGGAAAATAGGGACACTTGAAAATTTTTTTTGTTTTATGATACTTTTATTATTTTTTTCTTTTTTTGATAACGATAATTTGAATTTGTTAGTATGTATAAGTATAATTATTAATTAAGGGTGGTTCTGGGCAGCACAAAAGACCTATTGTGGTCGCGGTGCGTAGTTCCATTTGAAATAATAAAGTATAATTATATTTTTTTTATTTACTTTTATATGAGACTAGTATAATAAACGTTTTTTTTAAATAAAAATGGAATACATTTCTTATTTTGGAGTTTGTAAAAATCAAGCGTGAACTGCTAAATTGTTTTTAAAAAGTTTGGGAATAAAGGGGTTACCTGTAAGGTATGTGCGGATAGGGGTGATCATGGGGGGAATAGCGTAACAGACTACGGAACTGACTAAACGGAATTTTGCATTATGGGAGCTACGGCGATTTATGGGCCTTGTAGCTCATGTCTGTGCGCTGTAGCACAGAGGGGGTGGGATGCCCAGACTTCGGACGGAATATATCTTCTACGATTTCATTAACGGCACGTTACTTCTTTTCTCTTATTTTTTTATTTCTTTTCTGTTTCGTTCTGGGATTACAGACGCTTGTTTCCTCACCCGCGTAAGCCGACGAGCTGCCGAGCGAAAAATGTCGTGCCAAGAGCAACGTTTGCCAGCCAGAATGGAACGATAATATAGTACGCGCGACATCTGCAATGAAAGAACAAAACGAGGTCTTAGAGGGTCCTTTTCTTCTACATTGAGATGGAAAAGTTTTACCGGATATTCAAAATCCTTTATTAAAAGTAATGGAAAGGAAAATCTTTTGGGAGTACCCAAAATAGGTACAGGTACAGACAAAGCTCAAGCACATACATGTATTGAAGCAAAGTTGAAAGACAAACTGGAGACTGGAAGGACAAATTAAAGGCGAACTTTTCGATATTACAGCTAACAACACTAGGTTGAATATTGGAGCAAGTACCTTAATTGAAAAAGACTTAGGATCGTAAGTCATTTGGTTAACATGCCGCCACCCCGCTCTGGAGATGATCCTCTCCAAGGGTTCTGAATGATTTAGGCGTAAGCAATGCTCCGAATATTATATTATATATATTTTCTAATATTTTTTTTTAAACTGGCAATTTCTAAACTTAAATTTTTTTGAAGCATTTGAAACAGCTTTTAAATTCATAAACAATTTTTATTTAAAACTTATTTATTATATTGACATTTTGATTTTACAAAATTCAAAATGATCTATTTTGATAAAAATCAATTATGCTACAAAATTCTTTTGACGAAACGTCAAAGACTCGGCTTGGTGAAATACGACGACGGATCAATAAGTCCGTGACTTTCTGAATGAAACACAGTTTTTTTTGCAAAAAAAAAAAAATATTTTTCAACATAATCTCCTTTTAGCTCAATACACTTAGTCAAACGTTTCTCCAATTTGTGTACCCCTTCAAAAAAATAGGATTTTTCGAGGTTCATAAAATAGGCATTCGTTTGATCAATAATTTCATCGTTGGAGCTAAATCTCTTTCCACCGAGCCATTTCTTTAGGTTTGGAAATAGAAAATAGTCAGTGTGGGCTAAATCAGAGAATATGGCGGATGAGGTACCAATTCGTAGCCCAATTCATGAAATTTTGCTATTGAGACTACATACGTGTGCACCCGTGCATTATCTTGATGAAAAAGAACTTTTTCTTGGCCAAATGGGGTCGTTTTTTTTAATCCTCGTTAAATCGGTCCAATAAGTTGGCATAATATTCGCTGTTTATTGTTTTTCCCTTTTGAAAGTAATCGCTGTGGATTATCCCGCGTTCATCCCAAAAAACTGTTGCCATCACCTTATTGTCCGCCAATGTTATCTTGGCCTTCTTCGGAGCCGGTTCACCCGAAAAACCCATTGTTTGGACTGCTGCTTGGTCTCCCCAGTGTTGTAATGAATCCATGTTTCATCTACAGTTACAAAACACCGCAAAAACTGATTCGAATTGCGGTTAAAAAACTCCAAACAATCCTTTGAAGTTGTCACACGATTACTTTTATGGTGAATTAAGAGCGAACGCGGCACCCATCTTGCAGACAGCTTACTTAAATCCAACTGATCATTTAAAATCAAACCACACTGCCACATGAAATGCCTATGGCATCAACAATCTCACGCATTTTTACTCTTCGATCGGCCAAAACCATTTCGTGGATTTTTTCAACATTTTCGGATGTATTGACCTCAATTGGCCGTTCAGAAAGTTCAGCGTCATTTGTACTTGTGCGACCACAACGAAAATCAGTAAACCACTTTTTTACCATTGAAATCGATGGTGCATAGACGACAGTTTTTTTCGCAAAAAATAATGTTTAATGAGCACTCGAAATTCAGTTGTTTCCATTTTTTAAAAAATCCACGAGGTTGTATGTTTTGCACAGCTGTTAAGCGCAAAGTAAATGACGGAGCTTGCGGAAAATTTGACAGTAGTCTATTAACAGGTGGTACTTGATGGGAGCAGTGTTGAATTTCATATAAGTATAAGGGAAGTTCGAAAAGTCACGGACTTATCGATCCGTCCTCGTATATTACAAATTATTTACCACATTATCATTACCAGAAATCTATTTGTCAGGCGATAATTTTAAACCAAAAATCGCGCGATTTTTGTTAAAAATTTTCATTTTGTTTTTCGTTTATTAATAGTTATAGAAGTTGGCGCCGCAGTCGAAAAGTCTTCTCATTCCTGCACAAATTTCAGAAAAATCTGGTAAAACCCAATAGGACTTGCAAAAACTTAATTGGTCTTTGCAAAGAAAATCAATTGGGAACAAAAAAATAAAAGGGGGGGGGGGGGGGGGGGCCTGGACACGCCACTGTGCGTAGCTATCTACATTTTAAAAATCTACCTTTTCCATGATCAATTTCGGATTACAATTTATGTATGATTATTTGTTTGATTTATGTAAAATACTGCAATGAATCTTTAACGATTTACAACTTATTACAATCCTAAAATCTTATCCTTACAAAGATATCGGAGATACTGCTTATAAAGATTTGATCGTCATCTGCGGTATGTGTCTGATCATATACTATAGTAGAATTGGCATATTTTGATGATGACGTCTCATATAGAACGCAAAAAGAAAATATGGTACGAAACTTAAAGCTTTCAGAAAAACAAATTATTAATTATTGTACATAGAAATGAAATTAAGATGCTTCAATAGACCTGTAGTAAATAATGTAGCCGAAAGAGGTGAAAGGTTAACGGAAAAGTGCAATTCTACAATTACCAAGGACAAAAGCCAAAAACAACTTCTTTTGCGCACGGTGGATAACCATCGAAAAAAATATCCTAAGCCAATAAAAAATTTGTTGTGTTAAACGTTTTATTTTTATTAATTTGTTTTGTAAATGCTTTTGAAAAACATTTAATAATTCTGTAATATACTATGTTAAATTTCGTTACTTTTGTATTATGTTTGAGCAATAAATTTTTTGAGTTGTTTTTGTGCTTCTTTAATTTTATTTTCTGAAAGGTATATTTTTGGTCTTGAATATTAGAATACAAATACTGCGTTAACTGTGATTTAGATTTAAATTTGGACATCCAATCTAGGACCAAATTAATATAAGATTGGATATGCCGCAATGACATAATTTATTATCCATTTTTAAAATACGATATAGCTTTAATTTTATGTTTCGTATATTTACCTATCTGAATTTAGAATTCTTATTCGTTATCTACTTTAATTAAAACTAAATTCGACGTTTTTAATGTAGAATATTTTTAAAATATCGCGGAAGCCAAGTTTTAATTTTGGATTATTTTTTCATCTGAATTTGGTATTCATAGTCGTTATCTGTTCGAAACAAATTATATGTTTCAAATATCGCAAAACTGCCATTCATAATTTAATTTGTATTCGACATTCGTCACCTACACCCTCATAAATGCTATATTTTATTTGTAGCGATTACAATAATTATAATCAATTCTTGTTATTCGTATTTATTTATAATTTTTCTAATAAATGGCAAATTTTAACGGCGATGTGCGACCTCTAAATATTTTTTTAAACAACTTATTTTTATAATGGCAAATTTGTAGGGCTGTGGAACTCGCGAAGTCCAACTTTATTTTTGAACCACTCTAGTGCCCAGCTTGTTATTATAATGAGATAGAAACATCTCTTTGGACTGCTGAGACAAGTTTTTGGAAATTTTACAAACTAAAGTAAAACTCAGCACAAAAATTTATCAAGGCTTTCTCAATTTTTTTTTAATTTAACTCGAAAATTACATATTTCTGAGAGAAAATTATATTATTATTTTAGAATTATTTGGGATAGAGATCATAATTAACATAAGCGAAGATGGAAAAATCCGGGAGGATCAGCGCTAAAAGAAGTGCCACACTTTCGACATGAGGGACAAGGTCATCGTTGGCGTCATTCTGAACCGCTACCAACAACAAGTCATGGTTTGAACAAGCTTCTATGAAACATACTTGGGAATTTTTAATTACCATTGAAATTTCATTATCATGTATGACACTAATGCAAATGGCAATGAAATTTGTTCCATTAAAAATTGCATTGCTAATGGTAATGAAATAGCACAAATGCATAAAAAAACTAATTATAATTGATTGAAAAATCATTTGCTTACAAAGAAAGTTTATACGATTTGAAAATTTTCAGAAAATAATAAAAACAAAATATAAAATATACAAATGTTAACCCGCATAAATAAGTTTTAACACATAAAATGACGATAAATAATGATAATGCTTTCTTTTAATTGGTGCATTAGTAATGGTAATGAAATTCAAAAACATTGTCATTGATCAACGAAATCAGATCCTCAAATGATTATAATTAATTCAAACAATGGTAATGATATTTACCTCAAAGGTAAAATAACTAGTTATAGGTAACGCAAAAATAACTGGTTGCAATTCATATAATAAAATCTGGTGGCTTGAAGGTAATTAACAACAGGTTGCTTATAAAGGGCATAATAATACGTTACAAGGGGTATAAATAACGAATTATCAATATGTACGGAAAGAGTGGCTACATATAATGAGTTTATAAGTCGTTACAGAACTGATAACAAGGAAGGAAATGAATAACTACACCATTTCCTATTTAAATTCAGAAAGTAGCAACTATTTTCATAAACTCTTTATTTCATTTCAGATATTAAGAACTTTATTTCTTAAATTTATATAAAAATAACTGAAATTTAATTAATATATGTGAAATTAAATTGATAGCATCTGAAATGAAATTAATAACTTATGAAATTAACTGATGAATCTGAATTTAAATTGAAAATTTCCTAAATTGTTATTTTCTAAAACTAAATTGATAATTTCTCCAAATAATTAATAATTTCTGATATTAAATTGGAAATGGTGTAATGCTAAAAATAATATATATGGTTAAAAATATATATATTCTATACAAATATAAATAAATATAGACTTGCTAAGTAGTTATAGATATAGCTACTTAAAATTAAGAATGTACAAAAATGCTGCCAAGTCATAGAAATTATTGGCTTTTCTCTTTTAAATGTAAACAAAAATATTTGTCATAAAAATATTTGAAATTTTAATTTGATAAAATATTAAAGACAACAAATGCTTACAAATGAATTATGTGTTTGTAAGTAAAGGTAGAGCAGGGCAAGCAATATAATTGCTCTATTTCGCTTTCCCGCGAAGTCCATATACGAAAACAGCTTTCGTACAAAGGCGGCCCCAAATTTTTAAATTGTATTTGTTTACAAAAAATAAAGAAAAGTCAGGGAAGTAGGGATAGTCGCTTTCTTTACAAGTAGTTATAGATATAAAAATCGAAAAAAAACAAACCTATTATATCTATTTTTATAAAATTTATTTTATATTTATAATGATAAAAAAACTTAACTACAACATGTGTTTATATTAACTTTCAGATTAATTTGTTCAAAAATCCAATTCAAGATGGTATTGGAAATATCCTAATTTCAAATCAAAGTCATTAAAATATTTAAAATCGTACAACTATTTTTTATTATGTTTCGAATTTGTTTTCTATTAATTTTTTATTTGCTTTTAATTTAAATTGATTTTTAATAACAATTTGAAAAAAAAAATTACATAACAAAACCAAAAATAGATTTTAACTGCCAAAAATAAGTTGTTAAAATACGTTATTAGTAACTCATTATTTTCACATTAAAAGTAATGTAGTATGCAAGGTGCTGACATGGAATATCAATGGATGTATAACACATTATAAGTAACTAATTTTTTTACTTTAGAAGTAATGCAGTGTGCAGGGATTGGTCATTATTGGTAATGCAAAAAGCAATGAGCTGCTATTACTAAATTAATGTTATAATTTAAACTTAAATGATTTTGGAGATAATTTTTAATTAAAAATAATTCAAATTAGTGTAAAAAAACGAAAACGTTTATAAATTGTGTTGGCCACATTTTAATGGATCTTCATTACAATGATTGAATATTCATAACCTTATATTATATATGATCTATAGCACCTTTATCGCAATTTTCAGCATTCGATATCTAAAATAAAATTCCCTGAATAGAGCAGCAAGATATTATTTTGGAAATGTTATTCACGCATTTGAATATAAAGTTATGTTTTTATTTGTAATAACTAATAATTTTAAGATATCTCATATGTTTATTTATGGTTGAAAAAGTAATAAGATTATTTAATATTAAAAAGTTAGATAGATATATTGAAATAAATATACATATGGTAGATATTAAATGTGTTCCTATATAATTTCATAACGAATTAATAGCTAAAACTCTTTTACACAAAAAATTGTATTAAATATGTCAAATAAAATCAAATGAAATTTATTTATTTAAACAAATTTAATAATCGGTCTTTATTTCCATAAAGCAGTATGTGTCAGCACTTCTTCACCTTATGAATAGCACTGACAAAATAATAAAAACAGTGCTCTACCAGTACTGTTTTTTTTTTGTCATACCGTTTGAGAAACCGTTGACTTATAAATTGTATCTTATCCGCTGACTGCAAACAATCATTTTTGGTAAAGTTGCCAATTCATTTGATAATTTTTAAAAAGAATAAACAAAGGTCAGATTGATATTTTAGTACTATAATGATTGAATAGTGGAAAATAATTTAGACAACGAAATGAGTTTGCGAATTGATTCGTTAAAAAATTAATCTGCTTAAAAAATTTATTTAACAATTTAGGTTTTTTAAGGTCTGAAATAAATTCCTGGGGAAATTAAAATTCTGCGGAACTATCAAAAATTGTATTGACTAAAAAAACATTTAAAATTCTAATGTTTATGAAATAAAAACATTGGCAAAACATTAATTTTTGAAATGAAAAGAATCTGCCAACTCATCAAATTTTTAATCCACTTTCGAAAATTTCTTTTTTGGCGTAAAAATTTAAAGTTTGTAATTTGTAAATGTATGTTTTATGTGAGCCTTGGGACCAAGGTCTTGGTTTAAACATGTATAATAAATAAAATAGATTTGTAGAAATATCATTTTACTTTCGTAAACAATTCTATTCAAATTAAATACTGCAAATCATTGACTTAAAATGTTACATATATTGAAAAAAAAGGATCGGAAATGAAGATAATTTTCTTCTTTACTTTTTCTATATTCTACAATCCATTAAGTATAGTTCACTAATATTATTCAAAATTTTTTGTTGCTTAAAGCTAATTTATTTAAATAAACTGTGTAAAAGATTTTACACAGTTTATTTACTAATATTTAGTAAAATTTGTTATTGATTTGAGCATATCCATATAAATAGCTTACTAATTTTTTATACGAATTTCATTGTACTAATATTTAGTACACTTTTTGCTGATTTTAGGAAAGTAGAATTAAACACTTTACAAAAACTCTACTAAAATTTAGTAGCGCCTTCTAATTTTTTCTACTAATTTCATTAAACTTGATGTCTGCAGACATGTGTTGCCAAGATTAGCAAAAATATCGTACGGCTCAAATTAGCAAAATTTTCCGTAATAACAGCAAACATTTTAGTTCAGCACGATATTGACACAATAAAGTATTTCCCGAACGAAAGATAGATTAAACTTTTTGACTTCAGGTTCGGTTAAAAAAACCAAAAAAATTTTAAAAAAATTTAGCAGAATGCTGTACATAATTAGAGTTTTGTTGTAGTGTTATCATAATTTTTGTTGAAATCCATGATTAAAATTCTCCATTAAATTTAAAAAAAAAAATCGTTAATGATAAAAATCCAAAATTTTTCTCTAAGGTTCGTTAACTCAATTTTAATTTAACCACACGTATATGCCAAATTTTGCTCTAGAACAATTTAGTACAATATTCAGCATTTGTTAGCGATTATACAATAACTATGTATATTCATACGTTCACAAAGGAAACCGTAAAAATGTCAAGGTAATATTTATTGCAACAAAAATATTAGTATTCTTACAAAGGCTGCCAAATTCCAGTGACCCACCTGGGATTAGTTAGAGCTCATGCAAACTAAACTCATTGTCATCTTAAATATATATGTTCAATATATAGGGAATGTTTATTTAATGACTTAAATTTTAAAAATATAACAATTACTAGATTTAATCAGTGATGGTATTTAAGAATTTGTGTTTCATGCCAAAATGATTGCAAAAAGACATATGACCCTGAATTGTTTTTTTTTTTCCATATTTTATATTATTTATTGAATCTTCACTTTTAAAAACTGTGAACTAACAATAATTATCCAAATCTTAAAACTAAATATTAACTGTTAAGTCCAGCCAGTGCCAGACTGATGTTGTGTGGTTCAACTGGGACCATTATTTCCCCTTATTATTAGCAGACCAGATCCGCAGTGTCCCTCCTCCTAAGACGCTGGTGGCCGTGATTATCAGTTAATTTACGGGCTAGTATGTTGGGGTGTGTTTCCAGTTTTGTTAAATAGCGTTGACAGTGTCTAATAATTTCATCTTTGACCAGGTCTTTATGTATGTTGTAATTCCTAACATACCAGGGTGCGTTCGTGATCGTCCTCAAGAATTTATTTTGCATTCTCTGAATTTTCCCTATATTGGACGCAGAGGCAGTACCCCAGAGCTGAATTCCGTAGCACCATATGGGTTTCATGATCGAATTGTAAATGAGTAATTTGCAGTCCAGGCCTAGTTTAGAGTTTTTGCCAGTAAGCCAAGCGAGTTGAGCAGTTTTTAGCCTCATCTGTGTTATTTTCGCATCTATATGATTTTTCCACGTGAGTCGACGGTCAAGGTGAATACCTAGATATTTCACACATGTGTGTTGGGGTATATTCAGATTATTAATTTTAATGGGTGGACACGTCTCTTTTCTCAGTGTGAAAGTAATGTGGATACATTTCTGTTCATTTACCTTAATTCTCCACTTATCCAACCAAGCTTCCAATTGTGAAATGTGAGTCTGTAACATTCTAGACGCTATTTTTGAGTCATCGTGGACGCTTAAGATTGCAGTATCGTCAGCGAAAGTCGATGTGTGGGTATTAATATCTAATGGCATGTCTGAAGTATAAATGTATATAACAGAGGACCCAAAATGCTACCTTGTGGAACTCCGGCTTGTATATCTTGAGGAGAGCTGACAAAACTTTTTTCAGCAAGAGTGAATTTTCGATTTGTTATATAGCTTTTGAGTAGCTTGTGAGTATTTGTTGGTAACAAAAGTTTTATTTTAAACAGTAGACCTTCATGCCAAACCTTATCGAAAGCCTGTGAAACGTCGATAAAAAGGGCAGAGCAGTATTTTTCTCCTCGAACGTTTTTCTGACAATAGTAACCAGCCTGTGGGCTTGCTCAATGGTGCTGTGTTTTCTCCTGAAGCCAAATTGGTGTGATGGAATACAGTTGTTTTGTTCCACATAAACAGTTATCTTTTCCATTAGGATTTTCTCGAACAGCTTTGACAAATTGGATAATAGGCTTATAGGCCTATACGATTCCACTTTTGTGTAATCTTTGCCTGGCTTGGGTATCATTTTAACGAGTGAAACTTTCCATTCTGGGGGATAGTATTCAAGGCGTATAATAGCATTAAAAATAAAGAGAATTATCTTTAATGCTATACGGGGTAACTCCAAGAGCATCCTGTTACCGATTCCATCGATACCAGGAGCTTTTTTGGGGTTTAGTTCAAAAATAGCCTTTTCGACCTCTCTCATCTCAAACGTTAATCGGGTAGCTGCTCGGTGCTGGGGTAAAATCGGTGGCAACTCTGTTACAGAACTTGTTATATTTGGCGTGAATACTTTTCTTAAATGTTCTACAAACAGATCTCCTTTTTCAGTATCATTTCTAGCCCAACCTCCGTCTAATTTTCTCAAAGGAGGCTTACATAAGACAGGTCTTTTTAAATTTTTCGTTGCACGCCATAATGAGTAATCAGTTCTTGATGTTGGATCTAAATTTTCAAGATATCTGTTTAATGAAGCAGTTCTCTTATGTTCAAGTAGCTTTCTTAATTTTTTAGTGCATTCTTTCAACCGTTCCTTAAGTTGAGGAGATCTGTGCTGTTGCCACTCTCTTCGAGCTCTTCTTTTTTCATTTAAGAGTCGTTCGACATCGGCAGACAAAATAATATTTTGTCTGTTGTGTCGGGGGGGTTTGGTAGCATTTGGTAGATTTAGTTCAAAAAATTATTTTGCAAAAAATAATTTTTTTTGTCTTTCAAACATATAGTTATAAAAACTCAGATTTAGAAAAAGTTACGGTCACGAATAATGACATTTTCTACTCCAAAAAACATGATTGGAATTACGTTTATCAATTTATAAAACTTTGCTTTTTTAGGACACTATACTCCTGCCCAGCAAGAAAAACCTTGCCAAAAAAACTGTTTGCAGTTTGCTGCTAAGCTCATTATCTTAACATAGGGATGTCATTGGAGGTAGCTAGTTACCTACAACATTACGAGTAGGGAGTAAAACAACTAGTTAATGGTTGGTTAAAATATCTAGTTATAGGTAACGCAAAAATAACTAGTTGCAATTCATATAATAAAAACTGGTGGCTTGAAGGAAGTTAACAACAGTTTGCTTATAAAGGGCATAATAACACGTTGCATAAGTGGTGCAAATATCGCATTATCAATAGGTAGTGAAAGAGTGGCTACATAGAATGAGTTTATAAGTCGTTACAGAACTGATAACAAGGAAGGAAATGAATAACTACACCATTTCCCATTTAATTTTAGAAAGTACCAACTATTTTCATAAACTATTTATTTTATATCAGATATTGAGAATTTTATTTCAGAAAGTAATATAATAATAACTGAAATTTAATTAATATATCCGAGATTAAATTGATGGCATCTCATATGAAATTAATTACTTATGAAATTAATTGATGAATCTGAAATTAAATTGAAAATTTCTTTAATTGTTATTTTCTAAAACTAAATTGCTAGTTTCTCCAAATAATTAATAATTTCTGATATTAAATTGGAAATGGTGTATGCAGAAATAATAGGTTTGTTTTTCTTCGCATTTTATATCTATATCTATTAATACTCGTAAAGAAAACGGTTATCCCTACTTACTTAACTTTTCTTTATTTTTTGTAAACAAATACAGTTTGAACTTTGTACGAAAGCTGTTTTCGTATATCGACTTCGCTGGAACACGAAATTGAGCAATTATATTTTTTGCTCAGCCCTAACTTTTCTTTCACACACATGATTTATTTGTTAGCTTTTGTTATTTTTAATATTTTATCAAATGATAAATAAAAAATTAAAATAATTTTGTTTTCGTTTGAAAGAGAAAAGCTAATAATTTCTAAGACTTGGCAGTATTTTTATACATTTCTAATTTTTAAGTATATATGTATATTTATGACTTGAATTTATATGGAATATTTATATAAAATTCGAAAAAAGAAACAAACCTAATATATTATATATTTTTTTATATTTATAATGATAAAAAAACTTTAATATAGCATATGTACATATATTTTATTAAATTCAGAAAAAAATTACTTTGAGATTAATTCATTCAAAATTCCAATTCAAAATAGTGTTGAAAAAATCCCATTTTCAAATCAAAATCATTAAAAACAAGAAATATTTAAAATCAAAAAACTATTTTAATTATGTTTCAAATTTTTTCTATTAATTTTTTATTTGCTTTTAATTTGAATTGATTTTTGATAACAATTTGAAAAAAAAAATTAAATAACGAAACCAAAAAAGATTTTAACTGCCAAAAATAAGTAGTTAAAAAGGAGCTGAAAAGGAATATCAATGGTTGCATAACACATTATTAGTAACTTATTAGTTTTACTTTAGAAATAATGCAATGGGCAGGGGTAGGTCATTATTAGTAATGCAAAAAGCAATGAGCTGCTATTACTAAATTTTTCCTGGGTGGTTTCATCCCGAAAGGTTTTGATATAAATATTTGGTATCCTAAAATCTTGGTGTTCTTTTGTACTTTGAACTTTTATTACCTCTGGTACATGATTGAATGACCCCTTTATTCACTAAAATCCACTGACAATACAAACACTATCTCCATAAGTTACATTTTAACTTTAGTTACACGTACAAATTTGATGTAGCAAGCTTGTTAATAGTTATGGATTAGGGAGATATTAAAAACCGTATTGCCGTACACTTATAGAAAACAGTCTGTGAAAATTGTTGCAAAAGTTATGAAAATTAATTTCAAAAGCGCCATGCTGAAAAAATCTGCTGAAATCAGCAATATCTATTTGCTAAACATTGGTAAGACACAAAATCTGCCACATTTTTGCGAATTTACCTAACAAAAATCAAGAAATTAATATTAGTAGACAAAAAACATTTCAAAAAATTTTAAATTTTTAGAATATAAAATTATAATATTACTTTCGAAATCAGCAGTCTAATATTTTTTCAGGAAATAGTTTTGTTGATTTTACTAGAATATATTGTTATTTGCAATCAATTCAACTAAAATAGACTTTTATTGATATTTTTTGTCAATTAAAAATTGTTACTTGCAATTAACTAAAATTTGTATATAGCATTTTTATTATTGCTGTTTTATATTACAAATATTTAACAATGAGATTCTGGTAATTTCAGCAGTTTTTTTTAACGAATTTTCCGATTTATTTGTATCATTGTAGTAAGACCAATGTGGCCTGTGAACCGAGGACATATTTCTACTGTTACCACAGCGAGAGGTCAAACATAATTTTGTGTATCGTAATCTGAAATTGAACATTCAGAGCTGTAAAAGCCATAAATAATCGAAGTACACGAAGCAAGTATTGTCGCGGAATATGAATATTTATATCGTCGATATCCACTTCATACATCGCTAAAGTTGACTTAGGGCATACTAGATATCTATTTGCAGTGGTTCTAAAGCACAAACTCAATAATTGGTTCACCAGTACATGAGAATGCATACTGACGAATTCGGTTTATTTATGAGAAAATGTTCACTGTGGATGAGTTGTTCAACCAACAGAATAATAAAGGCTAAGCTCAGGTTGGATTCAAAGCTGCTACAAGGAGTTTACCATTAGGCATCCGTAAGGATATGGTGGGAAGTTAAAAATTTTGCCATCGTAAAACAATCCGACATTTTGGAGAAAATTTTGAAGCCTCTCTGCCTAACTCTAAAGGAAAGCAATGAACCACTAGCCGAATACGAAAGAGTATTGTGTCTTCAACTCATGCTGGAAGGTTGCCAATATTCAGCCTATCACCAAAAATGGTGAAGCTAATAACCTTGAAAATTACCGCCAAATCGCAATATGCGCTCTCGAAGGTCATGGAAAGCATGGTCAATTACCATTTTGTACATTATTTAGAGTTGAATTCACTTTTGAGCGATCGACGGCGTAGAAGCCATTCTACGGGAGATCTGTTAGGTCGGAACGTTGGAGTAGGTCCATTCACCAGTTTGAGAGAGTAAGGTGATTGCTGATATTAAGGTGATATTTCCAAAGCGTTCTAACGTGTGTGGTTCGGCACACTATTTTGGTTTTGGTAATGACTGCTCTTGATTTATTCCGAGCTTTCTCAGAGGAGTGAGGTCTTGCAAATAGGGCTTATAAAGAAGTGGAGTATTCAAATAATGGAATACAACTCCCATATATGGGCTACTGCCCATATATAATGAAGCTTTTGGACAGTGTAAAAAGGGCTTCGACGCTTATCGTAATAGTAGGATATCCAGTTCAATTGATACATTAGAGTATCATCAGAATGTGCACTGCGTGACACTGTTTTTTAGATGTTACCATTGGAAGTGCTCTGAAGAGATAAGGAAACTTATCCCTAAATCATCTATTTTTAGTCGATTGTGCAATGAATCGCGCAACACATTATAGGAAAATTCGTACATTGGTCGGACTTGTCGTATGTGTAAAAAACTCCTTGCAAAGGTCTTCCCTACCACCTATAATATATATAAATGCAAATTAAATATCCTTTAATACTACTACCTTTATCCTCCTCCTCATAACTTGTGTTCCTGACATCAACACACTACACTGCATTTGTGGGACAGCCCCTGAGTGAATTACCAGTTCATCCAAGGACTATCTAACAATACGATGTGCAGAATGAAAAATCAAAAGCCACGAAGCCACCAAACCAAAAAGGCAGTTTCTTATGCTCCAGTTGAATTGAGACATAGTTGCCAATAAAAAGCCACAGAGCCAAAAGCCAAATGCAGAAACTCCAGTAGAGGATTTGTGGCTATTTTAGTGTATTTTTTTTTTCAATATCCTAGACTAGCTGTGAGACGGAAAATTTTTGACGATTATTTCCTGGCGAACTGGAACCATCATTATCAAACAAGCAACATATTAAGCTAAACCCGCATTACCCACAAAGTCTTTTTATATGCGCAATATTAAAATATCATGCAATTTAAAGAAAAAAATTATAATTTTAACACAGTTCATCTTTAAAGAATTGTAACTTAAATACCAATACATTTATCTATTAAATTTTTAGATTTGTTTTATTTACGATGTTTTCATAAAAAAGTCATTGGCTGTTTTATATTTAGACGTTTGGTGTGACCATTTTCGGCAAAGAACACAACACTGTGCACTGGTTTCTCAAATATAACAGATCTTTTTAAAAAACCAGATGGAAAAACTTTAACAAAATGTTTATTGGTAAAAACTCGGAAATTGGTTTGGAAGCTATTTAAGCTAATGACATATTTTTCTTTAACCTTAACCATTAAATTTGATAAAACGTGTTTTTTATAAACCAAATCAGCAACATCATTTAAATAAATAAAATCTTACCTGAAAGCTTATAGAAATTTATAACGTAATTTAACATTTGAAAGGGACCTTCTATTAAAAAAAAACAAAAACGAAATAACTTAAACAAATCTAAATGGCATTGTTATTGAAACTTTAGTAATTCCTAAAACCTATTAAAGTAAAACATTATATACACACATTACGGTGTCCCGAAGTTCTCAAACGACGTGCGTAGTATTAATGAATGTGTTCATTAATACAATGCATTTTCTTCCAAAGAAGGGTTTCATTAAATCAATTTGAATGAAAATGGCCATTGAGCAAATGAAAATTTCATTTAGTGTAAGAATTTTATTCGTTCATTTACCAGAACAATTTTGAAAGATTCTTACAAATAATGAATGAAGGTTTACACTGTCAAAATATTGATTTATAATAGAAATGCTGTTTAAGAATACATTAATAACAATACTTGAATGAACATTCAAAATTAAAATGTGATTAGTTTTGTTAGTTTTACTTAAAATTTAATTTACAAAATCGCCTAATGTCAAACTTATAGAGTTATAGAAATTGGCAAATTTGTTAATTATCGGGATTCCCTAACACACATACGTAATAATACGTTTACATTCGTCTTTATTCAAACAAATTGAAAAGTACAAAAGTTTCTTCTTTTATTACGAAACTAATTTAAAGGGTTGAATAACTTTTCAAAGCAGTCACATTCACCGAACAATGAAATACATGGAAAAGGACAAAATGGTCCGGTTGTTATAAAGAAACAAATAAGCCATATAGTAAAATAGCAATTATTTAGTGTACTTTTTTAGTTAATAAAAGAAAACAAAATTTGTATTAAACATTATCTACTTTATACCTTAAGAGATACTTTTTTGAGATATTAGAGATACTAAATTAAACTTAGTTTAATGGGCTGTTTAATTTATCTCAAAAGAAAACTATACTTAGCTTAACCTGGATAGTCTGTTTTTGGTTTATCCACTGTGATAAAGGAGGCAGAATTATAAAACATATCGGCCTTAGTTCATATTTAGTGGGTAAATGTGAGTTCTGGAGTTGTTAAAAACTACTTTGTTTCAAACTTTGTAATATTTTTATTTGGTAGATATTCAAACTGCCTTTGATTTGGTACCCAATTGCTAACTAACAAAGCGAAAAAAATTTTTACACTTAAAGGAAAGCTGGGGCTACTAAAAATTTATATTTAATGTACTTTCAAGGTTCCGAAGAATGTTGATAAGGGTCGTAGCTGACTAGAAAATGCATTACATTCGGTAAGTGTCTAAATAATGATTTCAAACCAGACTAAAATACATTTTATACATATAAATTTTAAAGATCGAATATAAAACAAAAACTCCAGCATACAAAGAAATATATTTTTTAACCCTTTTTTGCAGTTAATTTAAACGACAAATAACATATAAATATGGATTTTCTGTTACAGTTAATATTTTCATTTAAAATCATTTGTTAATTTTTTTAAAGTTAATGGACACTTTAAGTAAACGAAATAAATTAAAAGTCGTTTAATTTTTCAGACTTTGCAGTAAATTTTTATGAGATTTAAAATAAAAACGAAATATCATTTATTTTAACGCATTTTGTAGTTAATTTGTTGACAGTAAAAAACGAAATAAAGGAAAAATTTATACTTTTTATGGATTTATTTCAACTATTAACCATAACTGTAAACTTTTGATTACGATTAGTAATCAATTAGATTACATTTTAAAAAGAACTGTTATGATTATGAAAATATACGAAAAAAAAATTGTTTATAAATATTGGAATTTTTAAATTTTTCTCTATGAAAAAAGAGTTTTTATATATAATCTTTACGGTAAAATTGTATCACGATATAGGGGCTTTAGTGTGTATTAACACTACTCGCACAAAAATTGTATATAGTTTTTTTTTTGATTTTTGATAATATTCATCGAGATAATTTTTTAAATTATATTTTGTACTTTATACCCAGCAAAGCTTTGGTAATGGGTGAGATATTCTCATGCGTTACCCAGCAAAATTTTGGTAATGGGTGCGATATTCTCATGCGTTACCTTGTAATGATAGCTCGTTACCTTTTTCATTATTTGCAAGCATAAAGTAATAAGTCACTCATTATTGATTACGTAATATATGATTTATAAATGTAAAGTAATAATTGAAATATTTTTGAAAATCTATTTTTAGACACCTTACTTTATGTTTTTTTGTAAGCAAAAGGGTAATGTATGTTTGTTTTGATAACACTAGCGAAAAAAAGAAGCGCAACAATTCATTTAAGTTTAAAGCAATCATATACTATATGCGATAGCTCAGCGGGTAGAGTTCTTGGCTGGCAACCAGATTTCCCTGGTTCGATTCCCATCTTGACCACATTATTTTTAATTAAAAATATTTTAAATAAAATATTTGTAATAATTTTTTTTAAATAAAAATCCCTCTTTTTAAAGAATCTATTTTTAGACACATTACTTTTTCCTTTCTCGTAACCATATAAGTAACCCCTTACATTATCACCTCTAAAGTAATGGGTATATATATTACTTTGACGCTCGTCGCCTGTAAATTCATCAATGAAGTAAGGAGTAAAGTAATTCATCGGCCCCTACGGCTATACATTACTTTACCCATTATTTGGTAATGTGTGGTTTTGCTGGGTACCTTGTAATGATAGTTCGTTACCTTTTTCATTATTTGCAAGCATAAAGTAATAAGTTACTCATTATTGATTACGTAATACATGATTTATAAATGTAAAGTAATAATTGAAATATTTTTGAAAATCTATTTTCAGATACATTACTTTGTGTTTTTTTGTAAGCAAAAGGGTAATGTATGTTTGTTTTGATAACACTAGTTTAAAGCAATCAAATACTATATGCGTCGATAGCTCAGTGGGTAGAGTTCTTGGCTGGCAACCAGATTTCACTGGAAATAAATTACAAACTTAATTTTAAGATATATGAGTAGTTCACTTGCAAACTCTGCTAAGTTAAAAAAAATAAAAGTTCTGTAAAAGCCGCCATTTTATTTGTTTTTAAAAATGCCTCCCTAAGCCCTTATCAATCTCGTTTAAAACTCGGTATGTTACGCATAAGTTCTGGTTAAATATTCAATACTCCTGCAAAACTCTCTATATTGTCTAGTAGGTCAGTTTCAACTAGCTGTAAGTTACATTTAAATTTTCAAAAATCGCCATGTTACGTGGTGCTTTTGTAAATGCTATCATCTTGACTGTCAGTATCAGTCCGCGTGTATATTTTTCAATTGCAAACGCACGTAATATTATTTTACTTTTAAATAATGGATATTCAAGAAATCAAAGTTAATGAAGCACCGAATTGAAGAGGACGGAAAAATGTCTGATAAATAAACATGGAAGGGAGAAGTTGCAAAGTAGAACAGTTAAGGTTATGTTTGGCAATAAGGTAAGGTTATGTTTGTTGAAATACTGTGCAGCACGAACACCGAAAAAAGAAAGAGAAAATATCAAACAACATATTATTTTATCTAATTACCGATTACAAAGAATTTGTAAAATCTATCTAAATACAAAGGAACTGCTGGAAGAAAGAAGAGGCTGTGATAGAAAATCTTTACGATATTCTGATCGTTTTGAATCGGTTAAGGCGTACATAAAGGGGCTTAAAACTATAGAGTCGCATTATGTGCGAGGAAGATCTACTGTGCAATACTTATCCAGCCACCTCAATATAAAAAAAAAACAACCTTCCAATAGGCCGCAAAATATTTCAAATACATTTATCTACTCTTGGCTGGAATCCGAGGCCTTGAAGGTATCTAATCAGATAGCTTCAGCATTTTATCGACTAATTAATACAACTTTTGAAGACACTGTAAATAATGTTAAATTATTTCGCGATGGCTGTGGGGGGCAAAATAGAATTCAATATTATTGGGAATGCTCGCCTTTTGGTTAAAAACTAAGGCCCCAAATAATATAAAAAATATAACAATAATATTCCCCATTGTGGGGCATTTATTTTTGCATCCCTACAGTATCTTTGGAAACATCGAAAGAGCAACACGGTCTCTTGAAGTGATTGCAGACCCAGAAACCTATTTTGATATATTCAACAAATATGGCACGGTACTGAGACTTGGCAGAGACTTAAATTTTTATGATTGGAAATCAACCACAAGAACCGTTCTTAAATTGCCTGGATCCTCTATTTTTCTATTTCCAAACCGAAAGTGTATTGAGCTAAAAGGAGATTATGTTGAAAAATAGTTTTTTTTGCAAAAAAAACTGTGTTTCATTCAAAAAGTCACGGACTTATTGATCCGCCCTCATATTAAAAAAAATTTTTATAACTCCATTTCAGAACTAGAAGTTTTAATCGATATTCTAAAAATTTTGTTCTATTTACATAGCAGATTTTGCAAGTGGACAACTCATATGTAAGTATATTTCTTTGTTATTTAAAACTAATATGAATTTTTTGTTTGTGTTAATATTTTTATTTTTATTAGGAAAATTTTAATTTAGCTACCTAGCAAATTTTTTTAGAACATGTTACTTTAGAATCTATTCTAGAACAGGTTGTTTTATTACCGGTTCCATAGAACGGGTTTTAGAACTGATTCCTTGCAGTCAAAATGTAAGGTTTCACTCTCCCAGAACTATATCGGGTTCTAAAGCAACCTCTTCTAGTTTGAATGAAACGAACCTATTGCTAATGGGTCAAACTCCATACAAATACAACCCCGTTGTATAACATAAATTATAACCTATGCTAATGTCATATATGAAAGTTGTTCTGCAACTTGTACGCCAATGATTATGGAACCTGAAATCAAGACTCCATAAATAACCTTTGACATTTTCGTGGAAAATAGACCCATTTTAACATATAAAAATCAATACAAAAAGTTCGTATCTTGCATTATTCGTATTTGCGAATTTTCCATTATTCATTGCGTCATGTTTCGAAACCAGAGAGGATCTGAGTTCCCAAAGTTCGTGGTTTCTTGTACTCTAGTGTGCGACAATTGCAATCAGAATCATATTTTTTGTAATGGTTTTTCATGGTTTCTCCTGATGGCAAATTAAAAAATATATTTTTTTTAATGAAGTTGGCATGTATTCTACAATTAAATTAAATAAAATATACAAGTATATAATTGTTTTTGTATTAGTTTATTGGAATTATTTAGTTTATTAATTTATTTTTTTTTTTCAACCAAAAAAAGTTTTAATTTATACAAAGTACACTTTATATTTATGTAATATATAATTTTGTGTATACATTTAGCTGTTTATTACAATAGCAGTGGCAGTGAATTTCGTTTAATTCTATTTTATAAAGGCTTATTTTGTATTATTAATAATAATATAATTATTATATATAGTAGATTAAGATTTTCTATTTATTAATTTATTTAGAATTATACTAATTGACAATTTATTTTAATAACATAAATGAAAAATAAAATATTTTCAAATTTACCAACAAGTATTTATTATTTTGCGTAATATTTAGAAAATTTAGGGGTCACACATAATGAATCTTTGAATAACGCTATTTGAACAAAACTATATGCTTGAATAAACCCTTCTAAACCACTTGCTCCTTTTTTTCAAATAGTTATACAAATACTTATTTAAATTCATGTTAAATTTATCCTTTACTCTACTTAAGATATGTATTTGTGTGTGTATGACATACACTGTATGTTGTTTATATATTTAAAGGCTATGATCTTCTAAATATATTTAAACACTGAAAACAAACATAGAGAATGAACATATCGCCCGTTACACGAAATATCTGCAAATTTTATATTTCTTACCTTGATTCACAGATGCAAGTTAGACGGCCGACACAGTGTTGTAAGTCGCATTAGTAGGGGTTGACCCCTACTAATGCAGTGTATTGTGTTGATATCAGGGATATATGTTATGAATTAAAACCAATAGATACCAGTCAGTGCGTTAATGAAGCTTGCTTATGTTGTAGGGGACAAAAAAACTAATATTCATAATATCATCGTATATAGTTTCATATATTAGTATATACGGGGCAAATACATTCAAAGAAAAAGTGCATATATGGTAGTATATAAAACCATAAATGACAATATATTGCATATATTGGTTCATATATGCCATATATGTGCATATATGAAACATATACCATTCCATATATGAATAATATGTTTTCATTTTTATCAGATATTTAAACCCTTGTTCTACCGAATTAAGATCTAATTCAAATTCTTAAGCGAAAATTGGTGGGAACATGAGACTTTTAAAATTTTGACCAGGCATATTTCATAGGATTGAGATCTTTAATACAAATTTCAAAATGTTCCTTATGGAAGAAATATAAATGAAATTTGAAAAAAAAATAATATAAAAATTATAATTAATCAACGAAAATAAATTTCATAGAGTTAATAAAAAAAACTAATTTTTATGATTTAATACATTACTATTTTTTTCTACATGTTCTAAATAACTGTATTATATCACAGTTCGCAAGATTTTCATCGAAAAATTGAATCTTTTCGATAACACTTCCAGTGGTATTTTTTATGAAATAAGGAACATTCTTTTATGAAATAAGGAACAAAAATGAGAATCTAAAAAGTATCGAGAATAAGAATTTATTTCAATCTTGCTTGAATTGACACATGTGTGATAAAAAATTTGAAATGTTTTATTAATTTGTTTATTGTGTCCAAAAAATATACATAAATAAAAACGTTGAAGTTAGTAAGTTTTAAATTTATTTTTACATTAAAAAAGTTTCTTGTACATATTAATTGCAATATTTACGAAATATGTGACAAACAAAAGTATGTTAATAATATTTTAAAATTTTATTTTAAAAAAATATTTATTAAACTTTATTTAAAATTGTAATCTGATTGCAGATTTTTTGAATCACTTTGGTGGGCAATTTCAGCTCAAACCGCACAGCATTCGGATTCGTCTTCCCCGATTTAAGTCAAATTCGCCATAAATATTGTAAATGGGTAGTGTTTATCAAATCATTAACCTTTCGACCACAAACAATTTCGGTTATAGAAATATAACGTCATGAAAATTAGCAAAAACGTCAAAATATCGAAAAAGTGTCCATACAAAGTCGCAAAGAACTTCTAAAATATACAACCTATTGCTACCATTTTAAAGGTGAAAACATAACCTTCCAAATGGCGTCCTAATAAGAGGTTAAAGGTAATTTTTTTAAGTTTAACGTTCAAAGACCCATATCTCAAAGTCCATTTTTTTTTTTTAAATTCTGAAAAAATATATGTTGAAAACTAAGGCCTCTCTACATTTGTCAATTAAAGTGAAACCATTAGCAATAAATCCGCTTTTTAAGAGACTAACTGGGCATTATAACTATGAGATATCGTTACAAAATATTGTCGATGGACCACTTTTCTCATGACGAAAATTGCACAATAATTCGATTTAAAATCGAATCGCTACATCAACAATTTTTCAACTCTATATCTCTTTGCATATTTTACAGAAAAGCTCTACTATTCTCATCATTATATCAAGCACGATGTTGCGGAAATTTTACGTAAAAATTATTCTATTTCACTACCATTTCGAGTCATTTGCATACTTGGATGTGCTTAATGTCTAACATACATAATTTTCTACTAATATAATGTGGTTAATATTTAATATATCATCAATATCTATAATTTTAAAATCATTAGCAATTTTAAAGGGAATAATCCGGCATGTTCTGAAATAAGTGACTAATTAAAAAAACTTTTCATATTCACCTAATTGCAAAAACAGTGTTCTTGAATTCGTACGATTTTAGTGTTTATGTTCGAAAAATAATTTAGTTGTCAGAAACAAAAAAACTTGTTATTGCAAAATTCCATTCAGTTTAATACGAACAAGTTCCAGTTTTTTTTTAACGCAAAATTAACTTTTTCTTTTTTACTACCTAAAATTTACTAAAATAGACCTAACTTGTATTATATTTCCTTGATCGAAAAAACGAAATGCATATTTAGAATCGTGAGAAAATTTCCTTTAATTTAAGACATCACACTCACCATTATTTGTGTGTTTAGATTTTTTTGGACATCGAGGGGTCACATATACATTTTAATTTTTGAGGGCTGCCGTAAAAAATAAACTTTTGGCAAAAAATTACATATTTTTGATGTTTTTTAAAAACACATTTTTTAGTGTTAATAAATGTTAAAATGGTAAATGTACGCTTGAAATTAATCAAAATAATTTCAAATTATATGAACCAAATGTTTTTTCTTCTCACCTTGTCACTAAAATACAACATATAACAACATAATTAGTTAAAAAAAAAAGAAGTAAAAAGGCTTAAATTCGGCTGTGTCGAATCTTTGAATACCCTCCACCAATGACCTCAAAAACTGTGCTCTACTATTTTTGATACAAATAATGTAAAAAACTTTTGAAGTAAAATTATGGAGGTAAAAAAAATTTTTTGATGTGAAAAACTTTTTTGGATGCGAAAAAAAATTTTATGGTGAAAAAAAATTTTGAGGTGAAAAAAATTTTTTGAGGTGAAAAAAAATTATTGTGGTGAAAAAAAAATTGAGGTGAGAAATATTTCAGGTGAATACAAAGTATTACTCATTTCTAAGCGACTGGTGAAAAAATATGAGAATATGTACGATCCGCCCTATCTCAATAGTCGTGTTTTTACAAGTGTCTAGTGAATTTTTAAAAATTTATTGTTTTAATACTAAATTATTTGGACCTGTTTTTCAAAAAAGAACTCTAAAAAATCAGAATTATTAGACAATAATTGGGTTTGGTGCATTTAAGGATTTTTGCGGGTTTCTGCAAAACTTGCAAATTTCATCAAATTGTTAAGCCATTACAATAACAAATATTGGTCATACTGTTTGTTTTTGTTTATTATCATCAAGTTCTCCATTATTCACTTTGAAGTAAGTGATCAGCTGTTATCCATAATCTCCAGTATACATCAAACTGTAACGTATAGGTTTGTGACTGAACTATTATATAGTAACAACCCTGTTATCTCCTGAGCTGTCCAATATTATCATGAAGTGCTCATATGAAAATTGTGTGGTTACTAAAAATGAACTTATGGTGTCTTGTTGGCTGTGCATTCGATACTACCATTTAACTTGCACTAAAGGTCTTAAGGCTCGTGATGCTGATGCTTTGGCTGATAAAGCTAAAAGCCTTCATTGGACTTGTCAACATTGTAAAAATATTGGCGTGGAATTTTATAATTTCTTTAAAAGTTCGCAATCTGAGTTTAAAAAAATCTCTCAAGACTTTGCTGAACTGCAAAGTAAATTATCCTGTTATGGCGAATTATTTACCAAATTCCATAACTTGGAAAAATTCTCCAGCTCAATAAAGTCTTCATCTCCTAGAGGTAAAAACAATTTAGAAGACCTGAATAATCGTCCAACTACGTCAAATTCTCTCCGTACTGCTGCCTCATCAAACCTTATCGAAATTGATGCTGTTTCTCCTATCCCATCTGGTTCATCAATTAATTATAATCCGTATTCGGTTTCTAATTCTAAGAGTTCCAGCTCGATTCCATCGGTGGAGGTTGCTGCTGGTTCCTCCAATCAATGTTCACACTCTACTGATAACATGGAAGTACGAGTGACAAGATCAATTAAAAAATCTTTACATAATCAAAATCCTTATATTATCACACAATCCATGAATACTATACCTACTGCTTTAACAGTAAATGATGCTGGATCTCCTATTTCTCTAACACAATCTTCCCGTTCTTCTTCTAATTTAAATGCTACAACGGTTCTACGTTCTCCACCTAATAATCAACTTTTGAATTCCATCAATAATACTGATATTCTCCCTACTTTACCGAATCAACAAATGTGTGTACCTACTGATTCCAATTCAACTCTAAATCTGTTAACTGTTGTTCCACCGAAAAAATCTATATTTGTTTCACGCTTTACGTCTACAACTTCAATTGAAGATATCAATCAATACATAAAAAACAAATTGAATTTCGATGCAAATATTTTAACTTATAAATTTTCTTACTCTCAACCAAGAGAAATAACATCGTTTAAAATATTGGTACCTTATGAACTATTTAAGCAAATCGTTGATCCTAGTTTCTGGCCTGAAAACACTCTAGTTCGTGAATATGTTTTCAGAAATAATCCTAGAGTACCTAAAATATCTATTCCTGTCTCAAAAAACTAATTGATTCTTCCGTCCATACGAGTTCAATTGTGTATCAAAATGTTAGAGGCCTTAATACTAAATTATCTGCCCTATATGCTGATAGTTTTAATTTTGATAAACATATATTTGTATTTACTGAAACCTGGCTACATAAAGGTATTCATAATTCTGAAATTTTGTGTCCAAACTATCAAATTTTTAGACGAGATAGAAATAATGGCCATAGTAAGAGTGGTGGTGTTATGATTGCAGTTATAAATTACTTGTCTGCAGAAGAGATTTTATTTAATAATGCCTTTGATATTGAAGCTATTTGCGTACTGGTAAAACAACATAATAAATCATTTTATATCATGTGTTCCTATATTCCTCCCAGATCTTCTATAGAAATATATGAAAAGCACAAGAAAGCTGCCGAATTAATTTTTAAAAAACTAAAACCATTAGAGACTTTTTTACTACTTGGTGATTTTAATATTCCTTCGATTTCATGGGATAAAGAAGATGATTGAAATAGTTTAATTCCAGTATTTTCCACTGACCTAATGTCTGAATTTGTTAATGCATTGTCTTCCAATTGCCTTTTCCAAATTAATAATGTTGTCAATAAGTTTGGTAAATTACTGGATCTTGTTTTCGTTAGTGAACCCAACGAATTCTGTATTTCAAGAGCATCGCCTATATCATTTCCTGAAGATCAGTATCATCCAATATTAGAAATTACCTGTTTATTTTCTTATATAGTTTGCAGTAATGTTAGGAAACAGATTAAGGAGCTTTGCTTAAAGAGAACCGATTACAATGCACTCACTTCTGCTTTGTCACAAATCAACTGGAATGATGTTTTTGCTTTATGTAATGATAATCTGGATCTGATGCTGAAGTCATTCTATAAAGTTATATACAATTGTTTTACTAAATCTGTTCCTAAGACTTTTCCAAAAAAAAGTACTGGTCCTCCTTGGAATTCAAAATTTCTTTCTCGCCTAAAAATAAAAAAACTGAGCTATTTAAGAAATATAAAGAACATGGATCATTGATCAACTACACGAACTATATAAAAGTTAGAGCTGAATATAACAAATCGAATCGTTCTGCTTATAATGATTATTTAAATAATGTAAAGGCTAAGTTAAAAAGCGACCCTAAGTCTTTTTACTCGTTTGTTAATTCTAAACGACGCTGCATTGGTTTTCCATCCTCAATGAAATTAGATGACATCGAAGCATCAGACGATATCTCTATAAGTAATATGTTTGCTGATTTTTTTGCTTCAACATACTCCACAACTAAATTCAACAACACTTCTCAATATCCTTTCATTATCCCGGAATCATCTATAAATATTTCATTTATTAATGAACAAACTGTTTTAAGCAACTTGTTAAAACTAAAATGGTCGTATGCTGCGGGGCCTGATGGAGTCCCAAATTGTGTGTTAAAACGTTGCGCAAATCTTCTATACATTCCTCTAACATTTCTCTACAATAATTCAATTAGACTGGCATATTTTCCTGATGTTTGGAAGAAATCCTTTATAACTCCAATTTTTAAGTCTGGAAGTAAATCCGTAGTATCAAATTACAGAGGAATAGCTAAATTAAGTTCAATTCCAAAATTATTTGAAAAATTGATAACCGAGGCATTATCATATCAAGCGTCTTCTATTATTTCACAACAGCAACATGGTTTTCGTAAATCCTGCTCAACAATTACCAATTTACTGGAACTTACAACTTTAGTCAATGATGGCTTTGTTAATGGAAAACAAACTGATGTTGTTTATACTGACTTCAGTAAAGCCTTTGATAGAGTAAACCATGATTTATTACTATATAAGTTAGACCGTATTGGTTTCAGTTTGACGCTTCTTAAATGGATTGGTTCCTACCTAAAAAGCCGTAAACAGTGTGTTAAATTTCGTACTGTACAATCTAATGTTATTAATGTCACATCTGGTGTTCCTCAAGGCAGTCATTTAGGTCCGCTTTTGTTTATACTCTTTATTAATGATCTTCCATCGGTTTTACAATATTCTAAATGCTTGATGTATGCAGATGATGTCAAAATACTTCTTTCCTTTAATAATTGTACTGAGCAAAGGTTATTGCAAATCGATATTAATAATTTTACTACATGGTGTAATTTGAACCTAATGGACCTTAACGTAAAAAAATGCAAATACATGGTGTTTTCAAGATCTCTTCCTGTTAATGGTTTGTACATGATGAATGGTATGCGGCTAGAGATGGTTGAAACATTTAATGATCTTGGTGTTTTATTGGATAGACGTTTGGATTTCCGAAATCATATTACTAAGACAATTAATAAGGCAGTTGGTGTATTGGGGATTATCAAACGCTGGGCAAAAGAATTTTCTGATCCTTACATTACAAAAAAGCTGTTCACTACTCTAGTGAGACCAATTCTTGAATATGGTTCTGTTGTCTGGGATCCTTTCTACAACGTACACTCTAATTCTATTGAATCCGTTCAGAAACAATTCCTTATATTTTGCCTCCGTGGACTTGGTTGGAATCCTACTGTGCACTTACCTCCCTACAAAAGCCGTCTTGCGCTTATAAAGCTTCCTACACTTTATAGTCGCCGTAAAATGTTAAATGTTACTTTTTTAATAAATTTGATTAATGGAGATTTACATTCAGATTTTCTAGTTAGCAAACTCAACATAAATGTTCCACATCGCTTATCAAGATACTATCTATTTCTTAGTGTTAAATACTTTTCTACAAATTATGCTAATTCTGATCCTTTTCGCCGTATTTGTATCGAATTTAATCAATTGTATCATATCTTTGATTTTTATAAGAGCTTAGATACTATTAAAAGAGACATTATTCTTTACCTTAATAATTAAATAACATTCTTATCAATTTCTAGTTTATTTAAAATTATATTACCTCCTCATATGTTTGTATTTTTTATCATTATTTTATTGTTATCATAATAGTCTGTAAGGATGTTATTTTCCATAGACTAAATAAATAAATAAATGTATTATGTTCCATTAGCTACTATGAAATTGTACTAAAATACACTAATTTGTATGGAAAATTTAGAGGTATATTCACATTTTCACTCATAACTTTTTAACCGCTCACTTTCAATACCAAACTGCTCGGGAGGATGTTCAATAATCTGGGTAAAAATGGGCACCCCCGCTTGCGTCTTCGCGCGTGATCGCCATTTCAACAGACAGACAGACGCACATCGCTAAATCGACTTAAAACTGCATAAGGATCACGAATATATATACTTTATGGGGTCTTAGACCTATGATTCGGCATGTTACAAACGGAATTACAAACTGATATATACTCTCACCATATATAGTAGAGGGTATAACTAGTGAAAGCGAATTCAAGAACAACAAAATATTTTATTTTTTATTTTTTTTATATAGACGAATGTGTTTAACAATCGAGTTGGTATTTGTTTGTTTTAATAAAAAAAAAACAAAAATTACTCATATACCGGGTGATTTATTTAGCAACTTTCTTTTTGGTAACATTGTTTTTGTCAGCTCAGTTGTTTTCGTGTAACGTCCCTGCGGGAAAAAAGGGGTCAGTTCGGAATTGGGACCTGTCCCGGGATATGTAAAAACTGAACCGGTTCCGAAAATACATATCACGAGATAGGAGAAAAGAAGACCGGTTCCTAAAGTACCTATCACGTGGACGGTTTAAAAGTCACGGCATGTCCTTTTAGACCAGTCCTGTGACATGTCACAGAGGGCAATTGACCCACTCCTAGGACAAGCCCATGCTGAAGTGACCGGTACGGTGACAGGTTCTTATCACAATGAACCGGTCACGTGACAAGTCCTGGGATACTTTTCTCGCAAGGGTGTTACTGTCAAACATGTTCAATTTGATCTATAATTTAACCATGAATCGACTTACAAAGGAACAACGCTTGATTCTGTGTAATGCATTATCTTCGATTTGGTAAATTATAGTTTTATTAAAACATGTGCACAGCCGAAATCAGTATTTTTTTAATTGTTTTTTTTTTCAATTTTAAAAATTTGCAAAAGGTAAGGTCAAAATTCCATTTTTTTGGTTGGTTATGAAACTACTCAATTTAAATTATTTTTTATTGCTTATTTGCTGAGCTCTGTAAGTTCAACAGACGACTTCTCAGTGACAAATAAAGATTTTTTAAAAATTTAAAATGGATTTTGTAGGGGTGGAGTAGAACTTTTAGATACTGCAACGATATTTTTGAAAAAAAATTCTAGAAGTTACGGGACCTCAAATGTACCCATTTTTAAGTTAGAATATCTCGAAAACCTGAAGTGATAGGGCCATTCTACAGATATTTATTGTTAAATTTACAAGTGGTAGTATATATTATTATCTTAAGCTTTGGACCGCTATAGCTTTCAGGACCCTCATTCCATTTGATGCATGCGAACGGATTTGGATACTTATTTCTAAGGCTGTATGTGTACACATCGACATTGATGTGCCACGAAATTTTTTTTAATCCCAAAAATATTTAATTATCTTTTCCTCCGCCCACACAATCCCCATAACAAAATTTTGTCTCTCAAAAAATCTCAGAAAAAAATCTATGGGTAAGTACTCTAAACTAACTACGGTTAGATTTTTGGCGATATCTCATGGAATGGCAGATTTACATACATACAGACCTACATTGCAACAAACAGCAATGTCAAACATTTGAAATTTGTGTTTGCTTGAAAAAATAAGTATGCAAACAGTTTTTAATACACATGTATGTTTGTAGTATGTATGTGTATAAAACGTCTTCCGCTTTTCTTAAATTTCTTCGTTTATTCTTTTTTATCCCCTTTACACTTGACATACTAATCTTCTTTAAAAGAAGGGTATATTATGTACATTCCTATTCAAACGTTATTTTTCACAAAATATTTAAATGTGAATTTTATGCTTTCATATGTATAATTTCAATATCAATAAAAATACATACTTCAGTACTTTATCATGCAAATTAAATACAGTCTCTACGCAATATATTACTACCAGTTAAATTTTCTTTAATTAATCCGATAAGAGTTAAAAAATATATTTTTCACTAATGTTTTTTTCCAAAGTGCATATGATTAGAATTAGGCCAACCAAAAAGAAGCCAATGATTCTTTTTCTTCGAAAATATTGAGCAATTTATGTAGATTGAATACAAGTTCTGATTTTAAAAATATAAGAACTTAAAATTAAATTATTTAAAGCTTATTTTGTTAAATTTTGCTTATTTGGCAAATGTTGGCTTATTTTTTTAAAAAAATTATGCTTATTTTATTTCTTTTCGAAAAGCGTTTATTTAATTGTTTTTAGTTTAAATTTGATTTGATTTGTAAAATGTCCTTAATTTAAAATATAACTCTTTCTAAAATAAACTCTTATATTCTTCCACCCTGAATTGAACAAATATGTCACAAACTTGTTCGACTTTTATTAAGAAAGTTCAACGGCATGTAACCAAATCATTAACTTACCTAGCAAAACCACGCATTACCAAATAATGTGGTCCTCATGGGAATCGAACCATGGGAATCGAACTCTACCCACTGAGCTATCGACGCATATAGTATTTGTTTGCTATAAACTTAAAAGAATTGTTGCGCTTTGATTTTTCGCTAGTGTTGTCAAAACATACATTACCCTTTTGCTTACAAAAAAAACACAAAGTAATGTATCTAAAAATAGATTTTCAAAAATATTTGAATTATTACTTTACATTTATATATCACATAATACGTAATCAATAATCAGTAACTTCTTACTTTATGCTTGCAAATAATGAAAAAGATAACGAACTATCATTACAAGATAACGCATGAGAATATTGCACCCATTACCAAAATTTTGCTGGGTTATATACAAAATTTCTTTTTATAACTATTTAAGTGAAATTTATTTAACGACTTATTTTGGCTTATTTTCGTATTTTTGCGAGACTTTTCAACCGTTTGAGGCAACGAAATCGGAATTAAAGGCGTGGGCATGAGAAACCCACATGGCCTGTTGGAACGGGACGGTGGCCAGGACCACTATGAATTTTGTGGGGTATCCCAGACAGGAAGAGGACAAGAGGCCTCCTTAATGAAAGTAAGTCCGAGGTCAGTATGATGGTACGTATCCTGACTGGTCATGCAGGATTACGGGCACAACTACACCGGATTGGACGGGCAGATTCTGACGAGTGTAGAGCGTGTGGCGAGGAGAGCGAAACGCTAGAGCACTTTCTCTGCCACTGTCAGGCATTTGCAGAATTAAGATCCTGGCACCTCGGGGGCGATGTTATATCGGACCTGGAATCCCTGAGGAACGTCGACTGGAAAATCTTGAGGAGTTACGTCCGGGAAACCAGGTTTCTGAATACCGCACGTTAACAACAATCTCCATGTTCTTAAGGAGCGCCCAGCAGAGGCCTAGGTGTATATCGTAGCGATATGAGGTTGCATTTCGATTCTTCATCCTCCTTTCGACCTAACCTAACCTAACCTTTCAACAGCTTAACAAATCGTTTTTAGGTAATTTATTTTGGCCTAATTATAATCATATAATATTAATACACTCAGGGAAAAAGCTTCATCATATTTATAAAAAAATTCATAAAACTTTTTTTGTTCAGTGCAACACTTCCCGTTGATCCGTTTCCTTATTAGGTTTTCTTAAACGGCGAAATCGAGTACGTGGCAAAGAAGTTGGTTGTTGATCTTGATTGGAAGTTAATGAACAACTGAATGTTGGAACTTCGAGTTATTGTTGTTGAACAAGTTAGGTTGGAATTTACTGGAATGGAAGATGAATTCAAGTTAGAGTCATGCTTAACTGCTGCTAACAGTAATTGAGCTTCATTAAATACTCCATCATTTTTATTGGATTGTTGATTATAATTTGAATCTTTGTTTACAGATGTTTAAGCAGTTTAACGAATTTGATTTTGATGCCTTTTGAATATTTTGTTGTCTTCATTCTTAAGTAAATACAACACATTTCCTAGTTTTCTGAAAACTTTTGCTTTTTCCAGCTTTGGCCTCTAGAAAAATTTCGAATAATAACAGTTTCATTAACATCAAATTTTGTGGTAACAGATTGTGAGTTCGTGGTTGTCGACGTTTGAACACTTGTATTTACATTTGGTAAAAGACAACTTAACATTGTTTTTGGTTGCCTTCCATGCAACAATTCAGATGGACAATTTCCCTCTGAATTGGAGTAGTTCTATAAGTTGATAAATAAGTTAATACTGATTCGTCCACATTATTACCATCATTTATTTGTTTCTTAATTGCTGTCTTAAAAGTTCTAACGAATCGCTCAGCTTGCCCATTTGAGGCTGGATGGAAAGGGGCTGTAGTTAAATGCAGAATACTATTTGATTGACAAAATTTATTAAATTCCTCCGACACAAGTTGAGGACCATTATCAGATACTAAAACGTCTGGTTACTACTCAATAGAAAAAAATTTCCTCAAAACGGAAATAGTTGCCGATGTTGTAGTTGAATTCATTTTAACGACAGAGGCAAAATGGGAGTATGAGTCAACACAAATAAACCAATACGAGTTATAAAATGGTCAAGCGAAATCAACATGTTTAGTAGGTTCTTGCCATGAACTAAAAGCTTGCTTAGCATTGAGTCCATTGAACAAGCTGTGCAATTATTTATTAAATTTTCAATATCTTTATCTATTTTAGGCCACCAACAATAACGTCTTGTCATCTGCTTTGTTTTTACTATTCCCCAATGTCCTTCATGGAGAAGCTTTAAAATTTGTTTACGATAACATTGAGGAATAACTACACTTACAATATATTTTACGTTACCGACTGTAGTTAATTTAAAAAGTAATACGTAAAGTTTGTTTTTAAATGAAATTAATTGAAAATCATAGAAATATATTTTTTAACTATTTGAATCAGTCATTCAAAAAAACAAACTATAAAAATTTATAGACATTCAGTAAGAGTTGATATTTTCTGTTATATGTAAAATTTTATATTTTCTGTTTCCAAAAATTTTAATTCATATAATTCTTTTTTGTTTTTTTTACCAAAATAGTTTGTATATATACAAATTATTTCAATAAAAATTACAAGAAATTATTCAAATATACATACACATAAAGCCAATAAAAATATATACATCTGTGTGTGTTGTGTTTTGTAATTACATACAAATAAAAAAAACTTTCAATTTGAAAAACAAACCATAAAAGTAGTTTTTTTTTTTACTTTTTGTCAGTAAAAAATGATGGTTATTTTAAACGATTTTCTATTCTTTTTACCACTTTTGTTGGTTATTAAACAATGATTGAAAATAAACAACAAAATGAGTTGAATATAATGAAAAATCAGTAGTCCTCTTTTTGACTGTATTTTCGATTAATTTAATATGTATTTTAAGTTGTTTTTAACGAAATAATATAGTGAGTGTACTCTTTTATAATCGGTTTGAAGTACAATAACTCCATTAAATGTTGTTAAATTGTGACGTCTGTCATAATAGGCCTTAAAATCTTTGTCATTACCATTTGACCAACCCTCTTAGATGTATGTAAATACTTTTGCCAAAATTGTATCCTTTTTGGTACCTTCAGCTACTTTATCAGCATTTAATGGAAAAGACGACATATCCTCAATTAAATTTACTTCTAAAACATCCATCTGCTTATCAAAATTTTCATCGGATGAACAAGGCAATCTTGACAAAGCGTCAGCATTTGTGTGTAAGTTCGTAGCTTTATTTTTTATATCAAATGTATAACTTGACAGAAATAGAGCCCATCTTTGTAAGCGGTGAGCTGAATGTACTGGTATACCTTTGTTTGGGCCAAACATATATTCTAGGGGTTTATGATCTCTTATTTATGTAAATTTTCATCCGTATAAATAATCATGAAACTTTTTAATACCATAAACTATTGCCAAAGCTTCTTTTTCAATCTGGCTATAATTTTTCTGGCTTGTGTTAAGTGTTTTTGAAGCATGTGCAATAGGTTTCTCTGAGACATTAGGATAAATATGTGAAATAACAGCTCCAATACCAAATGATGACGCATCTGTGGCTAATACTAACGGAAGGTTTTCATCGAAATGTGTAAACATAGTTACATGCACTAGTTGTTGTTTTAATTGTTTAAAAGACTGTTCTTGACGATCACCCCAGACAAATTTTACATCTTTTCTGAGTAATTCATTCAAAGGTTCAGCCATGGTAGACAAATTTTTCAAAAATTTCATATAATAAGTTACTTTTCCTAAAAAGGCTGGAACATCTTATAGCTTTTGTGGTCTTGGTAATTCCTGAATAGCCTTAAGTCCTGAATTTGATGGTTCTATACCATTTTTGCTAATAATATTACCTAAATATTCAATTTTATCTTGCATAAAGGTACATTTAAATTTATTGCATATCAGACCGGCATTCTCTAATTTTGATAGCAATTTTTCCAAATTCTGAAAATGTTCTTGATTTCTCCTCCCTTTGACAACAATGTCATCAAGATAATTAACGAAACATGGTATGTCTGACATAAGTTGTTCTAAAAATTGCTGAAATATGGCAGGTGCACTAGAAACTCCAAATGGCAACCTTTGGTATTGAAATAACCCTAAAGGTGTATTTACGACAAGCAACTTCTTAGATTCTTCATCCATTGGCATTTGAAAATATGCATCTGACAGATCTATTTTTGAAAACGTTAGATCTCCTTGCAATTTATGAAGGAGATTTTGAAATTTAGGAATCGGGTATTGTTCCATATCTAATTCAGGATTTATGGTCTGATTAAAATCAGCGCAAACTCTTATTTTATTATTTTGTCTTGGTGTTAAAACAATTGGAGATGCACATGAACTATATGTTATTCGTTTCCATATACCAAGTTCCTCTAATCTTTTAGCCTCTTCTTCAAATGGTTTCTGAAGGGCAAATGGAATCGGTCTGGTTTTATAAAACTTAGGAATAGCGTTTCCTTTAGATATAAGTGAGCTTCAAATAAGATACAATATCCTTAACTGCTTGAAAATAAAGATGAAAATCTTTCACAGAGGGCATTTACGTTATTCGGTTGTAGATAATCAATTTTGAAAATATTCTCAATTAAACAGCGAAAAGCATCACACCAGTTCATTCCAAAAATATTGCTACCATCATGAATATTAGCAACTACTAAATTAAGATCCTTTGTCTGATTTCCTAACGTAACACTAACATCAAGTACTCCAAGAACTGGTACCCGTGCACCTCAATAAGCTTTCAAAATTTTGTTAGATTTACGTATTGAAAGATTGTTAAAAAGATGATATCACTTTAAGTCAATCATAGAACAAGAGGCTCCAGTATCAAAATGGAATTAAAGATCATTTCCGTTTACTCTTACATTGATATATATTTTTTTATTTTTACGTACTACTACATCTCGAATATTATAGCAATTTTCAGATATCGACTAAATTTCTTCTTCTTCTTCCGAATTATTTACTAAATTAATTGATTTTTTCATACATACCGGAGAAATATGCCCCACTTTACCACATTTATGGCATTTTGCAGAACGAAATTTGGAATTTTCCTTACGGTGGTCCTTAAAACATCCAGAACAAGACGGAAATTACTTTATTTGTGTTGTTGATTATTAAAAATATTTAAGACACTTTGTTTACAGTTATCCTGAGGCTTCTTTTGTTTATTGTAAGGTTTAAGTAAATTAATTTCATTTGTAATGTTACCTTTTAATGTATGTAGAAAGAGCCTCATACGTTTCGGCAATCGAAATTACTTCAGCTAAAGTTGGATTTTTTCTTTTTAGAGCGGCATTTCTAACAGTTTCATGTGGAGAATGTAATATAATTGCATCACAAATTATTTCATCTACAAAATCGGTGTTACAGTTTTAATTTTTGCATTTAAAAGCACAATTACGTGCTAATCATTCATCTTTCGGTTATGAAATTTATAACGAGGAGCTTAAATATGAATTTTTTATCTGAAGTATTCATCTAACTTTTGCATGATTTCGTCAAATGTTTTTGTTTCCAAATTCTCATTTCCAAACAGTTTTCCAACTAACTCATATAACTCTGTTTCCATCCATGAAATGAAAAAAGGTCGCTTTTGGTCGCTTTCAGTAACTCCATAAGCCTTAAAATGCTCCTTTAATTGTGCCGAATATGCATTAAAATTATGATTGTCCATGTTATATTTAGGAAAAACTGGAACATTTTTCTATCAAAAAATTGTTGATAAGATTCCAGCAACCGACAAAGTTGCGCAACGCTTTCTGTGTTCATCTCGTCACCAAATTATTATGTTTGTCCAAAATTTGATAATAATTTTATTGAATCGAAATTCTATATATATAATAAATTAATTGTGAAAAATTATAAATGAAAAATCAAAGGCAACCCATTGTTAACAAAGTTTTAAAATGTTCTAAGTATACACAGTGGGCCTGAATACATACCAGATTTAATGAACATTTTCATTAACTGTATGAAAATTAATTGTTGTTGTGATAATTTCAATATATTTGTAACTTTATTTAATTAAATATTATAGGTATAGAAAAATGTAATTAGGCTGTGTGGGACTGGCTAAATTGTAGCTAAACTAATTCTTCTGCCACACTTAAGATGCCACTATATTAAGCAAAGCTGAATTAAGGAAAGAAGCCATATTATACAAATACATTGACGTACCGATATTTAGCTTAAGTCAACTTTTTAAAAATTTCATCTCTTTTAATTCAGTTAATTTACAATCGAAACTCATCGTACCCAACTTAAGAAAATTAAAAATATTTGACATGTTTTTAATTGGATAGACATAAAAGGTAATTAAACAAATTATAATGAATTACTTAATTCTATGAACGACTTCATAAATAATACGCACTAACTGTTAAAATTTCTTAAGTTAATTTCATGCCTTAACAAATAAAAAATTTTAATTTTATGAATTTTGTTCATTATTTGCATGAAACATTTATCATAAAAATCATTAGACCAATGATCCCTTTCATTAAAAATAATTTAAATGAAGTATGTTTCATTTATAAGCACTATGGTGCTTATATATTTTTTATTTTTGCTTTAACCATCTTAATGCTATTTCTTCGGAAGGATAATATTTATAGAACCAATCCATTCATAAAGTACAAAATAATATCAAAATAACAAAAAGTTTTGTAAAATAAACGAAAATCGGTTTATATTACGAAAGTTTTTATTGTTTTGAAATTAATTTTATTTTTTATGCATGGATTATGATGAGTGTTTGTTTATTTATCATCGAAACTTACTATGGCAAAAAAAATTAATATTTTTATATGCATAGTGTTGCCATTTGGCAACAAACCGTATTTGCATTAAAAACCACCTTTGGTATACAGTAACGTAATTTCGTGCATTTGGACCGCTTGTTTACACACTGTTCAAAAATGTTTGCTAAACTGTTAAAAAAATTGAGTTTTTTCTGTTTCTATTCTTTGTAATTTTAACATAGTTGTTTTTTCCAAAATGTGTAATTTTCAAAAAATAAAAAAAATATGTTAAGTGTTATTTCTTCCATAAAATTCATATTGGATTTAACTAAGGTGTATTTTATAAATACCAATAATAAAACTTATAACAAATTACTAAAAAGTGCAAATAATTCGTAATTACTCCAAATCCTATTTTTCAATAAAAATTACTTTTTTTAAGTGAATAGTATAGTAGGATTTTTTTTAAGATCATATCATATTCTTTTTAATTATTTTTATTGTAAAGAAACATGAAAATTTTATTAGTAAGTTATAGAGAATAAAAATTGAGAAATTCCACTGAGCCAGCAGGATAGAATACTTAGTATTTTCGGTTGGCGCTACCCAACCTTGTCAATACCCATGCTCTTCTTCTCCCTTTACGGTCATTGCTTGTTGATGATTGTCTATTTTATATTGAGTGTTAGGAAACAAATTAACAAACTTGTAAACAACAACACAATTAGACTAACATCAACGAAATTTAACAATTTATATTTATCCTCTATATTTTACAGTTTTTTGTTATGAACTTTAATTCTTAAAGTATCAAATAACACAGCTTATATGAAGCATTTAATATCAAATGTTTGTCTTAATCCATATTAAATCTAACAGATCAACAATTCATAAAATTCCATTACTTTACACACAAGGATACAGTGAAAAATATAATTCAAAATATTGTCTATTCATTAACTATCAACATAGATTATGTTGTAGATTTAATATGGATTAAGACAAACATTTGATATTAAATGCTTCATATAAGCTGTGTTATTTGATACTTTAAGAATTAAAGTTCATAACAAAAAACTGTAAAATATAGAGGATAAATATAAATTGTTAAATTTCGTTGATGTTAGTCTAATTGTGTTGTTGTTTACAAGTTTGTTAATTTGTTTCCTAACACTCAATATAAAATAGACAATCATCAACAAGCAATGACCGTAAAGGGAGAAGAAGAGCATGGGTATTGACAAGGTTGGGTAGCGACAACCGAAAATACTAAGTATTCTATCCTGCTGGCTCAGTGGAATTTCTCAATTTTTATTCTCTATAACTTACTTATAAAATTTTCATGTTTCTTTACAATAAAAATAATTAAAAAGAATATGATATGATCTTAAAAAAAATCCTACTATACTATTCACTTACAAAATAACAGATCAACAATTCATAAAATTCCATTACTTTACACACAAGGATACAGTGAAAAATATAATTCAAAATATTGTCTATTCATTAACTATCAACATAGATTATGTTGTAGATTTAATATGGATTAAGACAAACATTTGATATTAAATGCTTCATATAAGCTGTGTTATTTGATACTTTAAGAATTAAAGTTCATAACAAAAAACTGTAAAATATAGAGGATAAATATAAATTGTTAAATTGTTAAATTTCGTTGATGTTAGTCTAATTGTGTTGTTGTTTACAAGTTTGTTAATTTGTTTCCTAACACTCAATATAAAATAGACAATCATCAACAAGCAATGACCGTAAAGGGAGAAGAAGAGCATGGGTATTGACAAGGTTGGGTAGCGCCAACCGAAAATACTAAGTATTCTATCCTGCTGGCTCAGTGGAATTTCTCAATTTTTATTCTCTATAACTTACTAATAAAATTTTCATGTTTCTTTACAATAAAAATAATTAAAAAGAATATGATATGATCTTAAAAAAAATCCTACTATACTATTCACTTACAAAATAACAGATCAACAATTCATAAAATTCAATTACTTTTTTTGTTAATGTTAAATATTTTTTTGTATTTTTCTCTGAATAGATATGTATCCAGTAATCAAATATAAAAAATTGGTTTCAAAAAAAGAAATCATGCATTTAAGGGTTAATCAGTCGAACAAAGAAAATTGAAGACGCATCAAGAAATCGAATAATTAAATGATTTCAGTTTTTGCTATATGTAATCAGACCTTGAAAAATATAAATCTTTATTGGATTAGTTCGCGGAAAAGTAATTCTTTTTGTAAATCAGACAGTTGATTCAATATTTTATAAATCAATGTATAAAATCAGATCTAAAATCATATTTGATTAATCAATTTCTTTTGATTTTTTTTTGATTCAATTGTATAAAATCATTTCAAACGAAATTTGTATTACCGGAGTGTGTTAATTTATCATATACAAAAGTCACGCTGTGGCTGTTTTATAAAAATTCCATGAGATCCTTTGGGTTTTAAATTAAATTAATCGTGATTTAAAAAAAATATTATAATTCGCGAATCAAATCCTATTCGAGATAATTCTATTTTTGATTCGCGATTGATTTGATTCTTTGACTTAAAATTTAATAATTTCGTTTTATTTGTAAAAATAATTATTTGAATCAACTTAATTCTTCTAATTAGATAAAGATTGAATCATGTTAATACAAATTCAATCAGAAAAATGAATTCGCGAATTAATGCGTCAAAATTTAAATCAGATTTGAAAATTAAGGAATTATGTTTTTAAAGGTCTGTATGTAAATCACGCTATCTGTCAATTAATTAAATTGTATACCGAAAATTGTTGGGTTGGTTGTTGTTTTAGAATTTATGGTAATTTTGGAAGTAAGTTATTATACTTTTATTATGCAGATATTACCTTTGCGTTAAAATCCATGCAAGAAATTCAGATTTATAAAAATCTTCACAGGAAAATTGTTAATTTGAACAAAAGGTTTAATTTTATTTTAAAATTTTAACAAAAAAACGAAAAACATGAAAGAAAATATAATGTTTTATGAACTTGATTTTGACTTGAATTTTAAAATTTTCATTGTTTATTTTGTATTGTCTTTTTGCATTTTTTAATATTTTTATTTTTATATGCCGTTCTTAAACATTAAATGAAAGCTAATTAGTAATTTATATGGCCTTAGATGAAATTTTGATCATATCAAATCCCGGACAATTAATCGATTAAAACGAAAAGTCGATTACATAATTAAATACCCTATTAAGAGCACACATCCACGGATTTTCAGCGACTAACAATCTTTTGGATAACATAAAGTCAATCAATTTCACAAGGACTGGATCCATTCCATTCGTTTTGGCAGAAAAATTCATCGTGACAAAAGTATCATTATCAAAAGCCCCTTGAATTTACACACACACAACAAGCATGTATTCCGCTTTTTCAATAACCTTCTTGATTCTAAAGTAAGGCCGTGGAGTGCACAATCTACCGCTTTGAAACGCATATACTTGATAATTTATAGAGCACCAAAACAATGCATATTGCCGATTGTATTTCTTAACCATTCTTTCAAGTCTTTTCAGTACATATTACCACATTGCCAACCCAATTTTGGTAGAAACATGAACTGTTACATTATCCGATTGAAGATTTAAATTTTTTCAGTTATTGCTACTATATTTTCAAATATGGAGAAGTCGCCCTAGCCAAATATATTTAGCATTCAGTAGATCACACCGTATTAATTTATAAATTTGTTTTAGATTAAATAAAACACTGTTTTATATATTTTTTTAAATCTTTTATTATTAACTTAAAGTAAATACATTGGGGCTATACTTTTTTAACATTTTTTGCAAACATCATAATTGGCAAAGTATTGCCGAATAGGCTACTAAAAACTAACAGGAAATACGTTTTTACTTTTCCGCAGACATCAAAAAAAAAAAAAAAAACAAAAAAAATCACGCACCAACAGCGATGAAGTTTTATATTTCTATTTCTTTTAGTAAATTATTCAGTTTAATTTCTCCGAACTTTTTAATTTAATTTCTATGTAATAAATCTTCAAGCTCAAGGTCAATTTTATAAAAAATATTTATTTTTTATCCAATATTTCGCTATCTCAATGGATAGCTTCTTCGGGGATTTTGTTGATTATTGAAATTTTTTGATTATTAGAATAATCAAAAATCCCTGAAGAAAGCGAAATATTGGATAAAAAATAAATATTTTTTATAAAATTGACCTTGAGCTTGAAGATTTCTTACATAAAAATATTTCTTTTAGTTTTAAATAAAAATATCATATTTTCATTTTGTTTTATATTTATATGCAAAAAAAAATAGAACCGTAGTTAACAATTAGGGGTGGAGAGAAAGTTTGGCGCCAATCGCGATTTTTTTTAATTTAAATAAAATAACACAGAGTTTATGTGTTATATGGAATGAGATGACATTGGATACAAGATGATTTATCAATCAAAAAACAGAAAAGGACTAATATTTGTGCAGAACGTGCCATAAAAACTGTACAAGATATATAAGTAACCATATACATTTGCAAATCTACACGTACTTTGAAATTAAAATATTTATCCTACAATAATAATTCGGTTGTCAGCACGAATTTGTATTCTCAGTGTATTAGTTATGTAGTTCACTATTTGTAGTTTAATAAAAGAAACATACATTTATTTTTCGAAGAAATATCTATTTTAACTAAATAATCATTTGTTTCTTACGGATGTGTCAGTTGTATAAGTAGACCGGTTTTTAAATGAAATATCATTTCTTCTGTTATTTTAACTTACAAACTATTTTAAGTGCACATAAAGTCTTAACTGGAATCCCCAAAATTTCACAATTATCAGTTTGTTTTTATATGAAACCATATGTATTTAAAATTGAAAATATTTAATTAATAACTTAAAGTATTGTTGTACGTATTACATATTAATATACTTTCACCTTTTATATTTGAGTGTACTGATTTTTAATAAAATATGCTATTAGCTTTTTGACCTTCATTCGCCAGTTGTGAAATTTTATTCAACTGTTCATTCGACAAATCTATCTGTTCTTATATCTACACAACGTGGGCTACACTGATTTTATCGTTGACCTTTGATTTTAGGATTATTTTTCCGAATTTTATATAAATGTTCCATACAAATTTAAGTATATATAGACTTGCTAGTTATAGATATAGCTGCTTAAAAATTAAGAATTTATAAAAATGCTGCCAAGTCTTGGAAATTCTTGGCTTTTTTCTTTTATATATGAACAAAAATATTTCCAATAAAAATATATGAAATTTTTGTACATATATGTAGTTTGATAAAATATTAAAAACAACAAAAGCTAACAAAAGAATATTGTATGTTTTGGTAAAATAAAAGCAGGACATATAATATAATTTTCTGTGCCGGCGAAGTCCACAACAGCTTTTGTTCAAAGGCGACCTCAAGTTTTCAAATTGTATTACTTTACAAAAAAATAAAAAAAAGTCAGGTAATGCCCGTAATATTAAGCAATAGATACCTACCGTGTAGACGAACAAAAATCAATAGATATCTAAGCACTGGTAGGTATATATTGCTTGAAATTGCGGGCATACGTAGAGATAGTCGTTTTCTTTACAAGTGGCTATAGATATAAAGATAAAATTCGAAAAAAAAAAAATTTATCAAAAGAAAATATTAAAGACAGTGTTGCTACAATTAAAATTAACCATACACTATGTAGATAAGGTTGCTTTAAAATAACAATTGAAATTAAAAAAAAAAATCTGAAATAAAAGAACACAATATAAATTCAAAAACTTACAAATAAAATTCAAAAATTTTCAATTGATACTTAAAACAGAACAATTTAAATTAAAAAGGATCAATCTCAATTAAAAAAATTATTGATTTTAGCAAATAATTAGTTTATTTTATTGTGTTTTTGAATTTCAATTGATGTTTTATTACTTTCAGTTGAAAACATCCCAAAAGTTTTGAAAACAATCCAATCGATATTGAAATGGTTGTCTTTGGATTTTTTCCATTTCCCATGATATCTGTGCTGGTTTTTGTTTTTCAAGATTCGGTGTATTTCACGCCTCAAGGTTGGTAATAATTTTTTTAAATCGAAGACGTGTTTTTTTTTTAAATTCGCGAATAATCGTTTTGCATTTATACAATATTTTAGATAAGAAACCTCTTGTTTTCGAAACAATTACACGGTGCTACACTGAAAAAGAACTTGCGGAATGACCTAGTGTAGGTTGTAGGTTTAGCTGAGTGTATTATATAACCGGTTTTATAAGTTGCAATATACGTAATTAAAATTACGTAATTAAAAACAATAGTTCATACTTTAAATTATTTCTTTTGTTGAATCATATAATCTATTTAAATCGGGTTTTCGTTGTTTTGAAAAAGTACTATTACATTGTCATTTTTTAACAGATTTACTCAGAAGGACACTGACTTTAAGATTATTGTTGTTTTAAAAGAAGATTCGAAAAAACCCTCGTAGAAACTTAATAAGTTTAAAAAAAATGAAAATTTGTTTTCTAATTAATGCCGTTTACCGTTTTGAAATCGGTTAAAAAATGACTGAGTTAGAAAAGTTTAAGTTCGGCAGTCCAAAAAAATACTCTTTTCCCCACATCTCGAAATTTTGAGGGTATATTGCAACCTTTATAACCGGTTATATAATACACTCAGCTAGACCTACAACCTACACTAGGTCATTTCACAAGTTCTTACAATTTATTTTTTTTGTAGCAGCGTGTGAAATAATATATTTTAAATTTAAAATGTGACTTTTGTAAATGAAAATGTATTTTTAAATAAATGTTCTAATTAAAAGTTCTTAATAATTACTAATTAATTATTAAGTAGTTAGTAAATCTCAATATCAATTCAGTAATTGATATGTTGAATTCGATGCGTTAAAATGCTGAGGAGGAGTTTATTATCATTTATATGAAGAATACTGATATCGTAAAAATGTGTGATATAGAGCCAGAGTTACTAAGTTGGATAGGAAGACAAAAATTCCGTTCAAATTTTCAAACAGATGATCCAACGAAATATTACATTATTATACGAGGGCGGACCAATAAGTCCGTGACTTTTCGAACTTCCAACGTGATTTTGTCAAATACAACAAGCACCTAAGTGTGATTTCTTACCTCCTTATTCAACGAAGTGCTTCAGAATGGCTAGCTTTCGAACTTTACAGATTATTATGATCCTCAAACCTGATAAAGACAAAACACTTGCTTCACCCTATAGACCAGGGGTGGACACGCATTCAATACCAAGGCCATATTGAGGTTTTCCATAAATCATAAAGGGCCGCATAATATTTAGAAAAGTAAAAATATATATCGTCATCGATGCTACAATGAAAGCTGACTTACCTCATTTAATTTTTGTATAAAGTTAGTGAACATTTTTTGCATTCCGTTACATTAACTTAATATTAATAATGACAACAAACTGCAGTTAATAATACAACTTACTTTTAGTTGCAACACCAAAAATTATAAGCACTAAATATTTATGTGTATATGTTATGAGCAGCAAAAAAATGTTATTTCCTGTTATAACTAGAAATTTTTAATATGTGTTTTATTTTAAATTGAGGTTAAGACCTTTTATTTATAAAAATCAATTATAAATATTTATTTATCCCAATATTTCGTCACCACATTGGGTGACTTCTTCAGGGGAAATTGTTTTTTATAAAAGATTGATTTTTTTTAGAAATTTTTAATATAATTCTTTATTTAAAAAAAAAAACTATTTTCTAAACACTTTAATTTAAGTATTTTGAAGCATTATGGACAAATTTTGCTAACAAAAATGCTTGCCGATTTGATTCGACAAAATTGTCTATATTGTCTTCAAGAAAATAAAAAAAGGATTAAATTTGGTTTTTCGGACGAACTGTTTGGTTGGATTTTCAACATTTAGCATTATAAAATATGATCTAACACCGATTAAATTTAACCTTTAGTTAAATTAAAAAATTATATGGGAAACAACAACAGATGTGTTAATTAAAGTCTTAATTAGTGGCAAACAATTAAAAATAGTAAATTGATCTTCTCGTGATAAAGTTTCCCTATAACTGACATGACCTTAAATCGTAAATAAAATTCTGAAAGTTATTAGTTTTTATTTAATAAGAAAGACACAGCCACAATTAACCCAAAATGTAACTTTTTAACTAGATTTCAAGTAAAATTCATTATCGTGAGAGACAAATTTTTATTGGATAATATAACAGTTTCCCACGTGAAAGCCAAGTTGTTCGGCTTTTACGAAAAATCTGACTACATTTGGTACATTTGTACTTTTACGAAAAATCTGGCTACATTTTGTAAAGTGGTCTTCTTGTTTTTAATTTTTAAGTATTTATAATTCATTTATTTCTTTGGCAATATTTACAATATTATTATCCTAAAATGTAAATTTTGTATATATTATTCGATTTCTCTGGTTTAATTATATTATATATAATATACTAATTTTGGTAGTATTTAAGTGCTGATTGATTAAATTGATAAATTACAAAAAAAAAAAAAAACTTGAGTGCCAGTTCAGTTGATCTAATAATACTGCTTGCAAATAGTAAACTTATAAGGATAAAATTTCAAGCCAAAACGAATTTAACAGAAAATAACTAATAAAAATATTTAAAACTAGCATGTAAACAAACAAAGTGGAATATTGTGAAAAAAAATTTGAATCTAAAAATTTTATAAAAATATATTTGGAAAATTTTTAGGAAAAAGAAAATTGTGAAAAATCGAAGGAAAAGACTAAATTCAAATTGGTTCGAGGGCTAAAATTGGCAAAGAATCGCACTGGTCAACCATTGCTATAGACCTATAGGTCTTCTTCTGTGTCTATATAAATTATTCTAAAAATTGCTCTTGGCAAATATTATGCCTTATCTTACCGAAAATGATGTTATACCCACACATCAATTTGGCTTTCGCAAGGGACATGGCACGATTAAACAGAAGAAAAGGAACATTTCAAGATAGGAGCCACTGTTCGGATAACTTCCTAGACGTTGCCCAAGCGTTTGACAAAGCTTGGCACGAGGGTCTGCTATACAAAATACGCAATCTGTTTCCATCAAATTGCCACAGGATTCTGGAATCATATCTTACCAACAGAAGCTTTCGTATACACTACAAAAGCCATACCACTGATGACTTTAAAATCAAGGCAGGAGTTCCTAAGAGAAGTGTCCGAGGTCCTATTTTATATATAGTTTTTATATCTGATATATAACGATTAATTACATCAACTTTTGCAGAAGATACAGCCGTTCTTAGCACTCACAAAAACCCTAGAATAGTATCAATATTGTTAAATGATCACCTACGCGATGTCGAGACATATGTCACTTACTGGATAATCGTGGTAAATGAAAAAATTCAAACATGTAACATTCAGCTTACGACCCGAAACCTATCCCTCAGTTTCTCTGAACAACGTTGTAATTCCACACTCCAAACATATTGCAAACAATCTAAGAAACCCCAGATAAAATTAAAAGCTTTAAAAGTCTGCATCAGATTTTAACCACCAATCGAAACTTATCCTTAAATACAAAGTTCTGTTGCATATCGCTGTTATAAAGGCAATATGAACATGGCGTCCAGCTTGGGGGAAACGCATCTAAAACCAACCACTTCCAAGAAATCTGATGAAAACTGCAGGTGCAACTCGTCTTCGACGTAACAACCTTCCAACAATACCGTAGGACCCCGCTGATTGTGGGAGTACCGTTTTTTACGACATCTTTATTGTCAGGCAGTTGTACTATAGTTAAAAGTCTTAACAATCTGAGAGTTTTCTAGTAGAAAAAATTCTCTAATTGTAGTAGTAGTAATTTTTCTTTATTTTCAATAAATTAAATTTTTACAATTATAAAATAAATGTTCCATTAAGAAAAAGAGAATATCGTGAATATTTTACAAAAAACGTCTGCCGATTAAATCAAAATATTTAACAATGTTTCAACAAAGGATTTAATTAAATTCTTGTAATAAAAAGTTCCTATACTGCATAGTTGTTTTCAGACATTGGATCAATCTTTTCCAGTCTGTTGTTTTAGTACCGTTCAGTATTTGTATCATTTCCGATTCTGTTAAGATGACCTTCCCAAAGCTTATTAGACGAAACTCTCTTAAAACTAGACAAACGCACAAGAAATGATCAAGAGTCTCCATCACACGAAGTTTTCAAAGTTTGCATAACTTATCTTGGCTTGATGTACCAAAAGCGTTATAATATAATCTTATCAAGGCACAACTCGCTTTAAAAATCCAAGTTATATCAGCCTGATTTCTATGATCCGTTATGTAACTTTGACCTTTATTATGATCCAAATGATTGTAAACACTTGAGCAAAGTGACTGGATTTGTAGTTGTTGGTTATGTTGCTGAGCCATGCATTGATATTTATCCGGCTGTATACTAGACCATAGGGCATTAACATTTTTTGCAATTGTTTTCAATTTTTTTATCCAGAATAATTCTTTTTGTATTAGTATCTTCGTAATCTGGACTGGTAATCAACAAGGTTGATATTGATACATAATGCGAGATATATATTGCAAGTGCAGTTGTAATGTATATAGATGGTTATTCCAGCACCAGTCTCAAGCATTAGAGCGTAATTTAGGGTGTTCTCAGGTAATCTTAATATTCTTTTCATGAAATATCGCTGCATCTTATCCATCTCTTCAAAATACCCAAACCCCCACACCTGAGAAAAAGGTTCCATTTTTGTCTGAGATGAATTTGTGGATTCGAGATAAATGTTTTCCAGGTAGCGTTGATGGCGTTTTTAGCCTGAGTATTCCTTTTTTGTACGTGTTTTGTAAATTTCATTTTTGGCGTAAGAAGGGCTGCCAGATAATTATACTCATTGGTTATTTTTATAAAATTGCCTTTAAATTTCCATTTTTCTGAATATCAGAACCTCTGACTTATTTAAGTTCCCCTCAAGATTCCATAAATCACAATAGGCTTCTAAGTTAACTATCATTTGTTGAAGTGTATCTATATTATCTGATAAGATGACTATATCATCCGTATACATCAGTAAACGGATATTTAAATTTCTAACATTTAAACCACCACCTAGAGATTCATGTAAATCATTGATGTATAGTGAGTTTAATAGTTGTTTAACGCCTGTTTTAGTATGAAAGTACTCTGATAATTCTTCACGTTCCACAAATTCTCTAAATCTAATGATTTTTCTATAAGGAAGGGTCAGCAAATTCTGAGGATTTTTCATGGGAAAAACTCCGTATAGTCTGAGGATTTTTATGTAGGAAAAACTCCCCAGAATCTGAGGAATTTTTATAGAACAAAGTTCCAATAATGAGAGGGTTTTTTTATAGAAAAAATTTTTCAGAATCTGGTGTTGTTTCCTAGAAAACAATCCATATAATCTCAAACATTTTCTTTAGCGAGCAGTTTTGAAATCTAATAAATGTGTTTTCTTTATAAAATACTTAAACATCTGAGAATGTTTGGGCAAAAAACGAAGAATATGTGGAAGATTTGTTGGAACTATAGTATTTAAAAACTTTTAGACCAAAAAGACTGACAATTCTTCGGTTCTTACATAATGGCTTTAAGATCTGTGTTAATTATTTTTTATAATCTTGATAAAAAGTGGAAAAATTTATAAATACATTTTGTCAAGGAGTGTGTTATAACGAAATATAATTTAAAATAATTGTTTATTGCACTTTAAGATTAGTTATTAAAAAACGTATTTAAATGGTAATACTCTGATGTAACATTACGCAAGATGATGAGAAAAGTATTTTTGGTGTCATATTCTGCTTAACCTAATAGCAATTAATATTCAAACTCAATTTTTATAACTAAGATTCATTTTACAGAAAGGCTTAGAATTATCTATACAGAATTAGCTTTGTGAATTATTAGTTTTTCATATTAAATTCACTTTGATAATTTGGAACACTACGCTATTTAACAACGTACCCAAATCATTAATTTTTATTTTTCAAATCAACGTCGCACTGTGGCACATATTTTAAGAAGACGGCCAAAATTTATTTTTTTATGGTTACCGATTTTAAAGTTATGTTACTTATTTGAAAGTACATACCAATGAACCTCGGGATCTAAGACTTTACAACTCTATTTCGACTATATCACAGCGAACAGGGTGATCCAAAATGGACTTTCCCAGTATTTTTCTAAAACTAACTTTTTTAGTACATTTCAACTTTTAAATGACTATAACTTTTTAGGCAAAATAAATTTTGTATATTATATAACTTATAGCAATTCGTGCTATAAAAATAAAGCCTGTTTATCTTTTAAAAATTTTTAGACTTTTTTTAAAAAAGGTCTAAATTGCCAGAAAATCTCTTACTAGCACACTTTTGTAGTCAGAATGCCCTTGTTTAGTTATGTATAATAGTTGTAGCATGAATTACATCCCTGCGGGAAATGGACCTATCCCAGGAAACGTCACATGACCGGTTCATTATGATAGGGACCGGTCACGGGACCGATCACTTTAACATGGGCTTGTCCTAGGAGGTGGTCAATTGCCCTTTGTGACATGTCACAGGACTGGTCTGAAAGCACAAGTCATGGCTTTTAAACCGGTCACGTGATAAGTATTTTAGGAACCGGTGCTCTTTTCACCTATCTCGTGATATGTTTTTTCGGAACCGGTTTAGTTTTCACCTATCCCAGGACATGTCCTAATTCCCAACTGACCCCTTTTTTCCCGCAGGAATAGTTTAAATACCTGGAAAATTGGAAAAACATTTTAATAATTTGAAATAACAGGTAAATGGTAAAAAAACTAATCAGCAGGTATGTGTGCCCTATTAAAAGGGGTTTTGATGGAAATTTTTTATGTTTCAAAAAGTGCTAATAAAAGATAAATAATTGTATTTTATGTAATTACAAGAAACCAAAACGTTCTTTTTTGCTCTTTTTGGGAAATTGAAGATTACTTTTTTCATCCCCTTGTAAAGCAGCAAGAACCCGAAAATAGTAAAAAGTTTTTTGCTTATCACAATAAATGTTAAAGGATGTATGACATCAAAGGACTTTTAAATGTGAAAAAGCACGTTTTGTTAAAAAAAAGTGAATAGGAAGATTTTGTCAATAAAGACCGGTAATATTTTTAAAAATATCTCAAATCATCCAAAAACATACCCATTTGCTCGGGAAAAATTATAGATCAGAAAAAAAACAACGAAAATATTTTTATATGTAAATTTGTATAGTTTTAGTACACTACTATGCCAGCTTTTACTGCGAATTTCCAAAAATAATGAAATTTTGTACACTACATCTAAAAAATAGCAGCTTTTGAAACTAGTTGTATATTTTTGTCAAAGTTTTTGATTGTGGTGTTAACTAGGTACATATAATTCAAATTAAAATATTTATAAAAAGTTAGATAGCTTATAATAAACTAAAGTTTGAATAAGCTTTATTAATTAAACTGTTGTTTCGATATCTTCTTGAAGGCAGTTACCAGTATAAATAAATCGATGTGATCCTTAAGAAATCAATTTTTCATTGATTCCGAAGTATCATTTCCCTTTCTAAAGCAGTTCTTTTTCACAACTTTCAAAAATGTGGTTTTGAATGAAATTTAGCTCTTTTCAAATCTTTGACGGGTAACTTATTTTCAAAATAATCAAAGTTAAACGTTAGCCACAGATATTTTCATATAAAATTGATGTTCATAACTATGCTTATGTACTGAACTTTAATTTTGAAATTAGTTGTCAGCTTTAAGTGATTTGTATCAATTTTTAACTTCGAATTTCGAATAAAGTAGTTTTAAAATAAGGCTATATTACTGAATGTCCCGTTATAATTTAACCAACAGTCAAACTAAAACTTTTTATGGGAAACAATTGGAAATGTGTCAGTTAAATTCCCAGGTAGAAGCTTACGAAAAAAATTTAAATTGTTAAAAGAAAACTTCCACCCGCCGATCCAAATTTTCACAACACCGGAAAAATCACTGCTTTCTTTTTCCCTTCTTTTGCTCCTTTTTTGGTGTGTACAATCCGTATTTAGCAATGAAACTCAAATAAGAAATGTTAATAAACCCAAAACAAAAAAACACACAAAATTAATATAGCAAGAAATTCAAGCAAATTAACTTTCCAGGAAAACTTTGGTAATGGGTGCGATAAACTCATGAATTACCTTGTAATGTGTACTCCTTACCTTTCATCATTATTTTTTATTATAAAGTAATGAGTTACCGATAAATGGATACATAATGCATTACTTTGTAATGTATACTCCTTACCTACATCAGTATAATTGAACAAAAAGTAATAAATTACCGATATTTGGATACATAATGCATTACTTTGTAATGTATACTCCTTACCTTCAGCATTATTTTGAAACATAAAGCAATAAGTTACCGACAGTTGGTTACGTAATGCATTACAATTTAACATTAAATAATTACTCCTAAAACTGATAAATTAATTGAAATCATACACCCAGAAAACAGTATCAGTTGTGGCCACCGAATTTATTGACAATCGAATCCTGGCGGTTACGACAACTATCTTCATATTTAATAATATTTTTTGTTGTGAAAGCCAATATTCAGTTATCTAATTTAATATTTATATTCCACATAAATATTATTTAAAAAAAATAATATTTTTAGATTTATCCGATATCGAACCAGGGTATTTAGATTCATAGTTCACACCCTTGCTTACTGCACCACAATTTAATTTAATTTTCTTTGATATATTTGTTATTTAAACATTTGAATATTTTATTTTAATTTAAAAAAAATATATTTTTTCAAATGTTTGCCTTTACCGGGATCTGAACTCGGAAATTAAGAGTACTAGACTAGCTCTCTACCCACTAGCCCACAAACACTTATAAATTTTAATGACTAATTTTGAATTTAAATAATTTTTTAGGAAAATATATATAACAGAAAATTCGTTTACAAATACCAATCTTTAGTGGCTTCTATAATCAATACAATCCACAATTCGGATGGTTCAACTGAAATCCTTATTTAATTATATATTTAATCAGGATAACCGTATTTGTAGTTACCACTTTCGAATATCGACAATTTATCAATAAATTTGATAGATTGTACTTATTTTCCAGAAAATTCACTAAATAAATAGTTGCTTCTACTGTACACAATTTCTAAACGAAATTTATTCGTAAAGTTGATTAGAAATAACAATAATTGGATAATAGTATTCTTTTTTAGTTCTTTTTCCATTTTTTTAATTTCCAATGCTTTATTTTTGCTATAATAATGGATTATAGGTTATTCCAAATAAATTAAAATTCTTACAAATAAATGTTAATGGTTTTGATCGAATTGCAACCAATCTTTTCTCTGGGTGTACGTAGCATAAAAATCAATATCTGATAAATAATTTGTATCCCATCCCATATATATTAGAGAAAAAATCTTAGCAGTCGGCAGAATAACGGCATAAAATTGCTCATTGCAGAGCTTATATTAAATTTTATTGCTTTTTCTCATAATTTGTTAAAATTTATTTAATTCTTTTTAATTTCATCATGTTTTGTTTGATTTTTTTGTGTCGCCTTTTTTATAATTGTCAAACGAAAATGACAGCTGAATTTTACGTAATAGCAACGAATATTGCCGGAGAATTATTGCAACATAATTGCCGTCAATGAATATTTACGAAATCGAGTCATCCACACAGAAGATAAAATAATTTTTGACATTTGCTGCAATATATGTCCACATATTTGTCTCCGTTTTAGACTAAGGGAGGTGCATTTATTTATATTGCACACTACTGTAAAATCTAAAAACTACTGCCATCTTTTGTTACAAATATTTTTAGTTTCAGAAACTCTAGCATTTGTGTTTTTATTAATTTGCATTTCCCCATGTAAAAATCGAAATATATATGAACATACATGATCATACATGGGCAGACATGGTCATATACGTCCATACATGATCTCATATATGATCATATATCTTCGGATGCGAAATTTGAGGGTATATGGTGATATATGTGCATATATTATCATACATGCTCATATATTATTCATGTATGCTCGTATATGATCATATACGTCCATATACCCTCAAATTTTAGATCCGAAGATATATGATCATACATGAGATCATTTATGGTCATATATTGAACAATGTATGGACGTATATGACCATGTATGCCCATGTATGATCATATACAGGCCCATGTATGATCATGTATGCTCATATATATTTCGATTTTTACATGGGTCTGTAGAAAAGCCTTAATTGGTTTAAAAAATTAAAGAGTTTAAGTGGAAAGTTAAATTTAAAAAATGAAAAGTCAATGCAACCAATTTTGTTAACCTCTTCGTAATCATTTAGGTAACCAATTATTTTTTTACCCCCCATTACTTTTCATTGTAAGAATGAACCCATTACTTTGAGGCTCATCGCCTGTAAAATTCATCAATGAAGTAAGGTGTAAAATAATCCATCGGACCTATACATTACATTACGCATTATTTGGTTATGTGTGGTTTTGCTGGGTTCTTAATGTCCACATATAAGTGACAACAATAAGGAAAAGGTACGTTTTGATAAAAAAATAAAAATGTACGTTTTGTTATGCACCATTTTTTAAAAATTCTTGTTAAAAAAGTAAAATTCAGATAATACGATTTTTTCTAGTTGATTGAAACCCAAATAGTACAGGAATAACAAAAAATGCAAAATATCACGTTTTGTTTTGCGATTCCTCCCCAGCAAAACCACACATTACCAAATAATGTGTAAAGAAATGTGTAGCCATAGGGGCTCATGGATTACTTTACACCTGACTTCACTGATAAACTTTACATGCGATGAGCCTTAAAGTAATGTATGTACCCATTACTTTAGAGGTGATAATGTAAGGGGTTACTTATATGGTTACGAGAATGGAAAAAGTAATGTGTATAAAAATAGATGTTTTAAAAATAGGAATTTTTATTTAAAAAAAAAGTTATTAAAAATAATGTGGTCATGATGGGAATTGAACAGGGAATTCTGGTTGTCAGCTAAGAATTCTACCCACTCAGCTATCGACGCATATACGCAATTGGATGCTCATCGAACCATGTTGTAGATTTGCCCTTAGTTATTAATGTCTATGAAAACGCTCAATCATTCCGTTAGTTTGTAGATGATATGAGGAGGTGGTAATTTTATAAGATCCTAATATCATTGTCAATTCCGTAAAACGCTTTGACATAAACTGACTTTGATCTGTCGTAATATTTGAGGAACACCAAAACGGAACACATAATTTCACGATAATAAGTTTTACGTGAACATTGTGTACAATTTGTTTTTATGACAATTACAATCTTTTAAAGTTCGAGTATAACTTTCCATGGGAAAAACAATTACTATGGTTTAAATAAAAAATTATAAAAATTTTAAACCTTATAGCTAATTTGCTCCACCCTATTGTTTGAATTTCTTTCACACCAATTTTTAATACTCTTATTTTTTTAAATTTTCATAACGATTCAAAACAATTGAAAATAATTACATATATCTAAGTCCATAATCGATATATTTATTGGCACAATTTTAGCTGAAATTTTTTTATTTCATAATGTTTATCAATTATATGTATATACATGTGTACTTATGTTTAGTTATATTAATATAAAATAGAATTTAAGCATTATTAATTATTTGTAAGTATGTGTTAAATAAATTGTTCATATTCTAAATTAATATGACTATTATACTATCCTTAACAACTTTCATTTTAATACCTAAATAGTACTTTGTAACCATAGAATATTATATGCATTTTATTTTTATAAAATTCAGACTAAATGTTTTTTCGCTTTTATTTTTATTTCGTTCAATAATTAAATTCATCTATATTTTTTATATGATGCAATACTGGACCCAAAAACCATTAAAAATAATTGAAAATAATTTACAATTTCCTTAAATAAAACTACAATCGGCGTAAAATCAATCGTTGTTATTGATATGAGAATAATTATGTACATATTAAGAGCCATTGATGATGCTGAGGAACCTAAATTACCCTTTGTTAGTTGATCTTGACATCGACCAATCGAGTCAATATCTAGTTCAATCATAGCTCGACCATTCACCTCCAGCGGTGAGATGCAGTAGTTCTTTTGTAAAAATTCACTGAGATTGTGAGCTCCCCCCACTAGGGGTCCATCGAGTAGGGTGTGTATGTGACAACCACAGGGAAAATGATTATTGATTAGTTGTAAATGTTCGACACCGTCGATTATTATAGCATTTGGATCAGGTGTTTCTAAAATGTGATTACCATGAAGTTTAAGATGCTTGATATTGGCTGTATATGTAAAATTCAGTTCTTCTATAGAGTCGATTTTGTTATTTAAAATTTGCAGCGTTTCGACTTGCGTTAAACCGGTGAAAGCATCTGTGCAGACTACACCCAAATCGGATTCTTGCAGAGTGAGAAGTAATACATTTGATAGACCCCTAAAGGTAAATGGTTGTACTTCCTTAAGATCCATGTATGCTAGTTTAAGTAAACCTACAGTATCCATACTAAAAAAGGCATCTGGTTCTATTGTACGTATACCTGAAGGCAATATCAAATGACCTACATTTGTCAGACTCGAAAATGCAGATGTGTCAATTTTGATTAATGGATTATTGGATAAAAGTATCAGCTTAACATTAGAGGTGCCCGCAAATGCATTTGTCTCGATGCGAGTTATTTGATTGTGACTCAAGAGTATGGTTGAGAGATTTTGTAGTCCAGCAAATGCAAATGAAGTTACCGACTGAAGCGGTGTATATTGTATTGAAAGTTCTTTCAGTCTGGGTAGACCACGAAACGCAAATTGTTTAACTTTGGTTATATTGTTGCCATCCAGTGAGAGTTTTTTGAGAGCACGTAAACCTGCAAATGAATCCGGTTTTATGACTGGAAAATTATTTTTGGTTAATGCAAGATTTTCCACAGTAGAGGGTAACTGACGTAATGGAATTTGTTCTAGTCCACCAGTATTACAAAGTACCTAAATTGAAATAGAAGAAAGAAAAACAAACAACAATAAGAACATGACTATGAAACAGAAACAATTACAAATAAGTATAAGGATGAGCTTTATTCTAATGATTTTAACACACAATGAAGGTCGTTGGTTGTTTCACAAATCCGTGGTAGTGATGGTCCTGTTGTTGTTACACCCTACATCACTACGTTGTATAATGAGTCAGAGAAGAAGTTTCATCAAAAATTTTAGATCTAGTATACCGATCGACGCAGAATCGCTTTTAGTAATTACAGAGCAAAATAATTACAGAGCATAATAATAGCAGTGACCTATCTTTCGACATACTCCCCCTATTGACTCTATTCTCCATTTTGACAAAAATAATCTAAAATTAGGCAGAGTTAAATTTTCTTTTCTTTTTCAATTTTTACAAATTTTAACACGATTCGATTAAAATTTTGAACCCAAACACTAGTTTACCGTAGGATATCTGATAGTCGGCATGCCAGTCTTTAATTTTCTTTACTGGTTTTTTTATATATTTTTTTTATAACCGCAGGTAAATTGAATTTACGTGGTTATTTTGGGAGATTAAATTAAATTAAATCGAAAATATCTTTTGCAGTAAACTCAAAAAAAAAGTAAGTAAATAAATTATTAAAGCGCCTTTTAAAAAACACACAAATTTTCAGGGTTTCAACTACTTACCAGCCTATTTATTCGCTTAATTACTTTTGTTGGCGATGTCCTAGAAGTAATGAGTGGTCATTATCCTCTCGCTTACGAATAGCCCAAACATAATGAGTACCCATTACTTTTTGGAAAGCGCGAACAAAGTAATTAAGCGCGTAAATAGGCTGGTAAGTATGTGTTTGCTGCGATCTCGTTATTCTGTTTTCTTCTACTCTAGCAGAATGAAATAGTAAACAATAAGTTCAAAGTTCTACTGAAACTAAATAACATATATATGTTATTTTCACATAGAGAAACAAGATTCATTGTGACAACTGAATTTCTTGGTTGCAGCAACCGAATTATTCGGTTGTCGCAACCGTATGTATTCCTGATCGGATTGAAAATATATGGTTTCAACAAAAATTATGTTGTATTAACAAAATATCGGTCGCCACAAACAAATAAGCAGGTCGCTCCAACCAAACCATTCGGTAGGCAAGAAATTCCGTTGTCACAATGAATCTGTTTTCTCTGTGCAGTTAAAAACTAATTCTGCACTATAAAAGAATAAAAGATTCCGTAGATAAAAATGTACGATATACAAGAACAGTAAAAGTATTGCACGTTTTTTTGATAGTTAATATGTAGCCATATTTTGTATATTTCCATATTTTTTTCTTAGAATTATCCACTGCACCTATCTCAGATATGATAAATGGGATTTTCAGTAACAACCTGATTAAAAATTGTACTCATATTAACAAAAGTATTTTATTTCAATATTTTATAATAAATTAACAAAAGAAAAACTTATAAATTATATAAATTCTTTTGGGTATCAAAACAAAACTAAAATTCTTTAACAGTGGAAACCATTTTATTAATTATAAAAGCTCATATGTATTATGACATATTTAATCTTTCTAACTATCCCAATGGGTTCCCTCCGATCTTAATGGTATTTGGATATGTTATAGAGGAAAAAAATATTTAGCTGATCTATCTCCAATTAAAAAGCGCGGTCAAAAGCTTAATTTATACCGGTATAAAAATATGTTCAACTTATTTTTTTTCGTTAATTAATTATTATTAGTTATTATTTATTTATTTGGAATAGCACATTTGAATAAGAAATTATCAAGACTGCTTTATAAGGCATATATATCAGGAGTTTTCTATAAAATGTTTTTAAAATAAAACGGAATATAAAGAAAATAAAATTATTGATTGGTTTGTGTTCAAATTCACATATAATAAGGACTATTTAAATTATTTGTGTCTACATTTCAAATAAATGGTATCAAGATAACATATTTCTCTAGTGTACAAATTCTAAATTAAAAAAGTAGCAAAAAATAAAGTTACCAAGAACTAAAATTTAATTTAGTTAACCTAAAAAACTAATTCAAATTTAATCAAATTCAGTTAGTGGTGAATTTTTTCGGTGTAAGCATATTTCGTTATACCGTTTTTGTCTTAAATTTATCGAATTTGATTTTTTTTATTGGAAAATATTAAAAACATGCTTCATTGATTTACATTTATCACAATTTCTAAATATTTATTTTGAAAATTTCAAAAAAGTACCAATTGAGTCTTGGGAGTACCACAGTACATTTAATTTGTCAATAGTACCATAAAAAGTGTTATACATAGTGCCAGCTTTATCCCCCATTATCGGTCTCTTTCAAAACAAGCGTACATTCATATAAGTAAGAAGAAGTTATTTCGTATAATTTTAGATTTTTAATATAATTGTTCATTTTCACTTAGAAGGGAATCTTCCAGCGCTTACACGTCGATTTAGATGAAATTCCATCTCCGATGTTAAGGGCGTAAAAAATGGTGTCAAAATTGGTATTTGTTACTTTATGGACCTTTATAAAAGTGTTATTAATTGAAAGAGATTTCAAAGGAACATATACCGGAGTTTATTGCTAGTTTTCTTGTTGTTGTTAAAAACATTTAAAATTGCTGATACTTTTTATGGAAATGTAAACCCCAAACTTACACGTAGTATAACTTATTTAATTTAATCGAATACATATTTTAATTTTCGGACAGTCATGGTTTATCTAATTTTTACGAACTTTAACCCAACAATTGTTGCTGCTTTATTTTAACAACTTGGGAAGCAAAATGTGTAACAAACTCTCTTCTTTGCCAAGAATATAATTTTTATGTATTTTTTTAATTTAAGAAACTTTTGACATGTTGCCGAACCGAAAAAGTAGCAAAAGGGGTAAGCCATTGATTTGGATTCTCTTAAAAACACAGTTTTTTTACATTGTTATTTTTCATTGAATTATAAAGTATACAGGATAAGATTTTGTATGGAATAGCACATCGGGCAAATAGCCTTCGCGGCTTGTTCCATGTTGCATAACCATTTTGCATAAATGTGGCTGAACTTCGCTGATGCAGTGTTGACTTTCCTTCTTCAATGCACGTCTGGATGTGAGAATTTTAGCATAGACCATTGATTTATAATAACCCCATAAAAATAAATGTTTTTAAATTACACGAGATAATATGCAGTAAATGAATTAATGCACGGGCTGTATGGCATGTGGCATCATCTTGTTGAATCCACATGTCATTCACATGAATATAATCCAATTTAGGTAGAAAGAACTCTGTTATCATGTCGCTATGCCGATCACCAGTAACAGTCACTGCTGGACTACCCAGCAAAACTTTGGTAATGGGTGCCATATTCTCATGCAATCCCTTGTAATGACAGCTCGTTACCTTTTTCGTTATTTGCAAGCATAAAGTAATAAGTTACTGATTATTGATTACGTAATATATGATTAATAAATGTAAAGTATAATTGAAATATGTTTGAAAATCAATTTTTAGATAGATTACATTTAAGTTTAAAGCAACCAGGGAACTGGTTCAATTCCCATCATGACCACATTATTTTTAATAACGTTTAAAATATTTCCTCTTTTTTAAAAATCTATTTTTAGACACATTACTTTTTCCATTCTCGTAACCATATAAGTAACCCCTTACATTATAACCTCTAAAGTAATGGGTATATACATTACTTTGAGGCTCATCGCCTGTAAAATTCATCAGTGAAGTAAGGTGTAAAGTAATCCATGAGCCCCTATGTCTAACAGTACTTTACGTATTATTTGGTAATGTGTGGTTTTGCTGGGTAGCCTTATTTTGAAGAAGTATGGCCCAATGATGCCTCCAACCCAAAATCCGCACCGAACAGTGACGCGGTGTGGGTTTATTTGTTTTTGTTTTGTGTTTAGCATCAGCAATTCATTCAATCTCTTAAAATTTTCAAATACTCACTTCACAGTTAACAAAGATAGATAAATATTCCGACTATATTTTGCATGAAACGTTCAAACTGTAGCCGACAAGCTTTCATTATTTTTGAAAAAATTTTCAGCCATAAAAACGCGTTGTTCTGCTCCCTTTTCACTTACTCTAAACTGTCAGTTCTTTTATTTTGATTGACAACACTTTACTACACAAATGGTAGCAAATTTATATCTTGGGACACACTTTATATATCCAAGTTTCATATAAATCGGCGTGTAAGCGGTGGAGAATACTCTTGTAAAAGTCAGCTTGCTAATTTACAGCAAACTTTTTTGGTAATATCAGCAATTTTTCTGCAACAATTCACTCTTTACTGACATTGAAATTTGAGTGTAGTTGTTTTTCTTTTTTCCCGCATTTACTTAAAATTTTGTCTTCTTGCACTTTCTAGTAAACAAGGTTTTTACCTTTCTGTATGGTATTATTTTTTTTACATTGCCATAGTAATTTCAAAACCAGCTCCCTTCCGACTGGAGGGCATTTTGTTAATACTACTGCTATTCAGGCACCACTAAAAACATAGCAAAGTTTGAAAAGAATTAATTCTTGACTATTTTAATATTAAATTTAATTTCGTTAGAATTAGGGCAAGGAAGTTCCTGTATTTAAAATTCTGCTTTATTTACATAAATATTAAATATTAAAAATCTGAAAATATACATTTATTATTGACTTATTTTAGCTTTTTCGATATAATCAATTTAATTAATTTTTTGACATTTTCGTGTAATCGATAAAAAGACCAAAAATATATATTTATATATATGTCAAAAAAATATGTAAGATATAAATTGTGCAAGAATTAAATTTTAAGTGAAAAATCAAAAATATAATTTAAAACAAGTAGTTTTTTATAACAAATTAACTTTAACGTTCTTTACAGCTAACAAAAAAAAAATATTTATGAAATTCCCTAGCCCTAGTTATAATATTCTTCTAAAGCGTAGTCAGGTTAAGTAAGCAAGTTCGACTAAAATGTAGCCAATAACTTTTTTATTTATAGTTCTTAATAACAGAGAGTCCAGTGTTGAAAAATTTAGTTTATGTCGTAGTATTTGACAGCACTATTTCAATCAAAAAATGATTTTTTTTAATTCGGAGAAGGTTATGTGGAAAACTTAATATATTTTAGTTGTTGTGACCAAGATTTTACCCATTTTTTAAATTTATTGGTTCCAGTCTAAAAAAAAGGTCGTATCTGAACAGATCTCGTTGGATCTAATTTTACCAGATTTAATTATATCTGATTAAATCTATCGGACTCGGATCTGTGTGTATATATCCCACGTACCGTATATAATCAGGTAAAACTTTCTCTGGATATTGTTATTTTTATGTCCATCAGATTTGATAAGAAACTATGAGACGCCTTTTTATATAAATTTTTACTTCTTTGGTTTTGAAAACTTCTCATTTAGCTATGATCTTGTACTTCATCTGACATTGGATATGAACTGATTTGGCACCAGTTATGATCCCATATGACCAAATTTGCCCATATCTGTCCCCAAAAATCAATAAATAAATTCCTTAGATTTCGGTTTAATTTTAGCGAAATCTAACTTTAAAATTAATTTCATTTTGCATGACAAATGTGTTTGAAATCCCAAATTTTCAATAGTTTTTCGTCAAAATCTACTTTAAGTTGATTTCGAGTATAAGTAAATTAGCTATCGCATTGATATTCAGCCTTTTGTATTTCGCTGAGGGAAAATTTTTAATATACATACATATAAACTGTGTATTTTCATATGCGACATACAACTCCTAACGTTTATTGTACAAAACTCTATTGATTGTTTTGCTCGGCTCAGATATTTCAACTAATGACCATTGAAATAAGTTGGAGTATTGTGTATATATCAAGGGCAGATACACTCAACATACATAGTTTGTAGTTTAAATTAACTGGAAATGTAATTAAAGATTCCTGAAAATCACTTAAAAACCGGTCTTCTAACTTTTCATTTAAATTAAAAGAACTTATCATTTATTTTTAAAAGTTAATAAATTCATTTGGAATATAAATAAATAAATGATTTTTTAATTTATTTTAACTGTTAACAAGCTAACTATAAACTCGTAAAAACAAATGATATTTTCTAAATTTATTTCTCAAAATCCGTAAAATTAAGCGATATTTCATTTATTTTAACTATCAGTCAATAAACTATAAAAAAGTAAAAACAATTTTTAACAAAACATTTTACAAGAAAATTCATATTTATACATATGTAATTTGTTTTTTAAATAAACGTCAAAAAATTTCAAAAATATGTTTTATTTCAACACTGGTTCTGTAATGTTCACATAAAACATGCATTGTCATTATACTTCTTCTCTTTCTCACACTGGTTCTGTGATTTTTGTCATTCAACAAGTGCCGACGAACGCGAACAGTAAAAGTGATTTTTCTCTAGTTTTTTAAAAGTGAATAAAACTGAACAGAATATGGAACTGTGCAAGCCAGATATAAATAGCTTTTGCTACTGCTGTGGTCAATATGTCTCAACACATAAAAAAAGGGGAAATTTCAGTACTGATTTTGTTCAAACATACGAGATGTACTTCAACCAAAATGTTATAGTGAACGAAAATTAGGTACCAAATATAGTGTGTAAAAGCTGCTACAACCGTCTAATGGATTGGAAAAATAGAAGACGTGAAAGTATGCCATTCGGTATCCCAATGACTTGGACTAATCCTGGCGAAGGTCACAATTGAATTGCTATGCATGTGCGAATAAAGGAGCCGCAAAAAGGATAAGAAAATCGTATAATTACGTTGGTGTTGCAAGTGCCGCAACACCATTGCCTCATTCGGACCACATTCCTGTGCCAAAAGCTTCTAGCCCAGATATTTTCTCTTCTACGACTGCTCCGACATATCATGCACGTGATGATCCCCCATATGAGCCATCAGTATCCAATGAGCCAATTTTAATAAATCAAAATAAGCTTGATTCAATTGTTGCCAAGTTGGAATTAACACAGCATAAATCGGAATAGCTGGCTTCCATTTTGAAATCAAACAATTTGTTGGCACCCGGTGTGAAAGTCACAGCTTATCGAAGTCGTCAGGCAACACTCCAAAGTTTATTCCTTGTGAATGATGAAAAAACTTCTGCATGTTGCCCGGATGTAGGAAAATTGATGGACGCAATGGAAATAAAATATAAAGCAGATGACTGGAGATTATTTATTGACAGTTCAAAACTCAGCTTGAAGGCGGTTTTACTGCATAAGACCAATAAAAAACCTTCAGTTCCAATCGCCTATAGTACAGAAACGAAAGAAACATATGATGCACTGGAAAATATTTTAAAAATGGTTAACTACGCCAAACATATGTGGCGCATATGCTGCGATTTAAAAGTTGTATCAATGCTTTGCGGTCTTCAAAGCGGCTATATAAAATATATGTGCTTTTTGTGCGATTGGGACGGACGATTTTCCGGTGACCAATATGCATGCCACGGATGGAAACTCAGAGAGCACAGCAGGTTACAAACGGCCAATATTATTCGTGAGCCTCTAGTGCCGAAGGAGAAGATATTGCTGCCTCCACAGCCTATTAAACTTGGAATTGTTAAGAATTTTATCAAAACTGTCGCCAAAAGAGATGAAGTTTTCTTGTGTTTAAAACTAATTTACCCGAGACTCAGCGAAAGTAAAATTAAAGAAGGTAAGTTATAATATCACATTCATTCCCATGATTTTCCATCTCAACAAATAAATTTTTTCCAATCAGGCGTAGTAAATGGTCCAGATATACGAAAGCTGATTAAAAGTGACGCATTCAACAATATTTTGATTGACGCTGAATTGAATGCATGGCAGGCAATCAAAGAAGTAATAGAAGCCTTGTTGGGAAAGCATCGTTCTAACAACTACGATGTTTCTGTCGCAAGGATGTTAAGAGCATTCTCAGAAATTGGTGTCCACATGTCCTTAAAAATCCATTATTTACATCATCATCTGGACTACTTCAGCAAACAATTGGCTACCGAATCTGATGAACAAGGTGAACGCTATCATCAAGTTGCTATGCCATTTGAAATGAGGTAATATTGATTTTTTATTTTTTCAAACTCATTTTAATAAAACAAAAACTTACAGATATAGAGGCAAAAAGTCGCCGAGTGCAATAATTGCGGAAATTTGCTGGTGGAGTAAGCTTGTGTGGCAAGACAAGGATGATCTTGATGATAAAGAATTTTCAGGAGATCCAGAAGGGCCAACAGTGGAGTCACACATTGACATTATGTGTGGTTCAGAAACTAATGATAGCGATGAATGGATGCAACTAGTCCCGAACAACCACCATCGAAAAAGTCTAGGCAATATTTATTAAAATAAATAAAAATAAATAAATAAAATATAAATAAAAAATTATAAAAATGTTTACTTAATTTTTTTAGTAGTTTATGGCCAGAAGTCTGGAGTTATTGGGGAAAATTTATAAAAAAGGCGATAAATGACACTTTTTTGAACAAAAACAAATATCAATATTCTTGTCAAAATGGGATACCTTCACTTAATTGTAAATAAAAGCAGAACGCGTTAATCGATTTCTATGATCTATGTCGCATTTTGTTTATAGGTTATGTGACTTTACATGAAATTAATAACACTAGATCCTTTTTTCCGTTTTGGATTTTTTATGAATTTAAAAAAAAAAAGTTTTATTTTTAGGCAAAAAAATATTTTTTTTTTCTCCACAAATTTATTTTTACCGGCAAAACTGTTGATTATAAAGAAAAACGTTATATGAACAAATTAAAGAAATTGTAATTCTAAATTTTTTTGAGTTTGTTTTAGCAAAATCGGACAGGTGGTTCTCGAGTTATGTTAAACTACGTTTTTGCCAAAATGTTACAACTAAGCGAAAAAACATCAAGATAAGGAAAAAATTTAAAAGGTCATAAAAAAAACTGACACATACGAACGCAAAACCGTTTGAGGGGTTTACTATACTGACCTAGTACCATCACCCTGACTTGGAATTTCTCACCCCCCAGACAATAATCCCAAAAATGTTCCATAGTGTTATTAAACTACACAATCATACATTTAACATACATAATTGCATTGGAAATCATAATTGTAGAGCATAGTGCAATTTGTTTGTTCTTATTTAAAGTACTCGTATTTTGACACTCTCAGTTTCATTGTGGGTAATTCATGTAGGCCACTAATGAAAACTGATCTAATTTCTAACTCTTAGTATTACTATGGGAAACACAAAGTGGGAATGAAGAATTATATGTGTCGCCAATAAACTACAAGTGGTTATTGGTAAATTATTATTGAAATAACTTGACGCTATTATTTTAGCATGTGGCAAACATTGCAACAATATATGTTTGGTAGAAAAGGTAATTGAGTAAATCACTCATGGGAGAAATATAGAATTTCTATTAAGTATAATTCAAGATATTGAATGTACTACTTCATAATCACTCGAAGGGGAAGTAAAGAACTTCCTAGAAAATTATGTATAAAAACCCCAACAAATTTAAATAAATAACAGAGTTTTAGACACGAAAAACAAAGCGTCTATTATATTTACTTCATAAATACGGCGATCTTGCCGTTGTTTTCTTCGGAAAGGGCATAGAGGAGAGTTGAAAAGTGGTGAAAGTCGAAGGACTGAAAATATGGAAACACTGTAATTGCGCGAGATGATAAATTTTATAACAGTTGTTGCTCACCATCTGATGGAGAGTTGGCGAAACTATTGAAGATTTTTAGTTCATAGCCCTGTTATGTTAATATACTTCGGTGGGGTTAAGTGCCATGAAAACACCGAAAGAGGACGTTGCAATATGTATGATTGATAGAAAACTCTTGTTCTGTGTAACAATCCAGCGAGCTAACCATTTCATCAAATTTTTTATGCATGTACTCGTAATATACACTATCTACTCTAATCTAAAAAGGGATTAGGTGGGTTTGAAAATTTGAATTCGCCACAGGATGCCCTGGATATTGCCGCTGCAGCAGGTTCTCTACTTTTTGGTGCGAAAATAGATGGTCAATCGCGTTTTTCTCGAAACTTTTTTTATGTCGGTGGTGATGATTTCTGAAATACGATAGTTATGAATCTATCTTGTCATAATCTTGCACACTTCTTAAAAATAACATTTTCTAGTGATTGCAAGAAGGATTTTCTCTTTTTATCACAACTTATTTTATGAGGCAATACGCTGTCCAAATTTGACAAAAGAATTAGACTTTTTGTTCACAACTCCGCCAAAAATTCAAATTTTTTTTTTTTTGCTTTCCTGTATATATCTAAATAGACATTGTTATAAATATTTTCTTTACAAGATTAAATTCGTAAAATACGCACAGAAAAAAAATCACAAAATTTTGGGTAATTAAAAATTTTTGTTAAAATTGAAGTTCGGTTTCTAACAATTTTTTTGTTTGAAATGTTTGTTAATTGGTATTTTTCATAAAAAATTCTTTAAAAATAAAAAATGACAACTCTTGCTAAAATGAACATTATATATTTTTTTAGATATGAACTTTTTGATTTTTCCACTCTGAATTGCAATAGCGCAATTATGTCGCAGCTTTGTTGCTTTTTGTTTGATTACGAATATAGAAAATTTCCTTTTTATACGTTCTTAATGAGGAAAGTAATGAAAACTTTATGAAATTTAACGACTTATTTTTTATTTTAGCTACTTATTTTACTTAAAAAATTTTTTTAAAGTTTTTTTTGGTTGCTTAGTTATATTTATTTTTTGTTTCTAAATATACAGAAATTAAAATTTATTCATTCTAGATATTAGTAACATGTTAAAAAAAAAAAGAAACACATAAAATTTGAATCATTCACAATGGGAATTTATAAAATTCAATTAAAAACTTTTGAAAATTAAGTTTATATATTAATTTTTGTTGAATGGTTTAACATACTGGTATAAAAATATTTTGAAATCAAAATAAATATTTTCGCGAATTAAGCTGAAATCAAATCAACTCCTTCGAAGCTCTGATATATAGTAAATTGTATTGTACGTATTATATGTTTGTTTTCCTCATCCCTTTTATTAGTTAGTTGATTTTGCTGTGTACATTTTATCTTACTAACGGTTCTATTGTTAAGAGATTTGATATCAACGGCACCATTAAACATGCCAAAAAAAAAAACATGACTGAGATTTCAATTTTGAATCAAATATTACATTTCTATTTAAAAATGCAAATGTTATAACCCCAATATCATTAAAAAAAATACAAGATATTCTTTACTATGTGGGGAATGCTGTGCTTTGATTCCGTTTCTTTGTAAAACTTTAATAGAATTTAAGCTGTTTTATATTCTGCTCTGGTATACAAGGAACCCCACCTACCTCAATGTACGATGTGTCACGAGTTTATTCATTTAATGACCAAATAGAGTTTTATGATAAATAAAAGTTTTAATGATATATTTACAGAGTTTCAGTTTAACTTAAAGATTTCAGCAATGTTGTGGTAAAATAAAATGTTTTCATATCATAGTTGATCTGTATAAAATTAATGTGAAATGTCGCTTTCCGTTCGTTTCAAGATCATGAACATTTTCTTAATAGGGCCAATATACATACGATAACGCTACTGGCTCTGATCGAATTTTCTCAATTTTTTTCTCTATAATTTACAATACACATATACATATATATACGACCGCGATGTGGCATGGCAGTTAGTTGATAATCAAACGCTAAATAAGCAGCATTGTGTATTCTGTTAAAATGTAACTTAATAGAGTTTCAATAAAGTCTCTTGTGTAATTGTTACTTACCATGTCCCTGACCAAAATTCTAAGATGTACCTCAATAATGAGTCACACTCTAAAAAAAAGTTTGTAAATTTACAACAATAATATGGGTAAAATTTTGTGTAATATTACGAAAATCGGTGAATATACACACAAAATGCGTAGTAATATGTTGTACACAGTATTAAACACTTTGTGCCTAAAATAAATATTATTTTGATAAATTAAAATTTACGCACAAATTTTGTAAATATGCTAACTTCGAATGGTAATAAATATTTTGACATTTTGAAATTGGAAAATATTAAAAAATAAAAACCTTATAGCGAATAATAATTTTTCAAAACTATAAAAAAGTTAAAAAAATATGATATATGTGAAAATTTATATATTTGTTCAAATACCAAAAACACGTAACCGTCCTTACAAAAGAAGTGAAATAATATTTAAAATACATGAAACCAAATTGTGGCAACATATTTTCAAGGCAACAACATCTCATTGTGTGTAAGTACGGATAAATCAAATCTGTATATCTTTAAAACGGAAAAGATGACCATCAATGCACATGCCCAATTGAAATATATTATGTATTATATTTATTTATTAATTATATAATTAATATTATACAATTAATATAAATATTATGTTTAAAAAAAAAATAAATTTATTCTTACAAAAAATGTTTTTGTCCAGTTTAATTTAAACCATTGCGTTGGTAAACATATGCATTTTATTATATTTTTACACATATTACAATGCATTTACCCTTCTAATAGTTTTTTACGCACAATTTTAGTAAATTCGCGAATTATTTTTAAAAATTCATTTAATTTTTTACGCACTTTCAATGTAAAATTACAGAGTAAATTTACTCAGTTTATAGTAGGATTACAGTTTCCTACTATAAGTTGGCTAAATTTCAACAGAAATTTATTGTAGTGTATCCCATACTCCAGGTATCACATATTTCAAATTTCAGATTTTTCCCTTTGAACTCCCATTTTTATCAATTAGCTTTGTAGTGTATTTTTATATTGTATCGCACTGCATATTTGAATTACATATTGTTCGTTCATAAAGTACCGCTTAACTTTACTCATTATCAATATTATTCCAAGCTATTTATCTCTATATATAAAGGTATAACGTTACTGACTGACTAACTGACTGACTCATTTAACATCGCCCAGCCCAAACCCGCTAAGACGGGGTTTTTGGAAATTCCTTCGGGAAGGGGCAAAAACTCCCCTTTCACGTCCTGGCTAAACGCCTTTAGCTAGAAACAAATTAATATTTACATATTGACACATGGAGCTCTTTTCGACTATTTTCGCTTTTTTTCGAAAACTTTCCCACTGTGCCACTCCCAAAGAATCGCAAAACAGTCATTTCTAAAAATGAGAGTTTGTTTGTATTGATCAAATTTAGCTATAAACAACTTTTTTTAAACATCAATTTCATATTCTGATGCAATGTGCATACACAGATATTTTGCTGGTTTCCAACTCCAAGTTTCATACAATTTTTTGGCCTTAACATTGTAAATTTTGTAAAACCCACTTTGGCCAAGGGGTTTTTTTTTTAAATTCGTGGTAAGGTTCGCGTAGTAAAGATAACATCAGTCTTTTTTGAACTTTTTCACATAAGTTTTTTCACGTTTTTCACGTAAGAATTATTTCGAAAACATTCGGTACGTATTACTAGAAGTGACACTACTTAAAAAATTTGGGTTAAAACATATTCACAATTTTCCTGGGACAATGTTTATTTATTTTACCTGTAAATATAAAATATAAGGGCAATTACTAGAAGTGACACTACTTAATAAATTATATAAAAAAAACTAAAAAAGAACCCATTTTTATTTTTTGATATGGTATAGGTGAAGGATAAACCTTTCTAAAAAAATAATACACTGTAAAAAAACCCTTGATCTTTTTGGATTTTTCGTTAGTTAAAATCGGTTCAGCCGATTCTGAGTTATTGTAGTTTAAATGGAGCTCTTTTCGACCATTTTCGCGTTTTTTCGAAAACTTTCCCACTGTGCCACGCCCAAAAAATCGCAAAAAAGTCATTTCTAAAAATGAGAGTTTGTTTGTATTGATCAAATTTAGCTATGAACAAAATTTCATAGATATCTGAGGGGGTCGGGTTCAATGCATCTCGATTTTTACATGAAATTCATCATTTGCAAAATTGGATATTTGCACATATGCAGATTCGCAGTTTTGCGAAATTGCACATAGGCACATTTGCAAATTTACACACATGCACGTAAGCGCATTTGCACATTTATATTGGAGGAGGAACCTATGTACCAAATTTCAACATCCAAGCTCCAGCAGGTTTGTCAGGCCGTCAAGTGGAGAATTTTCTGTTTGTTTACCCCTCCGCGTTGTATTTTCCAAATGTTACGCCTTAGCTGCTATTTACACTGAGAAGGAACCTACAAACCAACTTTATAGTTTCTGTGGTTTGGGCAGGCCGCTCAGGAAGAAACCTTTCCCGTAGGAATTTACAAAAATGCCTCTTGGGTGGATGTCTACAGCGGAGGGGGAACTTATGTACCAAATTTCAACTTTATAGTTGCAGCGGTTTTAGCAAGTCCTCAAGGGGGAGAATTTTCCCCTTTTTTGCCCTCCCCGTTGGAATTTTTAAAAGTCCAGTCTTTGCTGTTGGCTACACTGGAGAAGGAACCTGCATACTAAAATTCAACTTCCTAGGTACATCAGTTTGTGAACGCCGATATAGGGAGACATATCAACCTTTTGAACCCCTTATTACCACGCCCCTGGCTAAAATTCTTAAATGTAGCTTATCAGTGAGTTAGTCCCTACTCCAGGCAATACATATTTAAAATTTTAGGTTTCTAGCTATTTCGGTGTGAAAAGGCCGTTAAGGGGGAGATTTTCACCCTGTTTGCCCCTCCCCGTAGGAATTTACAAGAATCCCACCCTGATGGATTTCTGCACCTAATATGAAACCAATATACCAAATTTCAACTTCTCAGCTCTGGCGGATATGTGAGGCAGTCAAGGGGGTGTATTTTATACTTTTATGCGCCTCTCCATTGGATTATTCAACAATCACGTCTTAGCTGGTATCTGCACTGGAAAAGGAGCCTGAATACCATATTTCAACTTCCTAGGTCCAACGGTTTGGGCAGGCCGTAAAGGGGGAGACTGTTTGGCCGTCAAGCCCCATTTTTACAACGTCACATACCCCCAGGCAGGCATATTTCAAATATCAGGTTTCTAGCAAAAGGAGTTTGGGCAGGCCAAGCAAGGGGAATTTTTTCCCTTTTTGCCCCTCCCCGAGGGAATTTCCAAAAACCCAGTCTTAGCGGATGACTACGCCGGAGGGGGAACCTACGTGCCAAATTTCAGCCTCCTACCTCTCGCGGTTTGGGCTGGGCGAAGTTGAATGAGTGAGTCAGTCAGTCGGCATCAGTAACGTTATTCCTTTATATATATAGAAATTCGCTATCCCAGTTGAAACAAGAAAAGGAATTATTGTAGTTATTTACCCTATAGTTGCAATAAAAAATTATCAATAAGATAAGAAAATTGTTGTAATTATTGAAAGTTATTTAAACGTTTTCTTTTACAAGCATGATCACTAAAATTGATTTGCTCGCAGCGCATTAAATAATAAAACAACACACCTTTGAAAAGACCGTCTTACCCAAGGAGTATTGAAAGGTGCAATTAGACTATGAGATCTAGTAGATATAGTAAATCTAAGAAAATTTTATAAACACAGGATAATTTATACTAAAAACTCGATAAATATAAAAATTAATAATATCATGAAACGATGTTCCAGGAAAACGAGTAACATGTTTAGTAATATGTTCATGAATTTACGATTTTTTGTCGTGATATTTTGTATTAAATATGGTAATACGAGGGCGGATCAATAATTGAAATGCAACACTGCTCCCATCAAGTACCACCTGTTAATAGACTACTGTCAAATTTTGTGGAAGTACCGTCATTTACTATGCGCTTAAAAGCTGTCCAAAACATACAACCTCGTGCATTTTTTTAAAAAATGTAATAGAGTGAGTTTCGAGTGCTCATTAAATTTTTTTTTGCGAAAAAAATCCGTCAATCAGTCACAGAGGGCAATTGACCCCCTCCTAGGACAAGCCCATGTTAAAGTGACCGCTCCAGTGACCGGTCCCTATCACAACGTGACGTGTCCTGGCATAGGTCCTTTTCCCGCAGGGGTGTGACAGCTTAGTTTCCATGGCAAAAATCCATTAAGTAGACTACGAATTGGCCCTCATTTGTCTTATTCTCCGGATTTAGCCCCCAGTGACTATTTCCTATTTCCAAACCTAAAGAAATGGCTCGGTGCAAAGAGATTTAGCTCCAACGATTAAGTTATTGATCAAACAAATCCTACGCAAAGTAAATGACGGAACTTGCTCAAAATTTTACATTAGTCTATTAACAGGTGGTACTTGATGGGAGCAATGTTGCATTTCATTTAACTACGAGGGAAGTTCTAAAAGTCACGGACTTATTGATCCGCCCACGTACTTCAAGTGGTTCAAGTTATAAAAATCTAATTTAATCTGACATTTTTCGGATCAATTATGATTGAACTTAATCCCGAAATATATTACTGGATCTAATGTCATCTGCCATTTTTTGGATTAAATAAGATCAGCTAGATATTAAATAATATCAAATTGGATATGATTAAATATTGCGCGATCAATTTTGTTTACTCGAGTTATTAGGCCTGTTTTGTAATCACTGGATTTGTTTCTGGATTTATGTTATTTCGTTAAAACTTCCATATTTTATTTTTTTATTTAAAATAATTTAAATGAAGAAAAATAAATTAAGCTAAATTCAAATAGGATTTGAATTTAGTTTAATTTAATTCCAGCAATTGAATTTTGCAAAATTAAAATCTTTTCTTTCATATTATATTTGTCAGTAAGTATTAGATTAAGATAAAATATACACCTAGAGAAAAGAATGGTTGCAATTCAATCAAATTCATTAAAATTTATTTTTAATCACGTTTTTTATTTGGACTTACCTATAATCCGATGGCATTTGTTGCTAGTGCTCAGTTAGGGTATTAAGATATAATTTGTACCTATATGATTAATATAAATAAATAAATAAATAATATTGAAAAATTGCCGATATTAAAAAGTGGTAACTACAAATACGTTTATCATTATAAAATATACCATTAAATAAGCGTTTCAGTTGAACCAACCCAATTGTGGATTGTATTGATTATAATCGCCACTTAAGATTGGTAGTGATACACCAATTTAAATCTATATTTATTTTCTTACACATTAATTAACTTCAAATTTGCCATCAACATTTATAAGAGTTTGTGGTGTAGTAGAGAGTCTGAGAGTACTCAGAATTTTCGGGTTCAAAATCCCGGAAAAAGCAAACATTTAAAGTTTTTTTAATTAAAATTAGATATTAAAATGTAGTAGTGGGGCAGTAAGCCAGTGTGTGAACTATGAATCTAAATGTGCAGGTTCGATACCGGAAAAATTGATAAATAAAATTTTGTGGAATGTAATAATATTTATGTGGAATATTAATATTAAATTAGACAACTCAATATTGGCTTTCACGATTAAAAAATATAATTTAATAAGAAAATTGTTGTCGTAACAGCCATAATTCGATTGGCAATAAATTCGGTAGCCACAACTGACACTGTTTTCTGGGTGCATGGATGGTAACCAAAACGATGCGGTTATCGGTATGGGTAACGATATTTTCTAAATATTAATTCGGTAACGCTATTTTAAGGGTAACGAAATTTTAGTAATTCTCGTAAAAATATTTTACGGGTAAATGTTTTTTAATTATTTCAGTAGCTGCATTTAAGCGATAACGGTATTTTACTTCGCTAACGGTATTTTAAAGGTAACAGTTTTAAGTTATTTCGGTAACGATATTTTAAGGTTAAAAATATATAGGTTTTTTTGGTATTGGTATTTTAAGGATAACGGGAGTTTCAATACACCGATATCTTAAGCCCCTTTATTATTAAACCTTAGGAAGTTATATATATGCACAGCGAACATCTTTGTTACTTTACTGCGTTCCCTAATAAAAATATTTAGAACTAACGACAACATTTTTGAAATAATGCACCAACCATGAAATCGTTTAATTACAAAAAAATAAAAAAAGTTACTATGTATAGGGTTTTAAAGCCTAATATTTTAATTTTTTTATTGAGATGAGAGTGAAGGATATATAGAATTTAAATTTTTTTAAAAGCGCATAATCCACATCTAATCATAACTTTTAACTGTTAAAATGCAATCTACGATTTATTATTAAATAGTTATGATATATTGAAGTTTAAAGATATGCACCCAGAAAACAGTATCAGTTATGGCCACCGAATTTGTTGCCAATCGAATTCTGGCGGTTGCGGCAACTGTTTTCATATTAAATTATATTTTTAGTTGTGAAAGCCAATATTCAGTTGTAAAATTTAATATTTATATTCCACAGAAATATTATTACGTTCCACAGAAATATTATTACGTTCCAGGTTTCGAACCTGGGCAATCAGATTCATAGTTCACACTCTTGCTTACTGCACCACAACTTATTTTAATTTCCTTTATATTTTTGAATATTTTTTTTAATAAAAAAAATAATTTTTTAAATGTTTGTCTTTTCCGGGATTTGAACTCGGAAATTCGGAATACTGAGCTACCTCTCTACCCACCACACCACAAACACTTATAAATTTTGATGGCTAATTTTGAATTTAAACAGTTTGTAAGAAAAACAACTATTATTATAAAATTTGTTTATCAATACCAATCATTAGTGACGTCTATTATCAATACAATCCACAATTCAGTTGCTTCTACTGAAACCCTAGTTAAATTAAATATTTGATCAGAACAACCGTCCCTAAATTACCACTTTTGAACATCGACAATGTTTTAATAAATTTGATAGATTGTACCAAGTTTTTAATATATTCACTAAATAAATGGTTGCTTCCACCGCACACAAATTCTAAACGAATTTTATTTTTAAAGAAATACCAATAATTTAAAAATAGGATTGGTTTTTAGTTTCTTTTCCCTTTTTTTTAATTCCTAACACAACATTTTTGCGTTATTAATTAATTTTAGGTTATTCCAAATAAAATTAATTACTCACAAATAAATGTTTCTGGTTTTGATCGAATTGCAACCAATCTTTTCTCTGGGTGTGGTAAACTCTAAAATTAGTCCTACGATTTATTTAAAAGTGGAAATAAGGTAGAGTTGTACAAATATTAAGAATTTGGATATTGAGTACTCAATACCGACCGCTTTTCGAGAAATCAATACTTAAAGTACCTATTTAATACTTCCAGAGTTTTATTTTGCTGTATACAAAAGCAATTTCGCCCCGAAAACATTATAAAATGACAACCCTCCCTACAAGAATAGTGACTGTTATATGACCGGTCATTTGACTGGTAGTGTTGACGGAAATACCCGTCAATGCGTATAACAAAGTTTCTATTAAGGTCTTAAAGGCAATATGAAAAACTTGACCGAAACTTTCTTTTTTTAACAACAAAAAATGCAACATATATTAGTTGTTTCACTCTTGTATATATATGCAAGAGTCAAATGACATATATTGGATCTATTTGGCTGTTTTTGGGTCTGATTTTTGGTCTGAATGTACAACCCTAGTTTTTGTATGGATGGAAAAAGTATTGGGTAGGATCGAGTCAACACTTAAGAAGTATATATTGAGTAGTATCGAGTGTTCAAAAGTACCGAGATTTTACATCTGTTGACTAAGGTAAATTTTAGTACTTTTGTGCAGTATTTTATTGTCAATTCATGATTCCACACAACTTGTTACGATTTTATTAAAAATTAAATTTAATTTTTTCCGCATCAAAACTCTACATACGATTATATTTTATTAATTTATCGCACGAATTGACAAAAAAATTAAAAAATACATAGGTCTTTTTTCTATTCAAAAAATATATTTTTTTAAACATTTTTATAAATATTCCTATAGGGATACTTTTTGATGATAGGGTAAATTTAGGAAGTTTATCGGACATTTTTAAAAAATACCTACCTACTGAATCGGTAAGGCTATTTGATATTATTTCGGTAATGGAACTTTAAGGGTAACGATATTTCAGTTATTTCGGTAACGATATTTAGGGTTATGAATCGATAACGGTATTGCCTGCCAACCCTTCCGAAAAGGTAATTTAAAATAAATGTAATTTAAAATAACATTCAAATCAAAGGAATTTATCATTTATTTTTAAATGTGAAAAAATAAACGTGCAATATTCATAAAAATTAATGTTTTTTAATTTCTTTTAACTGTGTTGAGGGTGATATACCCCCCCCCCCCCCCCCCCAAAACGATTAAAAAATTAACATAATACACAAAAGACTTTGCATTTTTAGATGTCATTTGTGATATAATGGATAATTTTGAATACGATTAGGAGATTTTTGAAACCCTATTCTTACCACCCACTTTAGCAAGCTGATTTAACGTTGTGGGTGTCTAAAATATTCGATTTTTAGGCAAATGCCTATACATAGGTAAAAAGTAGAAAACATAAATATATTGAATGGAATATAATAATTCTTTTAGTCAGACTTTTTTAAATACTTATATTGTAATTTTTAGTTGTTTTTGTTAAATGAAAACTTTTCTTATATGTCGTTGTCTGTTTCCGTCACTTGACTTCTAAACCAGTTACTTTTTCTGAAAACAAATGTTTGTTTTGTTTTTTTTTTATTTCTATGCGGCTCAGTGTTGTTTAATTTCCCCCAAAAAACTTTTGACTTTAGTTTTTAGACTGCAGTTGAAATTGTTTTTCATTTGAACTTTTTATTGTCATGCTATTTATTGTATTGTGCTTATTTTCTTGTACTCGTACTTACTTGTGTCTGTGATAAACAGATGCATTCAGTTGGGCATGATTTCGATGATGTTTCAGTTAGTTGCGAATTCCATAAGCATCCACCAGTTGTAATTGCTATGATGAGTAGCCAAGTATTGTACATTTCACGTTACTACTAGTAAAGTTACCAATTGCAATACAATGAAGGAACACACTGTAAGAGATAAGAAAATGCGCATAGGCGTCAGTTTATTATGCAAGTATGTATGTGTAGAGGTACATAATTAAACCTAATAGAAATCAAATGAAAAAAATTTTTAATTTTTTATTTTCTGAAACTATTTCAGTTAAAATTTGTTCAATAAAAAAAATATGTATCTCAAAATATTTGATCTGTTAACCCAAAAATAAGTATGTAATATTTTTAAATAATATATAATTTTGGTTGTTTAACTAAATAATACATGTGATTAAAACTTCAAACATTTTGTACAATATAGTTTTAAAAATATACATACAACTGACACAAAAGCGGAAACAGGAAATGATGTGAGAAGTTGAAAGTAAAAAGTAATAAATGAAGCAAATAAGTATAAAAAGTGAATAAGCATAAATAAGCTGTTAGTACTTTACTTTTGTTAGCATTAAAATTTTAACCAATTGTTTGACACAGGACAAGAGAATTTTACTGCATTTATAAAATAAGTACTTAAATTGGAATGTGCCGAAAAATTAAGGTCGTCGCTCAGTGTTGTGTAGCTTTCAAAACTATGTAGACGTTAAAAAAAAAGAATTACAGCAATAAATAGAAATGACTTCAGCTAATAAGTATCAAATAAAATTTTGTATATACACTATAAAATCATTCATGTCAGAAATTCAGGTCTTGTATAATTACAAAAGTGTATGGTTTCTCTCAAGCACATGGGAAAATTTTTCTACAAACCGGACAATTTCGCACTACCCAAAATCAAGTGTAAAAATTTGGTCTTGAAAAAGTGTACAAGGCATGAACAGATTTATAGATTTATAGATTTTATATACAAGAAAATTATAAATTAAAAACAGAAATCAATAAAAATTAAACTTAATTCATTTACTACAGTGGTTTTTGGAAATGTTGCTTCATTTTAATTTTAAAAGGAGCACTCACATCAGGGATAATGCAATTTTCCATTTTTGCAAGTGTAAAATTTCTGACATGAATGTTTTGCCGATTTGTTATAAAAAATAAAGAAAACTTATGCTCTTATGCCTATGAAAATTGCAACAAGAAGCCGTCTTTTAAATTTTGTGAAATTTTCAAAAGTCGATTTTTTATGTAGCTAGTTTGTGAAATAAACGTTTTTAAGATAAATTTGGGGTCGATTAGTTTAAATCTGGACATAGCATTTGCAGTGTTAAATTCTGCGACTTTTATGCAACAAAAAACTAGATAAGATGGACGAAAACATGAAAATAATAATCACTTTTAAGGTAATTTGGAGGTCAATTTATTCGAGTTGGTAATTATGTTGGTTATCATCAGGGCTGCGACTTGTATGCATAACACATAAAATATGCCCAATCCAAGAATTATAAATATTTTAATATGAATTCAAAATTAAATTTTTAAAAACCCAAAAAACATGAAAAATCCTTACAAAAAAAATAACTAAATTTTTGACATTGCAACGACTTTGTGTGGCGCTGAGACTATCAGCCCACAATTTATAGATATCACTGAAAAGCTACATCCTTCCTAGTATCGATCACATAAGTATTATTCGAAAATAGCAAAAGTAAAAATGGGACACATATCAACTATTGGTCGTTTGATATTGTTTCATTTAAAACTAACCAAACTAACTAACCAAAAAGTCGAAAGCAAAAGTAGAATTTAAACTGTTTGCCAAAGAAAACTGGGAAAATATCTACAAATATTCGAATAATCGAAATTTGATTTATAGAACGAAATAATGATAACCGTGTAACTGTTTGTTAGGGGTTAATAAGTGAGGCAAAACATAAATCGGTTTTATATCGAAACATGTCTAAAATTTATTAAGTTGATATTTTTTGAACACTCAAAGAATCAAAAATCTTAATACCGATATTGCCACATATTTGAAATTTGTGAAATATGGAAAAAGTCGCCAAAAAGCCGAATTTTAACGAATAACTAAATTAGCCCAGACATGTCATCCAATAAATTACACAGGCATTATTATATGTACACTCAAAATATTTTATTTGCAGTAATTGACTAGTTTATTTGAAACGTTATGCGTACATTTGTATTTAAGTGATTAAGGCCCATTAATATTTTTCAATTTATACCAAGATCTATACTAGCCTTAACCATACATATTTCTGGAGTTAACCATGGCTATTTTATAATAATTCACTCCATACAATATACTTTAATAAGTTAAACTTTAATTATTAAAAATTGTAAATGGTAGCTTTGATTCAGCGTGCATTGACTGATTATCTCAATATTTTTGATATGAGTTTCCGTACTTTACCGCAATATCCTAAACATGTGAAAGGTGTTTTTTTACTTGAATTTAAGTTTCAGCAATAGTGTACGAAAATTTACCTTATGCGAGTTTGAATAAAATTGTCGCACACCAAAATCAACGTTATATAACTAATCAAAGATCATCACTAAAAATTAGCTTTATTTTGAATAAATTTAGGACTGAAAATGGGAAAAACGGATCTTTTTGTGGGTTCAAGGTGAAAAAATTAAAAAAAAAAAAAATAATGCAAATATTGATGTTGGCGAATTCTAAAACATTTTGACTCGTATTACACTGTGCAACAAATTTTGGGTCATCGAATCTTTCCCGAATGAGACCAACGGGAAATGAAAATAGATTATCAGTAGACCAAACCCTCAAAGGGTTTTAAAAAGTTAGCTCGTATTGTTATCTTATAGCTTTTTGAAATTGGCCTATTTTAAGGCAAATTTTCCCATATATTTTTTATATGTAACCCAATGGAGTACAAATTAAGCATTTGTTTCAAAATTACGATTGCCTCATAGAATGAGTCAAAAGCCTCAACAGGTATTTGTTTCCTATCGTGAATCATTTCGCAAAAATCGAAGTCCGTCCGGGAGTCTTGATACTGTTCGCGAAGAGCCCTGCAAAGAATGGCCCACCTTATCCTTCGTACAGCGATGATGTCTCCAGAACCAATCGTTTGCTTTAGACTTAAATAGCCACCTAAAAAGGATTTTCAACGTTTCTATCCTATATATAAAATTGTCTATGGACATTCCGCGAGAATCCCCTGTAAATCTAGTCTTCCAATTAGAACACGATGAGTTGAATTCATTACCACCACTTAAATTGAGGTTATTTGAACCGTGCGGTACACTTTAACTATTGTTAGCGCTCGGCAATCTAAGCAGTTGTTCCAGTGTTTGTTGCTCCACATCTGGCAATGTACGCGTAAAGTGCAATCCCTACAAGAACAATAACGGTCATTTGATGCATCATCTGATGGCCATTGCTGATGGGTATATACATCAGAAGTTTCTATCATTTTGTAAAAGGTTATATGAAAAAAACAGATGTGAACATTAGTGTACGTGTGATTTTGTTTCTCTCTTATACTTATGAACTTCATGAACTAGTAAAACATATATCTGAACTGCTCACTCAACAGTATTTTGCTAATCAGTAATGATGTAAACATCGTCATAGCTGACTAGAAAGCGTTGCCATTGCGTAACATTTTTTATTAACAAAGACTTGTTTAAAGAAATCCCCACAATTCCATAATACATAAAATCTAAATATTTGCATGAAATTTATTTAAAAAAGGACCAAAAAACTAAAACTTTTGAAAAACATACTCTGATGATCAAATACGTATATAAAAATTATGCCAAAGTAAGATTAAGTAAAAGAGAAAATTTAAAAAAATTGTATCTAAATTTGATATGAAAAACCCCACTATGGCAACAGTTAATACAAAATTGCTGCAAGTGTGTTAGAAAATAATTTTTGTATGTGTTAGTTTCCATCAGCAATTTCTTGTAGGGATGGGTCCATCTTTTGATTTAGACGGTATTGTATTATTTACCTGTTGATTACCTAAACCTAAAAGTTTAAAAATACCTTAAATTTTTAGATGGGTAAGCACTCACATCTGCTGTAAACAATTTGGTTACGTCATCACTTTAAATTTTTGGAGAACTTTCTGCTCCCACCCAAATTCAACAGAGAGGAGTGCAACGAAAGATCTTCCGATGTGGGAACACAAATCCATGTAAGTTTTTTTTTAATTTTTATTTGTATTTAATGGCATAAAATACCATATAGTCATAATTTTTTGCTGAAAGCTGCCAATGATAATTAAAATTCTAAGTGATACCGCGAAAATTATGTATAATGACTATGTATATAGCCTAAAAGTTAGCCAAGTTATTCAATTTTTTAGTTTCCCAAATTTTAATAGTTCCATCGATATTATTTTCAGCTTCTTATATCTTAGGTTTACTTTTACTCACTCAAGTAGGAATCCTCAATTATTAATTCTCACACAATAATTCTCATATACAATAATACACGCAAGAAGTATTTTTAGACATAATGTGCTTAAAATTAAACACTGTGCCTAAAATTAGTATTATTTTGTTAAATTAAAATGTTACGCACAAATTTCGTAAATATACTAACTTTGTATGGTAATAAATATTTTGACATTTGGAAATTGGAAAATATTAAAAAAATAAAAAAAGCTAAAAACGAAAATTAATTATTCAAAAATGTAAATACATTAGGTGTGTTCGACGTAAGTTACCGCGGGTGCCCGCGGGAACCCAATCTTACCAAAAAGCGTTTCTTGTAACAAAAATTGGTTAAATGAGAGCGTTCATGAGAGAGTAATTGTGTTTCTCATTTTACCAGAACTTACCCGTACTTTTTGTTTGGGTAAAATGGTAAAATTGTCAAATCATCAGCTGTTGCTAATAAATTAGCTATTTTGCATTTTTAAAAAAATTTAAGTTAAATAAAAGTTTACTATAAACAACTTTTTCTTCTAAATAATGAAAAATACATTTAAAAATGTAAATAGATATTTGTTATTTGAAATATATTTATTAATTAAGCTGTTTTTAATATGAATAAATTTGACGTTTATTTTTGGGTATGAAATGTGGTTTTGTGCGTTCGCAGTATTTTGGGCATTTGTATAGTTTTGTGAGAGAATTTTTTGCTTACTCTCATTTTACCAGACTTTACCCAAAATTACCTCGTACAGACCTATTATATTTGTGAATGTTGTGAATTTAAATTCCAGATGACCATCATGACAGCACAAACCCATTCAGAATATATTATGAAATAAATTAATTCTTTAAAAAAAAATATTTTTCTGCAGTTTAATTTAAACCATGTGTTGGTAAATATACGCATTTTTTTTATATAATTACGCATATAGAAATACATTTTTAGGCATTTAATGCGTATATTTACTTTTCAAATAGGGTTTTTACGCACAATTTTAGCAAATTTTCGAATTACTTTTAAAATTTCATTTAATTTTTAAGCACTTTCAATGTAAAATTACCCATTATGTGTGTACCAACTTACGCATAATGTGTGTACTTTTTGTCGTTTACACACACAGAGTAAATTTACCCAATTAATAGTAGGAGTACCGTTTCCTACTATAAGTTGGCTAAATTTCAACAGAAATTTATTAGAGTGTATAATTACTATCTCATTGCTTGAACTATAATTTTTTGTGAGTGTTGCCCGCTGTTGTAATAGGTTGCCACATTTTTGCGTATTTCCTTTCACTCTAACAACGTCTTTCGTTTAAAACTCTTAAGCTGAAAGTCCATACCACTCATGCTGCGCTTCTTCGCGTCATACGCGGTTGTCAAAAAAGTAGAATCAGTGTAATTGTATGCTGCAAGTTACATAGTACCAAAGCGTGGAATGCCTTGACACATATGACGCGTATGACGCGTAAAGAAGGTCTACTTTCTACTTTTGTAAGCATCATAAGCAGCGTATGAACAGATCAGCTGATTTTGATAGGTTATTTTTATTTTAAAAACTACACAATGGAGGAAAAACTAATCGAAGCTGTAAAAAAAACACGAAGTTCTTTATTTTAAATTTATTTTATTCAACAAATTTACGCTAAAGATGATCAAAACAAAAGCGAAAAAAGCGTCGTATGTAACTTGAATTTAAGTAAAGCGTTTAAAGCGTTGACGCGTACAAAGCGTTGAGGCGATAACGCGTGGTATGGACTTTCAGCTTTAAGAAATTTTTGTGAGATGGTGTGAAATAGAATCTAAATTGTTCAAATGTTCAAATAGTGTGATAATCTGTTGAACCGTTTGAAAAATCTTTGGAGGAACTTACAACTTCATATATAAATATTTTGTTTTTTTTTTTCTTTTAAGTTGTTGTAAATGGGACTTCGAATCTACTTGTGTTTAGTATTTTTATTAAAGCCAATAAGTGCATTTTTTTTGTATACATTTTATATTAAAGTTAATATTTAACTATGTGGCTTTATATTACATTATGTATCATAAAAAAATAGATAATTATATAAGGAAAATTTACACTTTTAAACTTCAAAGGCGATCTGCTACCTCTAAATAAAACTTTTTTGAGATTTTTTTTTTGGCAGACCGTATTTTTATTGTGGAATTCGTGAATTTGAACTTTTTTTGACAACATCATGTTCATGTTTTACTGCATATTGTCTTGTATTTTAGGTGAATAAAAGCATTGGGCATAAATCATAACACCACAAGTGCACATAGATAAAATAAATCGACCTCACTATTTGTACATTTTAATGTAAAAAATTTATATTTGTTAAATATTTCATAAAAATTTAAAATAATTATTCATATTCCTACTTGTGACGAGTTTTGACTGTCATAAGATTTTTTTTTATGCTAAAAGTCACATATGCAAAAAATTAAAATGATATTTTTTCTCAAGTTGTGATAGTGTCTATACAAGATCTTCAGTTTTTGTATATCTTCAATAAATAAAATTTTTGAATAAACAAATATAGGGGGAGTGCATTCACAACTAGAGTCACAGACTTTTTCGTAGGAATATACACGAAATTCTGCCAATAAAATTTAATAAAAATCCTATTAAAAAATCTACGTAAAATTAAAACAATCAAATAGTTGCAATGATAGTAAAAGAAAAATTGTTTCGATTTATTTTGCATACTATTTAAGTGACATAAGTACATGTATAAATATTTTACAAACTATGTCAACATTATTATTTACCAAAAAAAACAAAAAATAATAATAATAAAGTACATGCAAACTTAGTCAAATATTACTTTTACATTTCATACCCGACATTACTAATTGTACATCAGAAGATACAGCAGGACTTTTAAAAACCCACTCAAATTTTATTGAAAATTCTAATCAACCCAAGACAAAAGTTTTGCAATTGCAAATGACAGCAAATTGTATTATTCGCAAATATATATAGAGAAACGATTAAGTATGTATGGGGTATAACCAAAATATGGCAAGTACTGGAAAATATTTTATTTGTAAAAAAATTTATATTTTAATTTTTTTGTAATTTTGAAGCAAAAAACTAACGCAACATGGAAAATTGAAAAGTAAACAGTTTAAAATAGGCTGTACTAAAATTAAGGACAAATTTGAGGTTGTTCCCCTAATAAACAATATGACAAGCACAATATTCAATAGATACTATTACTTTTGTAAGACTATGTTTCCACTGAACGTGTTTTTAACCAAAACGGTTTATTGTACATGATTTTTCCATATATTTTAAAGCAAATGGAAACGTATCATAAAACTATGCAAAAGTGAATAAAGTTAAAGCTTTGACTTTACTCAATACACTCAGTACTATAAGGAATTAATTCATTGAATCAATTTTCAAAAAGGGTTTAAGTTAAACGAGGAAATAAATTTAAAGACACTACAAATCAAATATTTACCTGTATTTTATCACGTGTATTAAAATAATTGCCATTATTTTGACTCGATAATTCCTTAATATACCAAACGATATCGTTACGACATCGAACGTAAATATTTAGATATCAACTAGGTGATAATGACTACTCAATAAACATTATTGCTGGAATTAAAGCTAAAATCAAGTGTTATTTAAGTCATGTTTTCCCATTTAATTACACTTTAATTCAATAGCATATTCCAGCTAAACGTACACTGGAATTCAAGTCGAACATTACAGTGAGAATATACTTTAACTCAAGCCTTGAATCACAGTTCAATTCAAGTTCAAACAACATAACTTGTTTTCAAACCCTAACTTCAAGTCTAAACAACGCCATAAAAACACGGTAATGATTGGTTTTAGTACAATTTATTAACTCTTTTTAACGTACATATATTTTTATAATTTTAGTTTTGCATGTTTGATCTTGATTTTTTGACTTTCGATTTTTTTGACTAATCCTTTTTTATTTGTAGAATATTTTAGAAATAAGAGAAAAATATAATGTAACGTCAGAGCAAACTGAAAGTAGTTGTTAGTAAATATATTTAAATACTTTCGTCCTATGATACAACAATGTTAAATTCATCGATGTAAGCTTCAGAAAAGAAGTGCTCCCTTTGCCTCTGTAGTGATGTTTTTATTGCTTTTATGGCAGCATTATTTTTGCTGGGTGGCGTGTCATAGGACGGAAGAAAGTTATTCTTTTGAGTGAGATAAAAATACTTATATTTTTTGTAGTATTTATGCTGTGATGAAATGTTTCTTATCTGAATACATTAAAATATGTTTCATAAACAAACGCCAGTTTCGGGCAAGATTGTACACATTTTTGAAAACCCGACATTTTTGCAAAGTCAAAATGACAAGGAAATTTCTTAATAGAACATATTAATGCCCCATTAATAACAAATAAATTAAACCACTTAACAGATTTAAGCGGAGTTATAGATGTGTGAAATGCAATTGTTTCTTGGTACACCACTTCCCCTGAAGAAAAAGGATAATTTGTATTAAAACAGAAATCTTGAAAAATATTACAAATCATATTTTTAATAAATATCCAATAGTTGGGCGAAACCAATTCAAAAAACTTTTTTTCGGTTTACTTGAAAAATCGGTAAAATAAAACACGGTGTCTGATTTTACTGGTTATTTTATTATACATAAAAACGGCTTTAAAAAAATGTTTTAACGATATTAAGACAAAAACTTGAAACATTTGTGATATTTTTAAGAAATAACAACATTCAGAAAAAGTTGGTATAAAAATTACTAATCGGATTTCAATCCCACTTTTCTATTTTTGTAATGATTTTTAGTAAAAAAAAAATATTTTTTGGCAGATTTTTTGCAATTTACATTTTACAAATAACAGAATGTTTAAAAATTTTTGTTGCTAATTTCAAAAATCATTTTACAAATTTTTTTAAAACCGAGTAGCTAAAATTAGCAAAAATATTTAATAATTTTAAAATAGTGGAAATTGAAAGAAATTTTGTTTCTAATAGTTTCTTAAAATTGGCATGGAAATAAAGACGATCTACTATCGCAATAAACATTTAAATTTTAAAAATTCAAGTGCTTTTAATATTGCTTAGAGTATTCAAAAAACCGGCCTTTTGAAAAAACCGGTTTCGGTTTTCTTCGAAAAATCGAATTTTAAAAAAACCGGTTTCGGTTTTTGCAGAAAAAACCGGTCAACCGGTTTTTTCGGTTTTTTTAATTTGAATAAAAAGCTTATATAATTTGTTAAAAAACAGAAATTTAATAAAGCTAGAAGTGGAAAATACTCTTTCACTAATAGTAGATGTTGGACAAATAGTCAAAAGACAATTATATAAATTGTCCAACTTTTCAGTTCTTTCGTCGCATTTATCAAGATATATGAAATCATCGTATGTGACCTTCTCCGAGAAAAGAGACCTAATGTGTCAAAAAACGGGTTTGGACTTAAGAGTGGATTCTGGTACCTAAAAGAGTGTAAAATAAGATAAAATGAGTTAGATTTCTGATAAAAATTTATCTACCCCATAAAAACGTACAAAACGAACTTGGGAAAATCGATAAAAATGGAAAAAACATTAAAATTTTACTTTTTTTTATTTTAAATTGTTTTTAAATTGTCACTCTAAAAGCGAAAAAAAATACGTCACCACATAGGCAAGACGTCACCAAAGTCGGCACCCAATCATAACTAACCATACCAAATCGCATCTCCCAACTGAAGGTGTGTTCACAGTGATAATGCGTTATGAAACTTTAAATGCGTTTTTCCCAAAACTTCACTTTCACATACTAGGTCCCTTTTCTCGGAGAAGGTCACATATAATGATGAATGATTTTGTACAGTCTCTTTTTGAGGATTTTGAATGCTCTTTGTGTTATATAGATAAGAAATTAAACTATTTGAATTTGGAATATCCAGTTAAGTCTTCATCGGAATCTATCAGACTTACATCTAAATCTTCATAACCAAACAAACGATTATAAAAGTGTTCGGAAAAAATAAAAGAGACCAAGTAACCCAGTTGGTGATATAATTAAAAAAACCGGTTAACCGAACAAAAAAGACCGGTTTTCGGTTTTCTTCGAATTTATAAAATATTCGAAACCGATCGGTTTTTAAAAATAAAGAAACCGGTTGACCGGTTTTCGGTTTCGGTTTTTGAATACTCTAATATTGCTTGTACTGTGCTTTATTTGAAGTAATGTTTTACAGTCTAAATCAAGTTCATATAAATAAAAATAATTTGTTTCATGTTTCATGTTTTTCGTTTATTGTTCAAATTTACAATTTTCCTCTGAAGATTTTTAAAAAAAATCTGAATTTCTTCAATGGATTTGAAGGACAAGGTAAGCGACATTTTTTTGGAGCTCAACTCTGTCTATACATTATCTATTTTCTTATTTCGAAGGTCAAAAAATTTAAATTAAATATACAAAACCAAAATTATAAATATGTATGCACGTTAAAAAGAGTTAATTGCCAATCATTACCCTGATTTTATGGCTTTGTTTAAACTTAAAGTTGGGGCTTCAAAACAAGTTATGTTTTTTGATTCAAGGCTTGAGTTAAAGTATATTTTCACAATGTTCGACTTGAATTTCAGTGTCCGTTTTGCTGGAATGTGCTATTAAATTGTTAATTAAATTGTTATTAAAGTATAAATCAAGGCTTGAAGTTACTTGACTTGAATAATACTTGATTGCAAAATACTGAAAAGAAATAGATTTTTGAAGGATTTAGTAAAAAGCAGAAAGCATTAGTTTGTAAAACTGTTTTCAACCGTCGACTAATAAACTGTATCTTATCTGTTGAATCCAAGCAATAATTTCTTCTTTCATAGCTCCAGATTTGGCTCCCAATGATTTTTACTCGTTTCCAGACCTCTAAAAAATGCTCTCTGGGAAGAGATCTGGTTCGAATAAATATGTGATTGCCGAAATTTAGGCCTATTTTGAGGCCTGTATTGATTTTTTGAATACTATAGTAATTGAATAGTGGAAAGTAATTCAGTCAACGAAAATAATTTTGTAAATTGATTCGTTGAAAATAAACGGAACAATTCCGTAAAAAATAACTGATTTATGCCTTTATTTGAAATTGCTTCCATTTTTTTGTATTATTGTTTGTTTTTTAATTTACAAAATGTATACTCACTTAGTCTATAGACCATATGTGTGTTTATAAAGTTCTTGTGTTTATGAAGTTCTTGTAACTGGAATAAAAATGATTTTGTATAAAAAAAAACAATTAAGATAAAAAAAACAAATTGGTATTTAAAAAAAAAAAATTTTTTTTGATACAGAGAGCAAACAAAATTTAAATTTGTAATAACTGTAACGGACGCAAATAAACCCCAAATTTTCATTTTCTGGGTAATTTTTTATTAAATTTCAAACAATTTAAAACACTCCGGTATTATTTTTTATAAAAAAAAATTTTGTATGTATTAAAAATATTTAAAAAATATATAATTAAAACAAAGAGGTCGAATAATATATACAAAATTTTTATACAAAATGTTTATACAAAAACATAGGGCACGATGTAATTTATAATCTTATATAAGAAACAACACTCAAATATGTTGTGTAAGTTTTCTTATATTAGTATACCAGATTCCCAGTTCGGTCCCAGAAATGGAAACATTAACTGATGGAATGGCAACCCTGTCGAAATGGACCTTTTTTTTGGTATAAAAAAAAATTTAATAGTACTTTTTTTATTTTTAACAAAAAAATTACATATAATTAATGTAAATAAAAATAAAAATGAACACAAATATAAATTCGTTTTTACATAAAATAAACAACGTTAAAAACATTTTTTATATTAAACAAAACAGAGTAACACATTAAATTATAAATCAAGTTAATAAAACTTTAGTTACCCAACCAAAAATATTTAATCTAATCACATTTTGTTGAATCTAATGTATATAATTATATTGTTTTGTATTATTAAATATATATACATGTGTTGTAAATAGTGTGCTACATATAAATATGATATATAAAAATTTATTTAAATTACACATCTTTATAAATGAATACAATTTCATCCGAATAATGAGAACATTAAATTGAATGTAATTATATCCAACTGATTCAACTACATAAAATTATATTAAACTTCGTACAGTTTACGAAAAGAAACAATATAGGAGTTGCCATACTATATAAACATTAAGTATTAAGGGAAATGTTGAAATAAATGAATATCAAAGTTTTATTTGGAAAAAGTGTGTGAGAGTATCAAATGTGTCTCGGGAGTATCACTGTATTTTCGTAAATCATATAAGCCTGTTCAAAACGAAGACCTGGTCGCTCAGGTCGAAAGTGTGCACTCCCTCTAGCGCTAATCTTCACAATTTTTTCCATTAAAAAACTTTAGAGTTTTCACTCTTTGTTAGTAGCATTTAATTATGATCTCGAGGCTGATAAGGTTTATAAAAAAATATATAAAAAAATAACCTCAAAAATTATTTTCTAAGAAAATCTATATTTCGATAAGGAATGTGTGTATTTATTTTTATCATTTAACGCCCTAAATTAAGTATATAACACTTAAATAAGGATTGATCATATGACAGTTAATCCCATAATTTTTCATTATTTAGTAGCAAATTTTGTCAAACAATACAGATGCCGCCAATTTGATAGAAAATTTTAATTTCTTTCAAGTTCAAAATTTGTCAATAAAATCATTTCGCTTGAAAGTTGAAAAAGTCCTATTATTAACAACTTTAACTACCACCTATTGATTAATAACCATTATTCGGGCCCTAAATTAATTATGAGCGTTTTACACAAGAGGACGCCACTAGTATATCAACCAATATTCCAGTTTCCAATGCCTTGCCGCTAAAACTAATTGTGAATGAGCGTCATTTTTGGTTGAATCGTAAACAACAATACTAAATATTGCCTGGAATATGTCGAATTTCTTCTTATTTACTGTGATATGAAGAAAAGTGCGTCCGAGATTCATTGACCTTAGTGGAAGTTTACGGCGAGCATGTTATATCTGAACAATCGTGTCTTAGGTAGTTTGGTCGCTTTAAAAGTGGCGGTTTTAAAGCGGCCGGGCCACCCAAAAAGTTGGGAGACGAATGCCAAACGCTTCAGGAGTTGTCATTTAGCAGACGTCTATATGGCATGGGATTGACTGAAAAGCAAAGAAACTGGGTGTCATACGAGTTGAAGCTTCTCGAATGCCAAAAAGAAGGAAGTGTGTTTTGCATCGCATTGGGGGGAACGCTATCGGACTCGGAATACGAAGAAATGCAAGACAAAGTGATTTTGCAGCGTAACAACTCTCGGCCACATGTTGCAACACCGGTCAAGACCTACTTGGACATCGCTCCTTCCGACTACTACTTGTTCCGGTCGATGACACTTGGCAAGTCCTAGCAGAAGTTCACTTCATATGAAAAATGCAAAAAATGGGTCGTTGATTGGATTACCTCAAAAGACGAGTCGTTCTTCCTGGTATTCGAAAATTACCAAAAAAGATTGGAAAAGGTTGTGGCCAGCGATAGATAACACTTTGAATAATATATTTGTAATCATTTTATCACAATAAATTTTGAAAAAACACGCTCATCCCAGCAAATTTTTTTAGAAGACACTGGAGAGAAAAGAATCTCTACGGTACTCATAACATTAAAATAAATATGACAGTTTTTGCAGTTACCGTCGTTATTTTTTTTTTTTATTCTGGGCCGACACTTATGTACTTTGAATCTTAAATTAAAAAAAAAAATATTAAAATAATTATATCTATAATAGTGATCGGCAAACTAATACAATCATATTGTTGCCATTGTTTAGGTGATTTACGCTCTCCCTCTCTTAATGCACTGAAAGAAATGTGTTAAAAACTATGTGCATATAAACAAACATAAAAAAACAAAGGATGAGAACAAAAAAAAAAGCACAACAAAAAAATATAACAAAAGCAAATAAAAAAACAACAAAAAAACGAAAATTTATAATTAAAATCTTTTAATATCCAAGAAGTTTCTCAGTTACAGCCTGGGAAAGTCAAACCCTTCCCTATTTAAATATGAATTTTAAATACACAAATAAATATATATAAATAAATCAATAAAAAAATAATTAAAGAAAGAAATAAATAAATAAATAAAAAATAAATAGAGAAATATTAAAGATTTTTATATACTTTAACTTACAAACTACAAAATAATTTGTAAGTTCATTCATTCATTGCATATTTTATAACATCCTTGAAAAACTGGCCATCCCCGAATGAACGGCAACGATTTGCAAGTTCAGCAGCAACAATAAAAGACGCTGGTATATTAAACATTCAAGTTTGCCCATTCTTCGTAAGGCATTTCGTTCAGTGTACGTACTATCCGTCGACACTACCTTACTGCACGAAAGCTCAACCAAAAAGTATATAATTATCTATAGAGTATTTTTCCCGCTCTACCAGAAATTCAACATGGTACAGAGTTCAGCGGCAACATTTTTAAATGAGAGGGCAACATTTTCAAAGTTGCTAAAGTGTTGAAAAACATTAAATTTGGTATATGTAGTGCTGCCACATAAACAGTTTAATTTTTTATCCCAGTTTTTGGGATTCTTAACTGTTTACCAGTTTTTTCATGAAAACAATTTTTTTCAAATTATTGCATTTTTTATAGGTTTTTAGTTATATGTTGCAACAATTAATAGCATGTTTATTCTCTTTATTACAAATTTTTACCATAGAAATGGGAAATAGTGGATATGAATAGACATAGTTGGTCAATGTGTGTGTACACATTTTAATACTTTTCATGTCACAATGTTATGTTTGAATTCGTAACTATTTTTTAACACAATTGCAAATTTTTGTTGTATTTTTTTACTTTATTAGACATGTCTATTTTTAGTAAAAATAAATTGTATATTGAACAAATATTGTATTTTTATATGAAAAATCCGAAAAATACATGAAAAAAATAAAAAAACATATTTTTTTATGAAATAATCTGAAAAATCTCTAGCATCCCAAAAACGGCAAAAAAATAGTTAAAATTGGTTATATGGCAGCACCGCTAAACACTACTAAAAGTTGCCGACCAAAACTCACTTTGTTGCCGCCAAACTATGTTCGTGTTCTAAGAGAGCACTAAAAAGTTCGTGAGAGGGAAACATACTCTATAGAAAATTATATTCTCTTTGGCTCAACTGAGACTGATTTATTATTTTCATTTTCATGCAATCTGTGTTAGTATGATAGTATAAGTGAGTCGCCCATGGGCGACTCTTTGCCGATCATTGATCTATAATCAAAATCCTTTAAACTAATTTGATCAGTACATGTACCGATTTTTGCTCTCGTGTTCTGATGAAATAATCGTGAACTGATTGTCCTAATTTTCAACATTAAAAAAAAATATTTTTCGTTAGTTATTTTAAAGAATTCAAAATAAATGGTGTTTTTTTTTGGAGGCTTAAAACTTTTATTTAAAATAGAGCATTGACATCCGAAATTAAAAAAAAAATTAAATAATTAATTGAATGTATATTTAATAGAGAAGCAACACTCAGGAAATTCCTCCTACTAATTACTCGTTGCTTTCTCTGGAAAGGAAATAGAAAAGAGATGAAAGTTGATGAAATATGAAAGACTTCAAATATGCCAACACTATTAATGCGCGAAGTGATAAATTTGAAAGCAGTTGTTGCTCGCTATTCGTTGGAGAGTTGGCGAAAATTGTTGGATCTTTTTAGTTCGTAGCGCTTTTTGTGTTATATTACTTCGGTGTGGTTAAGTGCTATGGAAACGTTGCGATAAACAGTCCAACGCGCTAACCATTACAACACAAACCGGCAATTGTTGGTGTTTTATCAGCATAAACCTGTGCCTTTACGTGGCCCCACAGGAAATAATGGAGAGGTGGCAAATCGCAAGGCCTTGGGGCCAATAGACAGGTCCATTTCTTGAAATCAACTTATCGCCATATTTTGATTTCAATAAGACCCTGGTTGCGATCGCCGGATGACACGTTGAAACCACATCTCTCCCGGATCAATGTCATCCATATTTTCAAACAAAAAATCATTGAAAATATTATTGTGTGGTAATGATCTCCATAGACCGTAACGCGAGCCCCGGCTTCATTTTTGAAACAATTAGGTCCAATGCTGCCACCAGAATCCGAGCAACTAAAAGCAATTTCTAAGGCTATTTCGGGCGCTGAATTCAAATATGCACTCCGTTTTTAAGGTTAATTTTTTAAGATTCATTTTTTAAAATTTTTGACAATTACTGTCCATTTATTCAATAAAAGATGAAAATTTAGAAATGAAGAGCAGTCTAACTGAGTCGTTTGTACTGTTTGGGATCATTTTCACGCATTGGAGTCCAACTGTATTGAAATTTTTCGCCAAATCTTGGTGTAGTCGCTCTCTTTGTTCATTGCTAGTATCACCTAAGTTTTCAGGAAAAAATCGAAGTGGGATTAAAAAAAATATATTTTAAAAGGCATTCGAGCTCCAAGCTTGCGATAATTTTGCAACAAACTGTCGATTGTTTGCTTGATATCCGGGGAGTTGCCGTTACCGAGAAAGTTGTCAACAACATCTTGAAATGATGCCTATGTAGCATCTTTTTATAAAATTTCCGTCGGCCATTATTTTCGAATATCAGGTCCGACAAATATTCCCTCTTTGATTTTGGCGTATGACAATTTGGGAAACAACTTGGTGAAATAATTAATAGCCGGCCCTTCAGGGTTGAGCGCTTTGACGAAGTTTTTGAAAAGACCAAAGTTCTGTGGACTCGAAATTGGACCCAGCGTATGAACCATTTGAGGCGCAGCCGCGGTCAACATTCACATGAAATTAACTTTAAACATTGAATTATATGAACATTCCTATCGACTCAAATAAATATTTCATACATTTCTCTAAATTTTATGTGTTTTTTAAATCAAATCCGAAAGGTTTTAAAAAATCACCCATTATAAAAATACGAAATTAATAAGAAAAGAACAAAAACGAAAATTTGTTTTTTACGAAAGTTTTTGTTATTTTGACATTTTTTCTTATTTTTACACATGGATTATTATCAGTGTACGATATAATATTTTAACACGAGTGCAGGAACACCCGGGCGGATGTTTAGCAATTCTCAAAAAAAAAAGTTAGTTACGCAGAAGTATTCCATTTAAACCTAATAGTATTTATAATTTGTAAATATTATCAAGAATGTAATAATAAAACAACGGTAATTTTTTAATCATTAAAAATCTTTATTATAATTGATGCACACGTTGTACAGTTTCTTTTGACGCTCACAGTAGCCTTTGCATTCGATTAATTTATTTTTGATTTGTAAACACTATAAATTTTGTCTGTTTTCAATTCCATTTGTAGTTGTTTGTACAGTTTTACAATTATTTTCATGACAGTTGTTTAAATTGCATTTGTAGTTCCATTTTTTAGTTGATTTTTAACATTTTAAAGTAACCACATATAGCAATTGATTTAAATGCAAATGTAATGTACACATTCCTGTGTGTGCAGTGTTTATTTGTTTGCAAACAAAAAAAAAAATATGCCAAAGTGAATTTAAAAAAATGAAGGCTTAAATTTGTAAGCAAATCATTGAAAAATTAAGTAATTCTTTTAAACTCTATATGAGTTTATAGAAAATAAACCATAGAAAAGTCAATAAATGCATTCATACAACATAGAATATATTTTACTTATGTTTATAAATCACTCGAATATCGTTATGGAGTTAAACATAAGGAAAGAAGGAAGAGTGTTGGTGTGTGTGATAATGTTTGGAATTTTATGTGTATTTCAGTGTTAAGGGGCGTTTTGGCAAAGTCAAAGTTTATATTAGTTGCTAATAACTCTTTGAAATTTCATGCCAGACTAGACTTTGGGGTAAAATACAAGCAAGACCTTCTCTTCTCATTCGTAATTGGGATTATTTGCTTTGCATTGTCTTTTGGGTTTCTTCTTTTAAGTTTTTTACCATAGTACATACTTCAATGTATGGAAATGGATGCATTAAATACGACTAAAGTTGTAAGTAAAATTTTTGAAATTTAAATATTTATGTATGAAGAAACGAACAAACATACGAGTAAGTATATTTTGCCCCCAAAACCTGAACGGTATTTAAAATGCAATAACTTTTTACTACCAAAAATTTTAAAGTTGACCATCCAACTTGTAGGGGTTTTGGCAGTGAATTATGGTCATGGGTGCATGAGCTCGTAATGTTGTATAAATGTACGAATGTAGTTCTGCTCAAGGGTCTGGCAAATAAAAGTCATTTGCTGCAGAAGTGGATGAATAAAAAAAACTAAAATTATTGTTGGCCGAACTTTGTGTAAATATGTTTTGAAAGAGAAATGGCTTTATTTGTGCAGCCAATAATAAGAAAATTTTAATTATAAATTAAATAAATGTTTTTTTAATTATTAAAAAGTTATTTTTCATGCGTTAAAATAAAATGTATATATAACTAGTACTTAAAAAGCTTTTAATGCATGATAGCGGTTCTGACCCAAGAACCTTTTTTCCTTTGCGCTTTAAAACTTCGGTATTTTTTGACTACTAGGCCAGAGTTTTCTTTCTATCTGATAAGCTAGAACCAGTTATTTGGACTGAGTATACTATTTTCGCTTATTTCGAACTTTGTCAGCTTTTTTTCTTAACTTTTTCAGGGTTTTTATTAGCATTTTTTCTATTCCTTTTTAAATTTTTCGTAAATAAACAAAAACTGTAATAAAAACTCTAAAAATTGTCAAGATAATGTTGGGAAAAAGCCATTACAAAAGTAACTTTATTAAGAAACGTTTCGAATCTCTTAACGAGCGAAGTGCAAAGGTACTAATTAATACGATTAGTGGATTTTTTAGGGGTATTCTGATGATTACAGTTTTTAATTTTGATGTATTTAAAATAACAATAATTACATTTAAAATATCATACATCATTACTTGAAATATATACAGTACTCTGCAAAACAAAAGCAACAAACTTCATAAAAATAAATAAAGTCATTTATTCCACAATATAGGTCATTTGCAACAAAAACCTTTTAATAATTTATTTACATTTATATACTATATAAAACATTAAATAAACACCAATTTAAACTGTTTCAACTGTAGGTTTATATATAAATGTGTGCAGAACTATAGCAACTAGTCTAAACATATATTGTCTTTTTTGTAATGGGTTTGATCGAGTATGGCATAAATGACTACTGTTCAAACTACATAGCGATCTGCAGGAAAAATTTTGTGAAATCCTTAGATCCTATCGTTTGACACTTTCAAGTCAAACATGAAAATGAGTACTCGGATGTGAAAGCAATATCCGATTGGGTACCCCAAGGAAGTGTACTCTGTCCAGTCCTGTATCTCCTTTATACTAGAGATCTTCCAACAACGCTAGCTACATTTGCAGATGATACTGCAATTTTATCAGCTAGAAAAATCGCATCAGAAGCAGTGTTACCATATTGCCGGTTTAAGATGCTAAACAGTTTTCAAGTTTTACATAAAAAAATGTTTTTTTTTTTAATTTTAGCTTTCTGTACTGTTTTTTTTTTTAGTTTTAAACAGTTTTTGTATTCAATTTCCAAATATTATATGAATTGAAAAATTTCAATACAAAAATTACACAAAACTTTACAATGTACTACGTGTTAAATGCAACTGTGTTATAAGCTTTTACTCTCCTTTAACGTATGTTTGTAATGCAACCTTTGAATGATATTTAGTTTTTTTCTGCTTTCGTTTTGGCTTACATTTCTTTGCTGGTCTGTTTTTTGTTTTAAACATGAAAAAATATTTAACAAAAAATAGTAAGTTTTGCGCTTTCTAGTTGTTTTGTTAAAAATAACGAATTTATTTGTTTATAAGATTGTAAAGACGGAAGAGTAAGAATGATCTTGAAATATAATAAATGTGGCAGAGTGCCTTGTATGTAATTAAAAAATCATTATTATAAATTATTTTTATTTTTTATAATAGAGAAAATAACAACATGAACTTTTCTAATTCAATGAATACGGATATTATCTTCACGATTAATTCATTTATTAATTTATTTATTAATTTATTCATTCATTTATTTAGAAAGATAAAATAATTTCTTACGGTGTAAAACACCAATACATTCATATTTTCTCTTTCTGTCCACCACTGCTGTAGATGTCTTTCACATATATTTATAGTGAATGCAGACTACACCATGAGAAACGAGTAAAATATAATATAAACAACATTGAAATACTTCAAAACGAACATGAATTTAAAAATGTTAAAAATTCTAAACTGACTTCAATTTGTATAATTCCATTTAGTTTTATTTATTAATAAAAATAACATAGATTATAATTAAGATGGAATATATAAATTTATTAACTCTAAAAATGCCTATATAACCTTATAGGACCTTATAGCGGCATCCAAACCCCTAAATAAATAAATAAATATGATATAATTATATGTGATTCCATGTCAATGGTTTCGATTTCCAGCCAGAGAGATAATTTTTTTGGGTCTGTAATTTATTTAATATTGTTGTTAATATTTTTTAACCAAATTTTAAAATTTTAGCCCATTTCGGGACAACAACACCTAGTGTCAAAACACATGAACTCAATTATCATTCGAATCGACCATCTCCGATTTCAATGAAATTCACCACAACTGTCTTACTATACAAGTTCATGACAAAGCTCAAATTCCAAGAGTCCAGACCGTTTCGGTTTCCAAAATATGACGTCATGAAAATGACAAAAAACATTAAAATTTGACTAAAGTATCGTCAGAAAAGTGACTATAACTTTTAAACTATACGAAAAATTCGTGTTAGTCTTATTTTTTAGGTGAGAAAGAGCTCTTTAAAATGATTCGCATATTAATTTTTTCACTGGAAGGTTTAAAGGTCATTTTTTGGGGTCTAGAGTTCAAATCCATATTACTCAAAATGCTCATCTTTTGTTTTTTCTTAAAAAAATATATGTTCAATATTGAACCTTTATCTATATCACTTTAAAGAGTTCTTTCTCACCAAAAAAATAAGACAATGACAAATTTTTGTGTCTTTTACAGTTTTAAAGTTATAGTCGATTTGGTAACGATACTTTAGTAAATTTATTGTTTTTTTTTTCAATTTTCATGACTTCATATTTCGGAAACCTAAAGGGCCTATGATCTAAAAATTGTGTTTCGTGGTGTTCATGTCGAGTATAACAGTATGGTGAATTTCATTTTAATCGGAGATGGTAAATCCGAAAATGCCCTTTTTCTAATTGAGTGGACATGGATTGACTCTTTAAGATATAATTTCTTCATAATAATTTCGGTACATGTAATCATATCTGTTCCTTGCTTCCAAAAGTCCTATAAGTAGTGAAAATTTATATATATATATTTTATTTTTTTTTTAATATAATTACATTGTGCTAATTGAAAATACATACTACTAGCGGGCCACCCGGATTTTCTACATAAGTTTTTAAAAAAGTTACCAAGATAAAAATTTTAGTTTTTATAATAACCATACTATAAGCTTGCATTGGACCAATGACAAACATAATTAAAAACTAGAAATTTAGTAATAAAACATTTCAAGTTTATCGTTTAAAAAGGTTTATTTTATAACTTAGAACCTAAGGACCAATTTGACAGTGTAAACTAAGCATTTAATTTGGATAGGCATTTGGTTAAGTAAGAAATTTTTATACAGAATTTCTTAGCACAAGTAAATGCTAAGCTCGCTCAGTAAAATTTAGCCCAAGGCGTATTTAAATACTTAGGTACTAAAGTTCAGACAACTCCATTTTCTTTTTTTAAACATAAAATATATGTATTTAAAACTAAAATATAAGAAAAATAAAAATTCATTATTCATGTGTTATTTAAAACTTAAATACAAATATTTTTGTTGTTAAAGTTACAGTTTTTATTTAGAAAGTTAATCTTCTTCCTCCTGCAAGTTCCAAAAAATATACCCTAAAAGCTGGTGAGTTCATTAAATTTTTCTGCATGACAATGCAAAAAATGTACTTTTAATGACATCTGACGTTTAATTTTTGAAATGCGGTTAGCATGTTTTCAATAAAAATTTGTTTATTTTAAGATTTCCTAAAAAAAATTTCAATTACTGATTTCACACAATTCCAGGCCAATAAATCGATATCATTCAATGCAACTTCAAATTGTTGCTCCTTCATTAGACGATGAATGTCCGGTCCATTAAATATTCCTGTAAAATAAAGACATTATTTTATGAAACATAAATTTAATTTCATAAAGCAGTTTGGAGTTCATACCTTCTTTTACTTTCATGCCGCTTCACCGTGGGAAAACTCCCATCTGTGTTCAATGCTTTTATAATTTTTTTTTATTATTCCCAGTTTGATGTGGAGTGGAGGAAGCAAAACCTTTTCTATCGGCACACGTGAAAATTCAACAATATTATTTCTTTCCAATTTGACTTCCTCGCGTAAAGGCTGCTTTTGATATAATCAATGAATAATTGCCAATCTCTAGGATTATATTCATTTTGCATTGTTAAAACCAAGCCATGGATATCTGTACAAGAGGCGAGAATTATTCTCAATAAATTAAAAAGTTGTAAATTGACGATCGCGATTGATTGCCCCGTACGTATGGTGACAAAATATTAGTTTGTTTTAAGTTGTTTGCCAAGATAATGCTCTGTCTTTGTGACAATTTTAGGCCATTATATACAGACAATTGAGCGTGATTTCATTGTGAGTGCCTGGAAACGTGGTGTTTGATGGTTGATACAACCGCTCCACAGGTTTGAACAGATTCAAATATTGAGCAAATATCTTCCCAATGAATATTGAAAAGTTAAAAATTCAAGTGCTTTAAATATTGCTTGTATTGTGCTTTATTTTAAGTGTTTTTTTACAGTCAAAATCAAGTTCATACAAATTAAAATAATTTCATTCATGTTTTTCGTTTATTGTCAATATTTTAAAATAAAATAAAAATATTTGTTAAAATTTACAATTTTCCTGTAAAGATTTTTTTAAAATCTTAATTTCTTCCATTATATTACATTATATTTTTTCTAATTTTAGGAAGATTCTACAAATTTTTATGCTTCAAAAGAAAAAAATATATTAGTGGAAAACCCATAGGAAGTCAACAAATCAAGATTAAATGTACAAAACTAATATTTTAAAAATGTATGCATGTTAATAAATTGTACTAAAATCAATCATTACGGTGTTTTTATAACTTTGTTTTAACTTGAATTTAGGGCTTGAAAAACAAGTGTTATTATGTTGTTTAAACTTGAAAGTATATTCTCACTGTAATGTTCGACTTGAATTCCAGTGTCCGTTTTGCTGGAATATACTATTGAATTAAAGTGTAATTAAAATATAAATCAAGGATTGAAATTGGAAAACAGGACTTGAATAACACTTGATTTTATCTTTAATTCTAGCAAAAATGATTATTGGGTTCTGTTGGTATTTGGCTATCCGGAACAGGAATTTCATTAGAATGTGGCAACGGAAATTAAGCATATAAGCTTTAAAACCATTTATTAAAACGGGAAATGCACGTTGTACGTCCACGGTGTCCAACTCTTACCAGATATGTTTCATACAAGTTATAACTATAATAATTATTAAAGAAAAATATGTTTCATACAAGTTAATTATTTCAATCGTGATTTTACGGCGACTGGGCATAATTGTGTAATTCCCTATACCAATAATAAAAGTAATTATACTTATTACACGCCTCCATCTTAGATATTTTAATACAACTAATTTGATAAAAGAGTGTCAACGACTTCAAAGTTAATTCCTATTTTTTATGTTTGCTTGTATCGCAAATGTCAAAGTTTGTTTGGATGGGGGATGCATAAGTTGGTACAAATGTACCAATGTACTAATTTGGTACAATTTAGAAACTTTTTGGATTATATTATTTTTTTATTTACATTAATTTTTTGTTTACATTACATAAAATAAAAGTTTTCAAATATTTGAAAAAAAAAATTTAAAAATTGTGTTTTTGCAAGAAAAAAAAGAAAACAACAGTAAAGAAATAAAGCAGATTTTTAACGGACTAGATCCAAAAATGGAACAAGCCAGTTCAAACTTGGAATACCAAAAATTTTAAGCGCAATGGTCCAATATACCAAGTTTCGTCTGGTTATTAAAACAAATAAAATTTTTCATCTTACTTACTTTTTTTAGAGCTAACCTAGAAAAACAGTTAGCGCCATTGGATTCAACGTAGTCGGTTATAAAAAGTTTTCAATTCTAGCACAGTGTTATTCCTATTTCTCCACATTTTTTCTTAATCCATAAGATATGATTATATATAATTATTATTATTATATAATATTATATATGCAATAGTTAATAAAAACCTTTACTTAGACCAATTTAGTCTCATTTATTCAGTCATTATAATTAGAAATTTTTACAGTTTTTAACGAAAATATAATTATAAAATATTCCCAAAGATATAATTATACATAACGCAATTATACGAAAAATATAGTCTAAAAGAGTCAGCCATTATATATAGCAGTGTGTCGATAAGTGCTTAACTTACGATAACTCCGGCAGACCAAGTTCAAATACTGGCGAAAGCATTGTTTTTGTTAGAATTAGTACATTTATCTTAATTTAAATTTTTTATACTTTTTTAATAAACTTGTTTCGTATATATTATATTGTTAGATCTATTTTATCTAATTTGACCTGCCATTTTCCGGATCAATTTATATCCTTCTAAATCCCCAATTAAATTTCTGGATCTAATTTGATCTGCAATTTTTCGGATGAAATAAGATGAGCTAGATAAAGCAGCAGATGTTAAAGAATATGAAATTGGATATGATTAAACATGTACACATAAGTCTTACTTGTAAAAGAAATTTCTGATATAAGCAATTGAACACTAATAGTTTCTAAATTGCCACTGTTATTGTTTACTAAACTTTCAAATTATGTGCTAACAAAATATCTTCTTCTTCTATCTATCTATATAAATAAAAATGAAATGATGTTCGTTGGTAAGCGCATAACTCGGGAACGGATGGACCGATTTGGCTAATTTTTTTTTTAAAATGTTTGTTATGGCCCGAACTTGGTTTTTACTTTCAATTTTCAAAAAACTTAATTTCCTAAAATTTAAGAACTTTTAAGTAGTTTTTCCCAAATTATTCGGTTTTCCGGAAACTTTCAAAGTTTTCCTTTCAATAAAAACCTTGCTCTGGCTAATACGAACATTTTAGTAAAAAAAATATCCAAATCGGTCCAGCCGTTCGCAGTTGATGCGAATTTACACAAATTTCGAAAGGAAAAAAAGATTTTGACCTCGGTTACAACTATAATTAGATATACTTTGTACTTGACCCTGATTATCATTAAACATAAATATATTTTGTGTTTGATACTGATTATCATTAAACATAATTATAAGTTTTTAATATTGAGCCTTTTTGAGGTTTTTTACCCGGGATTTTTCTATGATTTCTACTTCGTTCCAATTGTTAAAAAATGTCCAGTTACTTTTTAAGTAATAATGTTCTTAAGTATCATGTAATTAAAAAAACTAAAGCTTAAGTCAGTCATTATCGGCAGCGCGAAAGACAACAGTCTTTTTTTGTCTGGAGTACGCTCCAGACAAAAAAACCAAAAACGTCGTGTATTACAAAGCGTTGCAATAAACGAATTGGTGATGCTACACCAAACCAATAAATTTTTGGCATCAAGTTGCCTGTTCTTATCTTGATAAATTCATCATAGGATCAGTCATTGAGTGTTTCCGGTACTAATCTTTAAAATCAATGCTTCCCTTACTGAAATTATTCCTTGAATTATTATTGCAATAAAGTGTTCTTACCTTAAAATTAATAAAAAACGTTGTTTTCCTTATTAACAATTTATTCCTAGGCAGAACAACGTTTGCCGGGTCAGCTAGTATTAAATAAATTTTTCTGTTATTATTTAATGTTGAAAAAACAATTTTTCATAATATAAAGTTAGTACAAAAGTATGGTCAACATGGTCTAGTTCAGTCTAACTAATTTTTTCTATTGTTTTCGTTTAAATTAGTTATTTAGATAATGTTAAAAGTTTTCTCATTTTACGACAAGGAACTAGTTGTACATGAACTTATTTTTCATGAACAAAAATTCATTACATCTTACCTACAAATTAGTTTATAAACCACCTAAACACCCAATAGTAAATACGTCTCTGGCCAAATCCGGAGAGTCAAAAACACAGATTTTAATCGAAATTATAACAGAAATTTTTAGTTTAATCAAAGTAAGCTTGCCTAAATTTAGCAGACTAACTTCTTTGAAAATTCAGCGTATGCAAATACTTTTAGGTACTATTTTATGTTATCTTACCAGAATTTTTTGATATTTGTACCGGATTTTTGATGAGTGTAAACAAAGTTTTAACTCAACGCATTTTGAATGACGGGATATCATTGCTAGAATATTAATAAATAAAGAGTCAGTGCCTTTTGGATTTAAATTTTAAATTAAAATGTTCGACATTAAAGCAAAAACATACTATCCATTTTATGGGACACTATGCCTTAATGGGTTAACCAGATTGGTATGTATAATAAAATTTACATATTTTTTTATTGTAATTGCAGTAATCATGGATTGTTTAAGAAGAAAATACATAAATTTAGACAAGTTTCTGTGACTACAGCAGTGAATTATTTTTTTTTTAGTATGCTCCACCTAATTCGGTTTAATTGAGCGGAAATGCATTGCGATGGTATGTGTGTGATGTATACACAACTGCAAGGAAGTCATTTCACACAAGTACTTCCTTAAGCAGATATTATAATACTATGACACACAATTTTTGCGAATTATTACGAGTTGTTATGATATCATTGCCAAAAAGAAACGAAAAATAAATAAAGAATAATAAAAATGTAATAAAGTCATCTTATATAAAATAGAAAATGAAAATATAGCAAAAATAAAAAGCTGAAGGGAATATTACTAAAAATAAATCTTAGAAAATTGTGTTCTATTTAATCTTGTTAAGAGATATTTGCAAAATGATTTAATTTTCTTATTTGCATAGGAAGACATTCATATACATATGAATGCATAAAACTATCAAAATTTTGTCATATTTGTAAATATGAATTGGGTTATACATATAATATATAAACACATTATTGTGCCACACAATTTTAATATTATTTATTAGGTTTTGCAAATATCTGAGGATATACCTTAACATAAATACACGGAGTTTGCATTACTTTAAAAAATGCTGTAAAAATAAATTCGTCTCTAGTACCTTTTTATGCAAAATAGCAGCCCGCAAAAATCTTGAAGAACAAAATATGAAATCCCTTCATTATACATTGAACGAACAGTAGTGATGTAATTTAAGAATTGTATGAAAAACATTTGATCCAAAGTAATAATGATCTTTAAACTATACACAAATCTCCGAGGTATATTATTAATATTCATACATGGGAATTTTTAATTACCATTGAATTGGTAATGAAATAGCACAAATGATTGAAAAATCATTTGTTTATAAAAAAATTTATACGATTTGAAAATTATCAAATCATCAAATCATTTGTTTATAAAAAAAATGTATACGATTTGAAAATTATCAAAGTAGCTTTATACAAAAAATAATAAAACAAAATATACAAATACTAACTCGCATAAATAATTATTAACATAAATATTAAAACATAAAATTACGGTTAATAATGCTAAGGATTTCTTTTAATTGATGCATTAGTATTGGTAATGAAATTCGATGGTAATAAAATTTATTTCATTACAATTATTATCAATGTAATGGTAATAAATCATAAATTTATTGGTCCCATATATGTGTATATTATCAATAATATTATATAATTCGGTTTTAATAATTACTCAAAAGTATATGGGATAGCCTTATTATTTACAAACCTCTAGACACTTATTTTTTAACTGCTTATCAGCACTGTTTATTGTGGTTAACTAATCCTGGTAGCTAGTGCAAATCGATAAAAGGAGGTATTAGGCGACCCAGAAAAGTGTGCATCAAAATGTCCATTGGCGCGCGAGCTCTTTCTAAAGTTGCGCCATCCAGTTGGAGCCACATGTCCGCGAGTTCCAATTCATAACTTACTAGTAACAGTAAATGACTCGCCATTCTCTTAATTTGGTTGTAAGGAATCTTCGTGTATGATACATGCATTCTCAGTGACCCAGAAGCAAAAATTTTGTCTGTTCAGACGAAAATGGGCCTCTTCGTAATCATAAAAGACCAACATTTTTTTCTTTAAGATTGTAGTCAAGATCTTAAATTATTTTTTAAACAATTTTACTCTTAAAGAGTCTGTTTTTACAGTTTTTCTAAAAAAATTATGGCAATACTGGTTCCAGTTAAGATTAGTTTTGTTTGTGGGGCAAGCTAAGCCAAAGTTTAGTGTTAACTACACACTGCTACAAAAACACTTTTTTGCCAGAATTTAAAAGGCGACCTTGTGGAGGTTGCTGGTCTAGGTGAGGTCATACAAATTTTGAAACACCCTCAAAATTTTAAGTTATTCTGAAAAAAACAGTTTTACGGTAGATCGTAGTACTTTAGTCTCTAACTCACATATTTTAAGACCTATTTCAATATTTTAGACAGTTTTGGAAATATAAAATATATATTCCAAGAAGTTTAGTAGGTTTTTATCAAAAGTTTCTAATTTTTTTCAAAATATTTCTAATTAAATTTTTTTCTATGCAAACCTTTTTTTGCACATTGTTTTAAAGACAATTTTATATCGGAAAAAATGGCTGAGATACAGGTCATCATCATTGAAAACGCAGTTTTTAGAATAACTTCTAATTTGGGGGTATTTCTGAATTTTTTGACACAATCTGTAATGTACTTAACAAGACCCACACTCTAATAAATTTCTGTTAAAATTTACCCAATTTATTGTAGAAAACTGTACTCCTACTATAAATTGGGTAAATTTACTATGCGTGCGTAAACGATAAAAAGTACACACATTATGCGTAAGTTGGTACACACATAATGGGTAATTTTACATTGAAATTGCGTAAAAATTAAATGAAATTTTTAAAGTAATTCGAAAATTTGCTAAAATTGTGCGTAAAAACCCTATTTGAAAAGTAAATATACGCATGAAATGCCTAAAAATGTATTTCTATATGCGTAATTATATAAAAAATGCGTATATTTACCAACACATGGTTTAAATTAAACTGCAGAAGAATATTTTTTTTTTAAAGAATTAATTTATTTCATGTATGTATGTTTTAATAATAATGAATTATAAATATAATACCTAATAATCCTTAATGGGTATGTGCTGTCATGATGGCCATCTTGAATTTTCATTCAAAATATTCACAAATGTTATATTTATAAATTTTTGAATAATTAATTTTCGTTTTTAGATTTTTTTTCTTTAATATTTTCCAATTTCCAAATGTCAAAATATTTATTATCATTCAAAGTTAGTATATTTACAAAATTTGTGCGTAAAATTTTAATTTGACAAAAGAATACTAATTTTAGGCACAAAGTGTTTAATTTTAAACACATTATGACTAAAAATACTTCTTGTGTGTATTATTGTATATGGAAGTGTGTACAAAACATTTTAGGCATTTTTTGTTTATATTTACCCAATTTTCGTAATATTACATAAAACTTTACCCATTTTATTGTAGTACATTTACAAACATTTTTTAGAGTGCATAACCCACGCTAGGTCGTTTTCAAATTTATTTTTTTCACTATAGCTCCGTGCTATTAACGTTATTTATGACAAATTTTTTATGGGAATGACATAATCCAGATTTGATAGTGAACTAACAATAAGTTTTTAAATCTTAAAACTTAAACTTAATATTAAATCCATCCAGTTCCAAAAGAAGATTTTATTTGTTCATAAATTTATTTCATTTATTGCATATGGGCATTTCCAGGATCGCGAACGGGACATTCGTACGCACTCAACTTGAAAAAAAATATGAAAACTCAAATTTTTTTTAACTTTTTATAAATATTTAATAGCATTTTAGTAGAACAATTTTTGAGAACAAAAAGAAAATTATAAAATATGAACGTTCTCCAAATATTTTGGATAAACTTGCGATCGCGAACGGGACAAAAAATGTAAGTCATTTTTTTCGGTGTGTGGTTTTGTTTAAAACTCTGCGAATTTCGTCAGTTAATTAAATGGAGATTATTTTTTAACTAAAGCAGAGATATAAAGATTTTATTTAGCATTTTGTTTTTTTTTATTATACTTATTATTATTTTTTTAAATATTTTTTTTAGAATCGCGAACGGGACATCGCGAACGGGACAATGATTCCAAAGGCATTTTTTAGGTTTAAAATTTTGTTTTAGGTTTAAAGGTTTGGTTTTTTTAAATGATCTCGGTTATTTTGTTTTGAATTGTAAATATCAAACTATTCCGATCAACGTTCACGGAGAACTAAACACAAATGCTTATTTTCGGTCGCGAACGGGATAGAAGAATGTAGTACAAAGAATCTTTGAATTATACCGTTATTCGGAGTTTGCTTGATCTCTAATGTGGTGTTTTTAAATATTTATTGTTGGTATAGTCTATAAGAAGAGTGCAATCGACATGATATGTAACACTTAGAAATAACTCAAGGAAAAATGTCAATTAAAAACGCTAAAACCAAAAAAAGCAAAGCTGCTCTTTGCAGACCACTTTTCTTAAATTACAAATGGTAATATGTATTTAATTAGGTATATTCTTAAAATCCAATGCATTAACCAACTTAATTTTCTCAGAAAAGTCTTTTTTCTTCAACTTTAATATTTTGGTAGCGGTTGACCTTTCTGTGGAAATACCCATATGGGATTCGTTATTTGATTAATAGAACAATTTTTTCAAAAATTTTTTTGAATAATTTAAAATGTCAGAATTTCGTATAACTAATAATTTGAATACGAGTAGGTTAGGTTAGGTTAGGTTAAGAAGGGTTATGCACCCAAGGGGCGCATTTCCACCCGGAGACCAATGCGGTCCATTATGAATCCCTTCAGTATAGAGGAAGAAGAGAGAGAGAGAGAAAAAGAGAAATAAAGAAGAAAAAAGTTGAGAGGTCCGAAGAAATATAGAAACTACGTAGGACATAACCGCTCTACAGTCCCCTCATCAGAAACAGCCGTCCTATTTCCCTGACATACCCTAGTAGATCGGCTGGATTACATCCAGCGATACATCCCAGTTCATCGTGAAACCTATCCCCTAGCCATTTGCCTGAGACTCTGCACCCTAGGACAGTGGCACAGTACATGCTCTACCGTCTCTAGCTCCTCAACATCCCCGCACAGTCTGCAGAAGTCCGATATGGCACTCTCCCATTTACTTATAACACCCTGCAATCCACTCTATTCACCCAGGACCGGTTAACGGCATCACGGAACCTTTCCCGTATCACCCCATAGTAGTGACACAAGGGGGGCTTTACCCCCCTGTCCCTTACCACTAAGTCCAGGCTCGAACCCTCCCTCGCGAGTTAGTCCGCCACCACATTGCCATCCACCTTGCACCGGGTACCCAACGCAGCAACCTGATCAAGCAGACCCACTTCGTATAGAATTATTGAGTGATCATCCCGCCTAGGTCTAATCAAAGAACACTCATAGAGTCTAAGTAAGCTCCTAGCCGCCAGACTCCTCACATAATGATCAATAGGGGACAGATGTAGTAGGATATCCAACGCTGCCTGTGGCGTGCTTCTCCTTGCACCTGTGATGCCAAGAGATGCACTCCTCCCAGCCTTGTTGAGCATCTTCCTATAGCTGTCCACCCTCAACGCATCCCACCAAACAGCGCATCCGTAAGTGAGAACAGGCCGTACCACCGGTTTACCATATCTGGTCTTAGCCCCCAATTCTTACCGATGGAGTTTCTACATGTGTCGAATACGAGTAGAATTATACGATTAATTGATTAATCAAAATTGGCAAAAATAAATGTACAAAAATGTTTATAAAATATGTTTTTTAAAGATTTTTAAAAGTTTGATATAACACAAAATCATTCATAATATCCACTGGAAAGGGATATTTCGAAAGCCTGAAGATTCGGACGTTTTTGAGTAAAACGAAGAAATAATTTTTTTACGGTATTGTACTTAGTCACACCTAATATTTAATAAGGACTAACTAACTTTTCAAACATATGAGCGTTTCATAAGCCAGCTCTTACGAAATATTTACTAGTATCAAATATAGGGACGGATGGATGTGCACAAAGAGGAAAAATCAATCCTCAACAGAAATTCCTTCTTCATTTAAATTTTTTATGTGTTCACTGCATGTGAAAATACAAAAATTTAAATACAAGATTTTCTATTTTCATTTAACTCTTTAAGGCCTGCTAGCTTATCTAAATTAACCAAAGATTACTTCTTAAATATCGTAATGAATGTCAAATATGTATGAATTATTTGAAGTTTACGTTTAACTCATGTTGTTTTTAGAGTTACCCGATCTGAATGTATAATAGACGAAACCTATGTTTGACTAATCCAGGCTTAACTTTATAAATGTAAATGTAGACGAAAAGCTTGCGGTCAGGTTCATTCCGATTTGGATAAAATTTTAATATGTGATAGAGAAAACAACGAACTAATGCCCGTAATTTCAAACAATATATGCCTACCAGTGCTTAGATATATGTTATATTGATTTTTGTTTGTCTACACGGTAAGTATCTAAGCACTGGTAGGTATATATTGCTTGAAATTACGAGCATAAGAATGCTATTAACACATTTTTTATAAGTATGAATTTTTAAAGTTATTTTTGTTTCATTTTCTAAATGAAAAACAACAGAAAAAATTGTATATTATTCTACATAAAATTTAATTGTGATTAGTTTCCAAATTTTCTTAGATTAACCGGTTACGAACGATTAATCAATTAAAATTAATTGAATAATCTAGTCATAACCAGCGACGAAATTTCCTGATTTAAATTACGACGAGTCGAGGTTGACGGCTCTTCTGCCACACTATCGCGAAAAACAGCAATGTTTTGAGTTGAACAAAAAACTTGACGCTAAGGTGTGACTCACAATTAACATCTTGCATTATGGTTGGACCACCCTTTATATGAAAGACAACGGTCTTTTTTGGTCACAATGGGTAAAAGTTTTGTTGCAACAATATATACATAATTTGGACTTAATATTGGACAAATTTATTTAAGTTGTGGAGCAAAAATGTTCCGAAACAGGCTGTTAAATTTAGAAAGTTCTGCGCTTTTCATAAATTTATATGAAAATACCACGGCCTTTTTCGATCCCATGTACATCGCCTTTATGACTTGGCTTACAATGGACTAAAACCTTGCAGAAATATTCTAGGCGTAATTCTGACTTGAAATTGTAAACTTTTTTTGAACTTTGGAACAAAAATATTCCGATACTGGCTTTTGAATTCAGAAAATCCTTCACTTTACATGCATTTACAGGGAAATACCACGGTATTTTTTGGTCCTACGTCCGCCGATTTTAATACTTGGTTCACAATAGACTATAACTTTACAGAAATAGTCTAGACGCAATTCTGACTTGGAAATGCAAATTCTGTTTAAGTTGTGGAACAAAAAACATTCCGATACTGGCTCTTAAATTTAAAAAAACCTGTACCTGTCAAACATTAAAATGCCAATGTTTTTTTGCAAAGATAATCTGCATAATTTTGGCATCAAATTTATCTAAAACTTATATAAATTGTAGCAATTTTTTAATTATTTTATTAAAAAAAAAAGTACCAAAACGTACATTTGGAAAAAATACTACAACTCGTTTGACCGGGTAGACCGGTCGTCCGGTCTAGACCGTAAGGACCGGGTACCGCAAAGACCGGTCGACCAGTTTTAAAACCGGTCTCATCGGGTATACCGGTCGACCGTAAAACTGGGTAATGGGGGCTCTAGTTTTTACATAAGTATATATCCAAGACCGTTATATAACTTTGCCACTCTAACAAAATATGCTGGTTGTTAGGTTTGGTATCAAAATCTGTTTATTTCTTTGTAGATTTACTTAATATAAATCGATACATGAAGGTGGAAGGATAACCTCGACTAAATATTTTTTAAAAGTGAAGAAGATTACGAATTTTTTTGAAACAATAAAATCTACATCCCAGAAATTGTTGAATATAGGATGATGTGTGGGCGTGATTTGTCAGCGAGAATACATAACGAATAACTTTCCCAGCCTGTAATAATAGGTCGTTACGTTTTGTATTACTTTAAAAAACAAAATAATGCCCTTCTGATAGTGGGTGAAAGAAGTAATTATATGTACATGCAGAATAATGATTTACTGGTATTTTTTTCTATTACTATATTTAATAATATGTTTCGAAAAACTTTCCAGCAAAATAGAAAATTACCTGCTCTAAAAAGCGATTTTAAAATAATTTAAATATTTTAAAGGGTTTATAATGTGAAATAGCATTGAATTATGAACTTAAATGTTTGAATGCAAAAAGATTTTTTTAATTAATTTAAATACAAACTATTCTTATCGATTTCCTTAAGTACGAGGGCTTCTCAATATGTCCGTGACTTTTCGAACTTCCCTCGTAGTTATATGAAATGCAACACTGTTGCCATCAAGTACCACCTGTTAATAGACTACTGTCAAATTTTGAGCAAGTTCCGTTATTTACTTTGCGTTTAACAGCTGGATTTTTCAAATTCCATAAAAAAGGCCTTTGTTTGATCAATAATTTCATCGTTGGAGCTAAACCTCTTTCTACCGAGCCATTTCTTTAAGTTTGGAAGTAGGAAATAGTCACTGGAGGCTAAATCCGGAAAATAAGGCGGATGAGGGGGCAATTTGTAGTCTACTTCATGGATTTTTGCCATGGAAACTAAGCTGTCACACGATTCCGTTGGTGGTCGATTGTGAGCAAACGCGGCAGCCATCTTGCGGAAAGCTTTCTCATACCCAAATGATCGTTCAAAATTGAAACCACTGAGCCATGTGAGATGCCTATGTCTTCCACAATCTATCGCACATTCAATCTCCGACCGGCCAACACCATATCGTGAATTTTTTCAATTGTTTTTGGTGTAGAGACCTCAACTAGACGTCCAGAACGTTCGGCATTTTTCGTGCTTGTAAGGCCACAACGAAAGTCAGTAAACCACTTTTTACCATTGAAATCGATGGTGCAGAGTCCCTATAGTATTTATCAAGATTTTCTGTGGTTTGATTGACGGTTTTTTTTCGCCAAAAATATTTCAATGGGCACTCGAAATTTACTTTTTTCCATTTCTAAAAAGCCACGATATTGTATGTTTTGAACAGCTTTATTATTGTAGGTAAGCAATTATTTCTTCACTATGAGTAACCATGCTGGTAACTTTGTTTTGTAAGCTAATTGTCAATTACCACCCATTAATTTTGGGACATTGTGAACAAAATTAATTAAGCGAGTAAATAGCCTGGTAACTAGTGAAACCTTTTGTGTGCTAATTACTCCCTTCATTACTTGGTAATGTCTGTTTAAATTTAAATCATTTAAAGTGAATTAAGTGTATTGTTCAAAACTTAATAAAGAAAACTTATAAAAGGTATTTAAAAATTAATATCAATTAACAAAAAAAAAAAAAAAAACAACAGTTTCATTTAGCGCTCATGACGTTCAAGGTACTCTGAAAGAAAACTTAAAAAATAAAAATAATAGTGTTAAAAGTACAAAGTTGATTGTTGCATATACTCACCAACAATGGTTCTTTTTTCTTTGAGATTTAAGCATTAATTTTTTGCTGTTTGGCGCTCTTGACTTTTGTATTTCGGAGACTGGCCTGCCTTTTTTTTTAATTAATATCCCTTCAATAAAAAACATTTTGAAATCTGGTCAAAAAGAATGAAAATCACTAAAAGTCTTATGTCCACACAAATTTTCGCTTAAGAATCGGAACTGGATCTTAATCCGGTAAAACAGGAGTTTAAATTGAAAAAAAATCTTGACAATATCTGATGAAAAGTAAACATATTACCCATATATTAAATAATATATGCATTCATATATGAACATATATGGCATATACGAATCAATATATGGACCATTCATATTATCGTATATTGTCATTTATGGTATCATATAAAACCATATATGTATGTAATTTTTCTTTGAATGAATTTGCCCATAAATGCTTACATACATGACATAAATGTTCATATAAGCTCATACGCAAAACCATATATGCTCATACCTGAGATCTTATATGACTATATATGAACATATATAAAAATTTTCATCTGGGTTGTTACAATTTTTTTATATGTTATACGAGAAATAATTTATAATATACGAAAGTTTTGTAATATATACAAAATATTTGTATATTGTACGAAAAAAAGTTACGAAAAATGGATTGGTATTTTTAGGTACCCAAGTAAAAAAATTTAATCTGCTTCAATATTTAACCATATTCAATTTTATATTCCTTAATATAATGGCAGATCAAATTAGATCCAGCATTATATTTGGGGTTTTAGAAGGATCTGAATTGATCCGAAAAATGGTAGATAAAATTAGACCCAATAATATATGTAGGGATAAAGTAATATCCAAATGTCAGATAGAATTGTATGAGATTAGACCCAACAATATAATATACATGGAAACTAGTTTATTACAAACATATAATAATGGTCGACTTTACTAGACTTTATTTTTCGTATAATTGTGTTATATAAATGTAATTGTATATTAGTGACTTATATACAACATAATTATATATTCGGAAATCTGGGAAAAAAATCTCGGCTGAATTAATAATATTAAATTGATCCTGATTTCATATAATTATATAACTATATATAACTATATATAACATAATATATAATTATATATTATTATACCTTATTGACTAAGAAAAAATTTGGGGAATAATTATATTTAAAGCAAAAAAAAAATATATATATAAATTTTTACCACTTATATCCTATCAAAAATTTGTAGTTCTTGTTGTCCCTAAATGGTTTAAAACTGTAAAATTTTGTAAATAAAATATTAATAAGGAAATAAAAAAAAATTAAAAGCAGTTTATATCCCTGGCTGGGATTCGAAACCATTGACCTGGGGCCACATATAGTTATATCAAATTATATATTTTACCATATCAAAAATACTCTAGATATGGAACTATATATAACAATATCTCAAATTTGTTTGCAGATATTGTATCATGTATAATCATATCATATACAATATCAAAAAATATTTCTTATATTGGAACATATATTAAACCATATATAATTATATCTCATACAATATTAAAAAATGCTTTTGATAATGGCCCATACACTTAAAAAAGTTTGTAAGTTAAAATAACTAAAAATATCATTTAAAAGAAATGATGTTTCATTTAAAAACCGGTCAACTTAATTTTCATTTAAATTAAATGCCATTTGTTATTCATTTTTAAATGTTGATAAATCAACTGACACATCCGTAAGAAACAACTGATATAATCAGTTAAAATAAATGTCAAAATTTTACCCACCAATCCCTAAAAAATAAATGTTTTTTTCATTTATTTGAAATTATTTCCGTTTTTGTATTTTTTGTTTTTTTTTTAATATACTCGTACAATACAAAATGTATGTATGTATATGAAGCTATAAACACTTTTTGTGTGAATGTATTTGTATATGTATGTGTGTTTATGAAGTTCTTGTAAATTGTATTGAAAAATTTTGTATATATACAACCAATTTAAATAAAAAAACAAATTGAAATTTTTTGAATATTTTTTTTTTTTTGAAACAGACAGCAAACAAAATTTAAATTTGTAATAACTGTTACGGACACAAATAAACCACAAGTTTCCGTTTTGTGGGTAAATTTTTATTAAATTTCAAACAAATGAAAAAAATAAATGAAACTGAAAAAAATCGGTAAATGATAGTAAATTATTTCGAATAAATGTATAAAAAAGTTAATATAGATGTTTCTTTGAAAAATAAATGTATCTTCCTTTTTTTTTAAATGGAACGGAAAACTTTTTTATTAAACTACAAACAGTTAACTACATAATATTCTGAGTGTATATTATTATATGCCAAATATTAGATAACAAATGGTTCTGTATAAGCCATATATAAGTATATATGGTTCTGTATAATTCATATATAAATATATACAGTCCCGTGCTAGCCATATATAATTATAGTGTTATATAAATTTCATATGACATAATATATACCATATCTTATCATATGAAACATACGTAATTTTACAAAGATCAATATATAACCAGATATGGTTATATATGAAAAAATATAAAATAATTTAAAAAAAATTAATGTAATATATAATTATATATGCTAATGCATACTGACATATGTATTTATATATGATAATATATTATTAGATAAGATGACATATGATTAAATCTAAGCTTTTTTACTGATGATAGTTTTATAGCGATAACCGAAAATACTTGTATTCTCTTATGTTGGCTCTTACGATTTTTCTCAATTTTATTCTCTATAATTCACTAAAAAAATAATCATGTTTCTTTTCATATGAACGATTTATAAAGAATATGATTATTTCGTTCATTTACTTGAAGACTGTCATAACTCAAAATATATAAATATAAATTTTTATATAAAATTTTTTTTAAAAAATTTGGTAATTTCAAAACCTAAATTTTTCGACCTGTATGAAACATTCATACAAAACTTTTATTTAAAACTTATTCATCACATTGATTGAAATCTTATGTATACATTTAACATACTACTGAACTTAAAAATCAAAACGGCGACTTTTTAAATTAAATTTTCAACAATTTTTTCTGGGTCTACAACCTCTTCACGAAATACAGACATTAAAGAAAATGCAAAAAGTTTTACTTTGTTCATTGAATGTACGGTTTGATTCTTCTTGTTTTGTAAAGCTTCTCTCCGCCTTTAGATGATTTTGAGGCTACAAACCTCTTTTGGGGAAACGTCAACTCGACTCGGCTAGGTGCAATATTGTATACATTGTTTATCACATTTTCATGACCGCACCCAGGGAAAAGATTGGTTGCAATTCGATCAAAACTTTTAACATTTATTTCTGAGGATTTAATTTTATTTGGAAAAACCCAAAATTCTTTAATAAAGCAAAAATGTTGTATTGGGAATTAAAAAAAGGAAACAGAAACTAAAAATCAATCCTATTATTCATTTTTTGGTATTTCCAATCAACTTTTAAAATAAAATTCGTTTAGTATTTGTGTGCGGTGGAAGCACCTATTTATTTATTGAATATATTAGTAATTTGGTACAATCTTTCAAATTTATTAAAAAAATTGTCGATATTCAAAAGTGGTAACTACAAGTACGGTTATTCTGATCAAGTATATCATTTAATAAGGGTTTCAGTAGAAGCAAACGAATTGTGGATTGTATTGATAATATACGTCACTAATGATTGGTATTGATAAACAAATTGTATACTAATATTTGTTTTCCTAAAACATTGTTTAAATTAAAAATTTGCCATAAAACTTTGTAGATCAGTACTAAGAATTTCCGAGATCAAATCCCGGAAAAGACAAACATTTAAAATTTTTTTTTTTAATTAAACTAAAACATTCAAATGTTAAAATGGCATATATATCAAAGAAAATTTAAATTAGTTGTGGTGCAGTAAGCAAGGGTGTGAACTATGAATCTGATTGCCCAGGTTCGATACCGGAAAAATTTCAAATATTTGTTTTTTTAAATTAAATTTTGTGGAACGTAATAATATTTCTGTGTAATATAAATATTAAATTGTACAACTGAATATTGGCTTTCACAACTAAAAATATAATTTAATATGAAGACAGTTGTTGTAACCGCCGGAATTCGATTGGCAAAAAATTCGGTGGACACAACTGATACATACTGTTTTTTGGGTTCGGAAAATTAATTTGTTATACTTGAGATTATTTCATCTATATATGGAATGAATAAGACTATGTAATATTCCTTTGGATTATCTGTTTGTAAGTAAATTTATTTCGAACATTTAGCAGCATTTTCATTAAAAAAGGCACATTTTTAATTTAAAAAATATTATTTCAAATTCAAAAAACGCTATTTGAAATTCATAAAATATTAATTGAAATTATAAAAATATGAAATGCTATTTAAAAAACACAGATTCATTCTATGGATGTCACTGAAAATTTGGACATGGATATTCCTGGTTCTGTCTGGTCTCTATTGTTTAGGTTTTTTAAAATTCACGGTGTAACGATGCTAAAAGTTGAATATATTTAGCGGCTCAAAGTTCGATAAATACCTCATTTATTTTTATTAATCCTATCTCATATGAAAACTTAGATCTTCTACCTTTAGATAATTTTTTCAAAAATAAGCGGTTTCTTTAAAAAAGGACGTTTTATATTTAAAAAAAGTGAACAACTTTGAGCCCCATTAGATTGTTTGAAAATCCAAAGGCAACCATTAGATTGTTTTAAAAACTTTTGGAATGACTTCAATATAATTTTTAAAACATCAATTGAAAATCAAAAACACCAAATGAAATTAAAGAAGTATTTGTTTTATTTTAATGATTTTTTTGCACTGCGTTTGGTATTTCTAATTTAATTTTATCTTTTTGGTGTATCAGTTGCTGCTTTTAAATATTTATTTGTAATACGAAAGCTGTTTTCGTATATCGACTTCGCCGGAACGAGAAATATAGCAATTATATTATATGCCCTGTTCCACCTTTAATAAAAAGCTCATAATTCATATGTTAGCTGTTGTTGTTTTTAATATTTTATCAAATTACATTTAAAAGAAAAAAGCCAAGAATTTCCAAGACTTGGCAGCATTTTTATAAATTCTTATTTTTAAAGCAGCTATATCTAAAAGTATGTACTTAACAAGCCTATATCTACCTAAATTTGTATGGAATATTCACACAAAAATTCGAAAGCAACACACCTAAATTCAAAGGTTAATATTAGAATAAATAGAATAAGAATACTTTAAGTTGTTAATTAAATATATCAATTTTAAGCTTATGTGGTATTGAAATCTTAGATTTTGAATTTAAAATTGCAATAATGAATTTTATTAAGAACCTGAGAAAAATAGATAAATAAATTATAAACTAAACTCAAATTTACAAAAGGTATTTAAATTTCTTTAAAAAATATTTGAACAATTTTTAAAATTTCATAGAACTTTGGAAACCTGAATTTAGTTTAGATTTTAATTAGCCAGCTCACACCCACACTAAATACAATATTTAAAAACAATTAACCACATATATTTTTTTAAACGTTTGCATTATTTTGTTGTTTTCCGATTTTTAAACACAATACTGGGTAATAGTAGAAAAGGGTTTTCGACATGCAGATCAATCTGTAGTTACTGATTTTTTAGAAAACGTTCGATAAAAATATGGTGCCCAACCACCCCCCCCCCCCCCCCCTGGGCACTCCAATGTTCATATATATTTCGATTTTTACAAGATCTAATAAAAAGCAATTAAAATAAAAAGGTTACTTTCATATCATAAATTAAACTCCCATTTACGATATCTAACTAACATTTTCCACTGTTTGACGCAGCAGTTTTAGGTGAAATGCAAATATTTTTGTATTTACTTTTCAAACTGTTTTGGAACCGTACTGTAAACTGTGTATATATTATTAAATATATGTTGTGTTTGTTATTCGTATATACATATGTGTACGTCTATGTTGGATATCATGGTTGGCAAGCACTAAATCTAAAATACCGTTACCGATTCAAAGCCCTTTTAAAAGACTATCGTAAACCTTAAAACCAAAATCTTCTAAAAAAAACTGTTAACCCTAGAATATTCTAACGAAATAACTTAAATTTTTTTATTAAAATCATATGGGTTAATTTTGTTAATCACAAAGTGTAAGCGGATTTATTTAATGTCGCGAACAATGCAGCCATCGTATTTTTATCACATAATTTTTTCACAATTTTATTGTTTCTTAAAAATTGTTATAACTTTGGCATTCTTACTTGAAATCCGTTCAAGTACCCACAATCTTGTAAAAAATTTGCAGACATTATATTAGTTTTTGTTTGAAAAATGTTTTAAATGTGAAAATATTAGTATTTTTGTATGTAAGATGAATATCCAGTTTCTGAGTGAATAGACAAATAATATTTTTTTTAACAAAGGGATATATCCAAAAATGTTATTGCACACCAGCCGAATGGAATGCATTTTCTGGTCAGCTACTACCTTCCTCACGTTTCTTTGCTTCTTATAGTGTTAATAGTAAATATCCTTTATTTAACTCACAAAAAGAAAAAGCTGACAAAAGCTCCGATTGGGTACTTTTCCAGTAAAGTTTAGTTAAAATTACTCAGTAACAAAAGAAGAGAGAGTAAGACAAAATTTATTCCTTAAAATAAAAATACACTCACAATATTATTTCGTTAAAAACAACTTAAAATACATATTAAATTAATCGAAAATACAATCAAAAAGAGGACTACTGATTTTTCATTAAATTTGACCCATTTTATTGTTTATTTTCAATCTTTGTTTAATAATCGTCAAAAGTAAAAACAATAGAAAGTCGTTTGATAATTTACGTCCCATCTCGGTACTTTCGGTGCTTTCCAAAGTGGTCGAACATATTCTGAAAGAAATGATTGAGCACCTTGATCTTATGTCAGTAATTCATTCATCTCAATCAGGGTTTCGACGTGGATATAGCACAACCACACTACTGGTGGCTTTGACTGATTCCATTAGACAATTTTTGGATGACCATAAGAATGTGGTATTACTTTCGATGGATTTGTCCAAAGCCTTTGATAAAGTTATTCACTCTAGATTAATATGTAAATTGTTTAATGAGTTTAAATTTTTCTCTGGGGCCTGTGAATTAATCAAATCATACCTTTTTGATAGGTACCAATAGCTGTGTTCCCTTACTTTCTGGGTAAAGGTCGGTTAAATGAGAGTAAGCACAAAATACTCTCATAAAATGACAAAATTACCCAAAAGTACGGGAACGCAAAAAAACACTTTTCTAGCCCAAAAAAAATGTCAAAATGCATCAGTGATGCCAAATTTTCAGGTGCAATAAGTGCAACACGACAAGTGAAAACGCGCTAATGGAGAAATTCGAAAATTGAATTAAAAGACTCAAAAAAATATATTAAAATTGCCCGCCGTTTCGAGATTTTGATATTTTCCTCTTTGAAAAAACACACACAGTTATTTCTAATAAATATATTTTTCTCATAATTTAATGTCTATGAGCTTTTTTTTCAAAGTGATGTATATAAAAATCTCGAGATTTCGTGCCAATGTAAAAGAGGGGTGTTACAATTTTCAAAAAAAAAGCGGTAAGAAAAATTAAAAGGTGCCGATCTGTCCCTTTTTTATAAACAGAAAATATTTGCAGTTTTTAAAAAGTAAAAAACCGCTTATGTATTGTAACACGAAAAGTGCTAAATTAGCATCGCTGAAGTTCCTTAGTTTTATTTTTTACAATTATAAAACAGCTGTTTTTGTTTATCAACTGTTCTTTTGACAATTTACCCAATTTACCCAAAGAAAGAGTCTGGGTAACTTTCGGTAAAAAGAGAAATACTAATACACTCTCATAAATACTCTCATTTACCCAATTTTCGAGTACGGGAACGCTTTTGGGTAAGTTTGGGAACCCGCGGTAACGTACGGGAACAGACTTAATATGTATCTATTGGTACTTCTATTTCCGGTACTCGACGAACCACTAGTGGTGTCCCGCAGGGATCTGTTATTGGCACACTTTTGTTTATGATTAATTTGAACGAACTCTTACAAGATTTTTATGGTGTTTCTTGTGTGCCTTATGTTTATGCTGATGATGTACAATTTGTTTGTTATTCGGATTCTGAGTTTGTGGATGTGTTGGAGGAGGGTGTTAATTTTACAATCCGCGAGGTTATGGGTTGGGCATCTGATAATGGGTTTTGTGTTAATCCTGTTAAGACAAAGGTTTGGATTTAATGCGACTGACATGTTTGTTACAATTGGTGGCATTCCTGTTGATTTTGTTAACAGAATGAAATGATTAGGTTTGCTATTGGATAATCATTTAAATTTTTCCCCACATATTAATTTTGTATCTTCTAGGATATTCTTTTAAAAAAGTTAAATTCATTGAATATTTATCTACCTTGCTCAGTAAAAAGACGTGTCGCCTCAGCTGTCCTGATGCCCCATATTTTGTACGGCTTTGAAATTTTGTCGAGTACTGGGTGTCAGACCCTTAGGAAATATCACCATGTTTTAAACAAAATTATTCGTTATATTTTTAATTTGAAAAGGAGAGATCATGTATCTCTACATTTATTTAATTTTCTGGGTTCGTCCTTTGAGAATTTTGTTAGCATTTTACTATTATTGTTTTTCTTTAAATTCATTTTTTATTGTTGCCCTGTTTATTTAGTTGATAAATTTCATTTTACTTGTTCGAGTAGAAATCCACAGATAATTCCACCTGTTATACATTTAAGTATTTTTGTAAAATCATTTTAGATTCGGGTTTCAAGAATTTGGAATGCCTTGCCACAAGATTTAAGAAAATTTAATTTTTCTTTACTTGATTTCAAGTCCAGGGTAAAAGAATTTTCGAAACTGCATGTGTTGGAGGCTTTTTAATATATACAATTTTTTTTTTATATATGGGAGGAAAAGCGTTGGAAATTTATTTTTTTATTAATTTGTGTTAATTAATTTATTATTTGCATTAATTTGTTTTTTTATTTTTAATCTTATATTTTTTAATTTTTTAAAATTTTTTATTTTAAATCTTATAATTTTTTTTTTAAATGTGATCTCATATATGTATGTATATATTATTATCTGGATATTTATTTATTGAATTATTAAGCTCTACTTTTATCTAGAAGTTTGTTATTTAGATAGTAGCTTTAATTAACCACATAAGGCCCTAATGGCTCGGTTATGTAAATGAAGATTTAATATAAAAAAATATATAAACACAATTTTATTTTAATTATTGCTACCCATTATTTCCCGTTATTTTACTCATTACAAGCATGTACAAATGCCCCTATTGCTAACTTGTCATATTAATATTACAAGTTACTATTTATTTCAGTACTTTCTTGGTAATGACTTTTTATGTATATCTATACTCGTAGGCTTTGCGTAACCAAAGTAATGTGTTATTCGAACAAAGCGTAAGTAACATAAAATTTTTGTTTTCTTGTTCCATTTCTCTTTACCTAGTAATATCAAGTTTTGCTGGGAATGTCTTTATCCGTTTACATTAACCGAATAAAGCGGTTGCCAACCCTGTTGGATATGCAATAAATTGCGTTAAACTACTTAAACCATAAACATGAAAACTTGAACCACAAAAAACATAAACCGCAAAAACTTTGCTTACGTTAAAAGACAACATTTATTTAAATGAAAATCTATTCAGTTGTATGTTTTTATATACCAGTATTGGCCAAACTAGATATATTTACTATTTTTTATATTCTGAAAAAATTTTGTATTTTTTATAAAGATTATAATCTCCAAATAATACAAAACATTTTTTGAAAAAAGCCATTGAACTCAATGTTTGAATTTTTTTTTTGTCTTGTCGTACGTGCGTTGCTTATACTTTTACATGTGCTTATGATGCCTCTGATGAATAGTGTAGTAGCCAGTTTCAAAGAAGTAACCTCTAATATGATTAGGATATTATGTAGACAGCGATCTGGTAGCAAGATATGTCATATAAATGCTCAGAGCTTGCTATATAAAATTGACGAATTTTGCTTTATATTTGAAAACTCTTGGATAACTTTTGGTTATATAGTTGTCATAGAGAAACTCCTTGTGGTGGTGTGACAATGTGAGTAAGAAAGGAATTTTAAGCAAAATGGTGATGAGTTCTAAAGTTGTGGGTTCCGTATATAACAATAATGATAACAATGGCGATAAAAAAAATGTAAAAATAGAACATCTGTTTGTAGAGGTTGTTGCAAGCGATCGCAAATTACTGGTTGGAACTACATATATATAGACCTAATTCAAGAGTGAATACAACTGCCTTTCTGAATACTGTGGAAAACTTATCCGTAAAACATGATGATGTCATTTTGTGTGGTGATTTCAACTCGAATATTCTCACTGAAAATCATCTACTTAATGATATGAAATCTTTCGGGCTTGATCATACTAATAAAACTACACCAACTCATTTCACTTCAACAATTAGCACTCCTTTGGACATATTCTTTGTTAGTAACACATGTAAAGTATTGCTCGTAAAGATTTTATATACAAACAATGAAAACTTTTTAAAATCAGTAATAAACATTCTGAACACTGCAATGCTCGCAAAGATGTCAATAAGATGATTAAAACTGCAAAATCCAATTACAATCCTTCCCGGTTTTCATCCGCTGCTAATACGAAAAAAACCTCTAGAACTATACGAGAAATTGGTGTTGGGAAACCGTCGTATTCTGTGCCTACTGAAAAAGATGTTAATAAAATCAATGAAACTTTCACAGCTCTTCCCAATATTTCCTCGAATGTGAATTTTTATAGTCGAAGACACAACTTTTCTACCAACAGCCATTCATTCAATTTTGAATGCGTAAGTCAAACAGATGTCTTTTCAAGTTGATTAGCTATCAAATCAAATGCTGTTGGTTTCGATAACATTCACGCAAAAATTTTTAAAACTTATTTTACCTCAAATGTTACCATATATAACGTATATTTTTAATCATATAATAACTTAAAGTGTTTATCCACAAAGCTGGAAATATCCAAAGATAATTCCAACTCTAAAATCCACCAACGATTATCGTCCAATTGCTATATTATAATACTTGTCTAAGGTATACGAACGGCTGCTCCATCAACAAATTAGCAAATATATTGGTGAAAATGGTTTATTTACAAATAGACAATCGGGGTTCCGGCCGAAACATAACTGTGTAACAGCTCTAATAGATGTCTCTGAGGAAATACGTGAAAGCATTGATGATAGTAACATTGCTTTCCTTGCTTTACTTGACCACTCTAAAGCTTTTGATATAGTGGATCATGAAATTCTTTGTTTCAAGCTGCAAAGAATGTTTAATTTTTCTTCTTCATCTACACGTTTGATATTGTCGTATTTGCTTAAGTCTAGTCAGTCAGTAAACGTAAAAAATAAAACGCTCTATGTCTTAATCCTTCGAAATCAAAGTCCCTGATAATAAAGAAAAAAACAATTAAAAGACTACCGTTTGAACCAACCATAATGCTTAATAACGAAAAAACAAACTGCCAAAAATCTCGGTATAGATTTTAATAACACTTTTATATGGTCTGACCACATATATATACAACATCTGGCGAAATATATGCAATGCTTAGGTCTCTTTGGAACACTCAATATATTACTCCACTTAATATACGAATTTTACTTGCGAAAACATATCTTATGCCAACCCTACTATATGGATGTGATTGAGTCTACTTTTAAAGCCATCCTGAGATATATTTTTAATCTTCGAAAATTCGAGTCAGTTTCTTCTTATTCGAAAAAACTTAATGGAGTTACATTTGAAAATCTGTTAAAGATAAGAACTTTGTTACTCTTACATAAGATAATATACACTCGACAACTAACATATCCGTATAACAGACTTGTTATTTCACAAAATGAAAGAACGCATGACATAAGGTACATTTGGTATGATTATTTAGTATCCAAATGGCAATTTTACGTTGAATCTATACGACTTTGGAATTTACTACCTACCACCCCATTCAGTCCATAAGTTTATAGTTAAAATTCTTTTATGTTAATTTCTCGCATGTCTTTTGAATATAAAATTTTATATGAATATCTTATAATTTATGTTTTTATGTTTTCTTTAAAATTGTTTTCATTATGTAACTTTACTATTAAATTCGTTATTTTGTCAATATTGTGCATCTTACTTAATTGTGTTTATTCATTATAAAAATCCAAAACTTTAAATATAAGATTTTATATCTTGTTGTATTGAAAATCAATATATAAATAAATAAATAAATAAATAAATAATAACAAAGCTACGTTTACATTACGCTCAACATCTATTTTAAACTAGATTTCGAAATCTAGTTAGTTTAAAGATAATAGTATAATCGAAGTAATGTTTAAAACTGTTCTTTTACAGAAATAACACTAAATTATTTTCGGGTAATTTTGACAATTTCACACTATTTTTTTAGTTATCATTATGAGAGAAAACTGCAAAAAATATCCGTATTAAGCCAAAATCATTTACAATGGAACTATTCAGAAGAGGTTTTTCCTCCTCGCGCAGAAATGCGCCTTTGGAAATTGACAGTTTTGGCCCCTTAATGTTTCTGCCTCCCCTTATGATTTTCTTGTAATACTATCTTCTATTCCACAATTTTACTAGATTTGAGAATGTGATGTCATATTTTATTCAGGTATTTCTTATCATTTCCTCTACATTTTTAGCATCAAGATATCCAAGTTCTCTTACGATAGTAGTGATAGAAAGATCAAATTTCAAATGTTTTGATGCAAAAATTTTCAGAAACGGAAACATAAAAAGTTGCAAAAAAATAGGGTACAAAAAGATGACAATCGATAATAAAATTGGATTTAATACAACTTTTAAAAGAAAAGATACCTAAATATGCGACGGCATTTTTAAAAGAAAAAGCTTTTTTTAAACCGTAAGAGTTTTCAATACAAATAGATATTAAAGAGTTCAGAGACATGTTTGTAAAAAAAAAAGCCTTTGACTGTTCTTTGCACGCAACAGAAATACATTGTCACTCCTGAGGGTCAATTCTCGTTCTGTGAAACGGTGAAATGAAAAGTTTTTTCACGTTTTCATAGTACTTTTGATTCGCGTTCTGTGAAAAAATGTAAAGAAATATCAAAACGTTTTCATATGAAAAAAAAAGTGGAACGAAACAAGATTTTTTCACGATTGCACAGCACTGGCGATTCTTGTTTTGTGTAACAGTGCAAACAACTGTCAAAATATTTTCATATGAAAAAATTGTTTACACAGACTATTTATAAGTGAAATAAACATGGGGAAGATTGTAAGAGGAAAGCGTGCCATCGAAAGCCAAAAGGAGTATTTAATTAATTATTAAGAAAAGCATGTGGACATTGCAAACGATAAGTAAGTAGCTTAATAACCATAATCACACTTTTATTAATCCCATATTTACAGATTTGTAACTGCAGATGGTGCCAAATTTAGAGACGAAAAGTGTAACGAATTAGCGGCGAGCCTTAACAGTTTTAGTGGGACCCAAAAGGACAGTGAAAAATGGCAAAAGTATGGCATATTTATTTATAGTTTATTTATATTCTTTATGAAATTTTTTTCTTTAAGTAATATTAGACTTCATACGCGCACCAAATATAGTTCATTTAAAGTAAGCCGATATAAATCAATGAAGTGCTTGTCGGTTGTCATCTCGAATGGATTGTGGTCAGCACGAAGTATGCGTCTCAGCACTCTCAAAAAATTCCTATAAATTATTAAATTATTTACTGCAATTAAATGCTTGTAACATCATTGCCTTACCTTTATTCATCCGGAATTCTTTGAGCAATATCCATACAATTAATTCAGATATTTTTATAAAATTATTTAAAATAAATTTTACGAACTTAATTCACTTTTGTTTACGTTTTTCTCTGTTTTGACATTTGCTTTAAATTTTGGGTAACACAGTTACAAAATTTTCATGGGTACAGTGCGAATGAAACATTTTTTTCATAATACATACGAGAATCGCAATTTATGTATTTGTGAAAAGTTCGAGTGAAAAGTGCTTATGAAAACGAAAATGAAAAGTTTTTTTTCACTTCACATTATCAAAGAACGAGAATTGACCCTCTGTTATATGCAAATGTACATACTTATGCATGTTTGTATACAAATTCATCGTCTGTATGTTTAATACTTAAGAAAAAAATTAAAAGTATATAGAAGTAATGTGAAACTTTTGAAAATATTTGAAGAAAATATACTTAAACGATACCTACATATGCATTTATTTATATAGTACATATGTACATTAAGGTATCCCTTAATTTATGAATTGCCTTGTTTATGTTCTAACATCCATCAGTTTTGTTTCATGAGGTCTTAAATGTACGAAAGCAAAAATTTAAAAAATTTAATACAATTGAGGTGTTCGCAAGTTGTATTACTAAGTCTTGTATTGTAGTATCGTCTAATAAAAAAAAACATGGTTCGCATGAATAGAAATATAAATCCAAAATAAAAAGTTCGAATTCGCGATCTCCACAACCCTACAAATATGCCATTATAGAAAAAAATATGGTCTGCGAAAGAAATTTAAGAAAAAAAGTTTTATTTAAAGGTAGAACGGTGCCATTGAAGTTTCATAGTTGTACTTGTTATATTATTTTAAATATTTTAAAAATTTAGAAAAATTAAATATAATTATTAGGATCGCGACTCATCAAATCTAATACATTTTTGGGCGTACATTACGAACATGTAATCAAAATTAACTTCGCATTCGCATATTTCGCGAAAATTTCATACAAAAAATTTTCCACTTTTATCAAGAAATTTGCTTATATATGGCTCTGTGCAATATTCTTTTTCGAATAATTATATGTGTACGGAGTTCTTCTTATGTGAGACAGGATTTTTGTTAACAAAATAATAGCGATATATTAAAAAAATCAAATTTTATGTTCAGTCACAAGAATAACTATTATCCTTTTAAAAATTAAAAACAATATCATGTCTAATGAAAGCCCTTGGTAAATAGATTACAAAAGTACAAGAAGTTGGATTTTTTAATGACAATGTTTTTAGGTAGTTAGGAAAATAGTACAAAAAAAAATCGAATTTTGTTTAGTTTTCATCAAACGCGTATAATTTAAAAACCGCAAACTTGTTTTTAATTTTGATTGTACATTCGTAATTGCCATTAAAATTATGATCAAAGTTAAGACAATTTACTTCTATAAGTCATTAGCAACTTGAATTTTTACTTATATTTTTACTAAAATATGTGTTTTTATGTATAAATTTTTAAAAAATCGCGAACTACTTTAAAGTTACTAATTTTTTTTAAATTTTGATCTCATATTCCTTTTATGCACATTAATTAAGACTATATTGAAAAAATTTATTAAATTATTTAATTCAAAGTCAACCTACGTTTTGTTTAAATTACTCTAACGACAAATTTCTAATTCTTAAAAGTTAAGTTCTTAAAAGTTAACTTCGTTTATATTTAGAGGTAATATAAACGATTTTCGCTAAAACATGGCACAGAGAGTTTTTAGACATTAAGGAATAGGGGCAGCATTGTGTTTTTTTGGACAACTCTAATGAACATACATGATCACACAATATATTTTCTGGTTCGAAATTTGGATTATACGTAAATATGATATACGAGGACGGATCAATAAGTCCTTGACTTTTCGAACTTCCCTCGTAGTTATATGAAATATAACACTGCTTCCATCAAGTACCACCTGTTAATAGACTACTGTCAAATCTTGAGCAAGTTCCGTCTTTTACTTTGCGTTTAAGAGCAGGATTTTTCGAGGTCCATAAAATAGGCATTTATTTGGTCAATAATTTCATCGTTGGAGCTAAATGTCTTTCCACCGAGCCATTTATTTAGGTTTGAAAATAGGAAATAGTCACTGGGGGCTAAATCCGGAAATAAGGCGAATGAAGGGGCAATTCGTAGTCTTCTTCATGAATTTCTGCCATGGGTACTAAGCTGTCACACGATTCCGTTAGTGGTCTATTGTGAGCAAACGCGGCAGCCATCTTGTGGAAAACTTTCTCATAACCAAGTGATCGTTCAAAATTGAAACCACTGAGCCATGTGAGATGGCTACACTTAAAAAAGTTTGTAAGTTAAAATAACTGAAAATATCATTTAAAAGAAATGATATTTCATTTAAAAACCGGTCTACTAAATTTTCATTTAAATTAAATGTCACATGTTATTTATTTTTAAATGTTGATTAATCAACTGACACATCCGTAAGAAAAATTATACAATCCTTAAAAAATAAATGTTTTTTTTTTCATTTATTTTAAATTGTTTCCGTTTTTGTGTTATTTGTTTTTTTTTTTAATATACTCGTACAATACAAAATGTATGTATGCATATGTAGCTATAGACACATTTTGTATGAATATTTTTGTGTATGTAGTAATGGTGTTTATCAAGTTCTTGTAATTGTATTGAAAATTTTTGTATATATACAACCAATTAAAAAAAAACTAATTGAAATTTTTTGAATATTTTTTTTTAAACAGACAGCAAACGAAATTTAAGTTTGTAATAACTGTTACGGACACAAATAAACCACAAGTTTCCGTTTTGTGGGTAAATTTTTATTAAATTTCAAACAAATGAAAAAAATAAATGAATCTGAAAAAAATGGTAAATGATTGTAAATAATTTCGAATAAATGTATAAAAAAGTTAATATAGATATTTCTTTAAAAACTAAATGTATGTTCCTTTATTTTTAAATGGAAAGGAAAACTTTTTTACACAACTACAAACAGTTAACTACATAATATTCTGAGTGTATGTCTTCCACAATCTATCACACATTCAATCTCCGATCGGCCAACACCATATCGTGAATTTTTTAAATTGTTTTGGGTGTGGGCGTCCAGAACGTTCGGCATCTTCCGTGTTTGTAAGGCCACAACGAAAGTCAGTAAGCCAGTTTGTTACCATTTAAATCGATGGTGCAGAGTCCCCATAGTATTTATCAAGCTTTTCCTTGGTTTGATTGACAGTTTTTTTCACAAAAAATAATTTTTAATGAGCACTCGAAATTCACTTTTTTCCATTTAAAAAAAATCCAGAAGGTTGTATGTTTTGAACAGCTGTTAAACGCAAAGTAAATGACGGAACTTGCTCAAAATTTGACAGTAGTCTATTAAAAGGTGGTACTTGGTGCGAGCAGTGTTGCATTAATATTTCTCCTCTATTTTTACAGTTTTTGTTACTTTAATTCTTATCCAATAACAAAGCTTAAACATTAAAAAAAAAACACAAAAATTTTTAAAATATCTTGAACTTCTGAGGCGATTCTTTACCAGTTAACGTTTTCCAATTTTTTTTTTTCAAAATCGTCTACTTAAGATCAAACGGAACAAAACCGGCATTGATAATCGAAATTTCGTAATTTTAGGGACACATTAATGTACACAGACACAAATTTTTACTTTATGACTTTGAAAATACATCGTCAGTAGAACATACAACTATATTTATAAATACTTATACATACAAACACACATAGGTAGAACGTGTGAACTATACTACCAAAAAAATATTTTAAAAACTTCTTCGGTAACCCTTTTGGTTTTTTATATGATACTTTTGAATTTGTTTCTGACTTCCTAGTGGAGTAATTTGATTTAATCACATCAACTTTCATCACGAACTTCATTACTGTCAAGTAAAAGCTATCAAATCTTATAAACAACAAAACCAACAACATTAATTTAACACCCAAACATCCATGCATACGTATTTATGCAAATATATATATGTATATGTATGTATCTAGATTCTAGAAGTTTATTTATGCTCGGAAAACTTATCTTCTTTAAATCCTTTTAATAAATTTGTGTGTGCGTACCAAGTTCCTATGCGTGTTCGTATGCAAAGAAAAAGCTGAAGAAATATTTAAAGTCAAAAATATTTGTTGTTATGTGTTGCCACTAATAAAACATTTTTGTAACCAACATTTTTAAAAAAGTTACTAAATGAAAACAAAAATAACCAAAATTCAAAATTTTTGGGTTTTATTTAAATAAATTTAAATATTTATTATTTAAATTTGTATTGGAAATATTATGTTATAGAAAAGTTATGAAAAATTAAACTTTACTTTCTTCACTTTCGCTTTTAGATAATAATTCTTAGGATTCATTATGCGGCAAGCTATCAAAATTGGCTTATGTCATTCCCAAATAAATAGCAGTGTTAATGCGGGAAGCTATCTACATTGGCTTATGTCATTCCAATACAAATTTGACATAAGTAACTCTAAGTGTTAACACTAAAAGTTGGTAACAAAATAAAACTTAAAAACAAAAACCAATTCATATACGATATATGATTGCATAGCTGTTAAGTAATAATTAGTAATTACTTTTTTTTTTTTTTTGAAAGGTGAAGTAGTGATTTCAATAACGATTGCATTTACATTCGCACGATTACAAATTGATAACGATTACCAGAAAAAAACCAAAAAGAATCAAAAGTAATCAAAAAATAATCCGACTACTTTCAACGATTATTTAATCAAAATCAAAATTTGAATGCCAAATATAATCACGAACACTTTTGTCCACATGAAGTTCAACCAGTATTTAATTTTAGTCATTTTTAACAGGCATATCTCTTATTAGATTGTTGTTTAACGATTTTATAATTGCTGACCTGTTTGCATTCTTCTTAATTCTTTTTATATGCATTTGAAAACAATTTAAGCACCCAGTGCAACAACAAGATAACTCCACTTTTTAAAATGTTGAGAAAATCAAAAAAAACTTTCTCAAAAATAAGAAACCAAAAGAACTGCTAAATATTATTTAATTTTGAAAAGAAATAATCAAAACAAATTTGTTTAATTCAAAAACAAATTACAAAGTTTTATTTTAAATAAAAAAAAAAGAATTTTGCTTTTGGACTTGTCCTGTTTTTGCACCGATATTGGTAAAAATTAAAGGGGTCCTTCGTTGTCATCTTCATAGTCAGTGTTTTCAGCTTCTTGAATAGACTGCTGCGAGATTAAATTATCATAAAAATGTATATCCGATGGAGGAACATACTTTTGTGCCAAGCTCATAACATCGTCATATTTTTTCGGGTTGAGGGCTAGATTAGTTGTGTATAAAAGTTTTGGCTCGAAGGGTTTATCCTGGAAGTTTGCTTTCATTGCTATATCGAATTTTGTTAATGGCCCATGGTGATTACAAGAAGCTGAAATACTTGCGAAATTTTCCTCTTTTTTGTAGCAAAATCTTCGATATTTTGAAATGGTCCATTTAATATGATCTTTGTTCGTGACTGTTTTTTTGTAAAACGGAGCCAAACTCGTTTTAAAATCAAATATGTTCGCATTGCTCACTGATATAACTTTAAATTTTTTGGAAGACTTTTCCACTAAATGCTGCCAGTCTTTTGGCAGGTAAAGGCGTTCTACTCGACGTTTCTGTTTCTCTATAACGCCAAAAGAGCGATCGCAGGGCAAAAAACTATGTCCTGGTTCTGGCAAGTGATGTTCAATAAGGCTTATATTTTTGTGTTTTACAACAGCATATAAATATTGGACAAGAGTGTTGTTTTTATTTTGAGCACCGCAATTATCGGAAAATAAATATAATTTTCTCACAGTTTCACTCATAATGTGTTCAATAAAATGATGCAAAAAGCTGATTACTTCATTTGGACCTTTTTTCCCGATTGTCTCATCATACATGTACATGTAGCTTTTTTTGGTACTGCATTGATAAATACAAAAATTAAACACCCATAACTGCCTTTTATAAAAGACATCACCCGATGGTATTAGCGGAAGTGGCAAATTTTGTTGGAAATCAAAAGTAAGGCACTCAACTGTCGGGTCTTGTAAGCAGCTTTTTTCGCGTAGATCATCATAAAACGCCTTAGCCTTCTTTTCGTGAAGATCTTTCGCAACTTTGAGTGCACGTCTTTCCTCCTCAGAATCAGCTGCAGCTATTTTGTTTCCATGGCTATCACACGTCTGGCAAGTGTCTGATCTAGGTGCTCCAAAAGAAAGCTTAAAATTTTTCGCAAAGTATTCCCTATAAAAATCGTATGTAACTGTTGGCTTTTGGTTACCATTTTCTTCAGCCATCAATGCAAAAGCGCTTGGCTCAAACTTTTCTAAATAAAGAGTATACATTTTCCTTACATTTAAATCGGAACTTAAGTACTTCGATTCTTTATTTTGCTGTAGTGAGAAGATCTTTTTGGGAAACTTTTAATATGGCTGTCAATATTTTGAACAACATCTTCTGGAATCTTATTTACTCTGTTTGCGTGACGACCTCTCATGTCAGAGGGCGCAGTTACTTTTTCCAGCAAAAATCTTGAGAGTCTTTCGATGCGACTTTTATGGACTCCATGAACTGAACAAAATGCTTTTTTACATACCTCTATTTCATGTTTAATGCTACGTATTATTTATTTATTTTGGAATTTTCTCACTTTATTCCCACTCGCAGATCGACGCCTCTTAACTGCATTTTGCCTTATTAATCCACACAAATATGCATCTTGCTTTTCTTTATTTCCCAGCTTATTAAATTCTTGAAAAACTTTGGCATAATGATTCTGACGTCCAGAATCAAAACATTTTTTTTGCAACTGCAAGGCTGGCCCATTGTTTTTGCTGCAACGCTATTACCCTTACAGTTTGTATACTTTTTGCCTTCTGCTCTCTTCCTTTTAACTACGTTCCTTTTCCACGCGTTCTGATTGCGCACACGCTTTTTTCCTAAAGCCATACAAACAATAACATTAACTGAAAACTTAAACATTTTAATGAATTTGTTACCTTTTTGAACAGGTAAAGTATCAACACTACTCGATGTCTCCTCATCATCAGATCCATTTTTATATTCGGAGCCCGATATGGAAAAATCTGATTCACTTTCAGTCATTGTTTTAAATTTATTATTGACACATGTATACTTGCACCGTATCCTACCACCAAGAACCAACTGACACATTTTTTTTTTAGAACGACGACATACAGTATAAAAGAAAAAACAGAGAGCGTAAAAAAGAGACGCGGCCGCTAAGCACACACACAACATACTCAACAACATACTGTAATCGTTTTTCGCACACGAACGTAAATAAAAATAAAAACAGAACAGAACATGTTTTGAAAAATTTGTGTTTTTTGATTGCCGGCAACTAAAAGTTGACATGTGGCTTAAGGCTTATTGCTTGAAAAGCGGTGCAAAAACAAGACAACTCCAAGAGATGTCGTGTTCTTGCTCCGTTTTGAAAACAAAACTTCAAAGTTTCAGAGTTTCCGTATCCTAGAGTCAAGTTAGATGTGTTTTTTGTGCACCGAACGACGCAGATTTTTTTTTTGGTTTTTTCTGCATTAAAAAAGCTATTTCGCAAAAAAGTGGAGTTATCCGGTTGTTGCATTGGGTGCTTCAATTGCTAGCGGTATTTATTGTTTTTATTTCAGTAAAAAAGTGTTTGTAATAGGTTTTTGTCGTGTCCCGAATGAAATACTTCCAGGCAATACAAAAGTAATTCTTCTGGAAGACAAATGTGTGATATTGCTAAGTTATCATCTAGAAGATATAAAAAATATCGCTAATTTATCATCTAGAGCAACGGTTCCCAAAATGATGCAGCTACGGACAAGAAATTAATATTGACAGTTTTTTGTTTAATTGTGTTCAAGAATCAATTTTTACTATTAAAAATCACAGAAACTAAAAAGCTTTTTTATAGCAAATCCCTTAAAATCCCAGAGTTTTTGAGTTTTTTAGGGTAATTTAATTGAAAGATAATTCGAAAAATATTATCTGGTAAATCTCTTAAATTTTGAAAATTCCATATTTTTACTACTACTATTTTTTCTGAAAATCTTCGGATTTAAATGTTTTTATTTAAATATAAAATTAGGGGCCGTCAGCCAGTGAAAATGACTCAAGAGGGTAACTGAAGTAAAAGCTAGTGGGAACCGCTGATCTAGAGAATAAAAAGATTATTTCGCCATGTAACCCCCCAGTAGTTAAAAATAATTTTTTCAATATTTTTTTTTATATTTTTATTAAGAACTGAGAACTATGCATAATTGTGTCTTACAGTTGGTTTAATTATAACTTCAATTTTTCGGTCAGCCTCTAAATTTCTATACATGGGATACAGATTTGATCTCCCACGTGACACATACATAGATTATTTTCTGAAATTATTTTATTTTTAATATGATTTGGAATAGTTTTGAATTAATTTAAAGCAATTTTACTAACCTTAATACTTGCAAAGTAATTGAAATTATTTATTCTTAATTCTTGCTGTTTTTGAGTATTCTTTTGTTATTTTAATTGGAAAAACTTTTTTGTATTTTCATTTTCCATAAAATATATTTATTTTCAAATTACATTTTGACAGTTTTCGTTTAATATCGCTGCTATATGTTCTAGCTGATAAACATAATATATTAAAAAACTACTGGATTGTCTTCAGAATGAGAAATATAATATATTGCCGTAATATTTTAATTGTGATTTTTCTACCAATTGTTTATTGCTTCTGAAAAGATATTTTTTCGGATCAAAGTACTAGTTTCAACCTAGCTACAAAAATAAAATATATCCTTTTTTTGTTCAGATATTCTGAAGTGGAAACTACAAAATATAATTTTAAAAACTATCTCGATGTATATAACAAAAAAAAAAAAAAAACAACAAAAAATGTGTAATATTTTTGTTCAAATGGTGTTAATACAAATTAAAACCCCTTTATTGTGCTTAAATTTTACCGTAATGACTCTATACAAAAACTTTTATTTCATAGAAAAAAAAAAATCCAATATTTATAACAAAAAAAAATAAAACTGATTTCGCAAAACATACCTGCGTATATTTTTTAAACAAAAAAACATCTAATATTGTTTTATTAATTTAGAATTTTTTAACGTTGTAAATGCAAACTTTTGAAAATAAAATAATGTAAATGCAAAATTTTTAGAAAATAGTCTGAAATAATCAAAAATGATCTTTCAAAGTAGTCAGATTATTTTTTGATTACTTTTAATTCTTTTTGGTTATTTTATAGTAATCGTAAGTAATCTTGATTACTTTTGGATTATTTGTAATCGTAATCAATTAGTAATCAGAAATTGTTCAAAAGAGGATTATATAATCATTGCAATTCTTGTTAAAATGCAATTTAATTGATTACTAATCATAATCAAAAGTTAACAGCTATGTTTGATAGCCAGAAAAGTTACCAAATTAAAAATAAGTTCACGAAAAACAAATAACCAATTTTGGTTAAAAATGTCAAAAAAAGCAACGCTGTTTTTAAGTTAATTATACGTACATGTATGTGGGTTTGTATTTTTGTTATTTTTAAATATGTTTGCTTCGTTTGACTTCAGAGAGTGTTTCGAATCTGGGAAATGTCGAAATGTATGTACGAACAAAAAATTGTAAGAAATAAAAATGTTTTAAATCGGTTTATGTTTAACAAAATTTTATAACAAATAGAGAGGGCCTAGTGTTATATACCGAAATTTGTGTTTATTTTACAGGTTGGTTGAAAAGTTCCTGCGCTCGAAATCTCATTATTATTTATATTATAATAATAGAAAAAATAAGCCATTACAGGTAACTTATTATTATTTAATTCAAAATAATAAAATAATTAACATATTATAGGTAATAAATTCCGTCCCAGATATAGATCATACACCGAAAAAATTCTCAGTTGCAGGTCACTAAATTTTTAACTGAATCTCAGGCGAAATGCCACTTACTGAGCCTCAGTTAAGTATATTATAAAAAACAATAAAATTATTTTAATGTAAAATATAATTAGATTTCTGTTGCTAGACATTGAACTACTACTTAAAATGAATAAATATGGAATTTTTACTGTTAACTACAAACTTAAAATTAGAAATCACCAACAAAAAGAAATTAATAGCCTGTTTCTCTATTTCGAAAGAACACGTTCGTTCGCCTTCTAGTCGAAAGAAAACTGATTTGGGTTTCACTAACTCTATTTCTATGCGAACGATGACTCGAACGACAAGTCGAATGAAAACGTAACTGTTTTCATACAAAATTTGGTTTCTCTATTTCGAACAGCTCGAAAGCAAATGTCAAAATCAGTCACTTGCTATTTTTTTGTCGAGTAAATATATATTTGATATTTTTAAAAGCAAAATGAAATAAAAAAAAACAATGAATAACGAAAGGTAAGTACAAAATAATACAATTACTTATAGTTTATTAAGAATTTTAAATTTTAGTTAAAAAAAATCAACAAAGGCCTGATTTTGCCAGAGGGACTCTGGTGTTCGGAGCAACCAAATTTTCTGCAGAGGAGGAAAATTTGACCAGAAAACTAAACTCCGTTTCACCCCCTATAACGCTGTTGCTGAGTGGTAAAAGGTAAGTGTGTTTTGTTTGTGACTTACATACGTTTGCCCCAAGCAGCTCATATTTACATTTTTTATTTTACATCTTTTATTTTACAAGAGCTAGAATTGACCGCACCGAACAGACAACAGCAACAGGCAACAGAAAAGCTCTCCAAACAACAATACCACCCACAACCAATCGATAACAAAAATTTTTAAAAATAAACGCATTCTCAAATAAACATTGATTTCTTTATTGTTATTTTTTTATTTCATTTGTCATATATAGCTGATCACTGTTAAACAGGGTTGTTTTTGTCTTTAAGCAGTTTAGTAGTATTTTTGCTACTTTTAAAGAAAATTGTAACAAATGCTCAAAATATATGATCTGGCATCTCTGTGATTTGTAAATGTGTAAGAAACAAAAATTGACACACGTAAGTCAAGTCGATCGAAGGCTTTCAAAATAGAGAAACCCAAATTGATTCGAATTCGAGTGACTTGCTTTCGTTCGACTAGTTTTTCGTTCGACATCGAGGAACAGGCTATAATTGAAATATTAATTTACATTTTGACATTTTAATGTACATTTTTAAATTAATTAATATAAGTTAATATTTTAAAAAACATGATGGTTCATTTACAATATTATTTCGTTAAAAACAATCTAGTTTGAACCCACATTGGTTTCCTCAAAACCAATGTGTTGTAATGAAAATAATGTAAACAGTAAATGATCTACATTCTGTGTCATTAAGGGTTTTTCTTTTCTCTTAGAAATTCCCATAATAGCCCTTTTTTCTTGATAGATATTTAATTAGTTTATAATACTGCACAAGCACGCAATATATAGATCGCTGTGCATGTAATCATTTTAGTTTAGTAAAAAGATTTTGGTTGTTAAACTGCGTATTTGATAAAAATAGTAAAAACAATCGAAAGTCGTATAAAGTAATAATCAACAAACAATAATAATTTATTTTAATATTCAATAAACTATAATAACTGCGTATTTCTAAAATTAAATTTAACTAATATTTTTATCTGGGTATTTTGTTTATTGAATAAGTGCTAGAAAAATTAACAAATAAAATTCCTTGAAACTTAACTATATATTATATTCAAATCAACTTTTCGAATTTTCTTTTAAAATTAATAATTGAACATTTACAGTAAAAATAATGGGTGTATACCAGTGATTTGGCGTGAAGTTGGCAGAATTATGCTTCACTTTTTTTTAAATGTTAAGAATGCCTGTAATTATATTATAAACAAAGTTCTGATTTTTTAATTGATTTATTCAATTGATATTGATAATTGATAATTAGTGTTTTATTTTTACCTCTGATTTTTCCGAAACTGTTAAGGAAGTATTCGACCATTAAAAGACTTTTAAAGATGTAGGATAGTTTTTAAGACACATTAGAGAGGAAAACTTATCGTGCAAGTAAACCTGCAGTTAAAGTTGTATACTACTCAATTCATCGAAATCTAAAAGTAAAAAGGCTTAAATTCGGCTGTGCAGAATCTTTGAATACCCTTCACCAATATCCTAAAAAAAGTGATCTCTACTGTTTTTGATACAAATAATGTAAAAAGGTTTTGAAGTAAAATTATGGAGGTGGAAAAAATTTTTTGAGGTGAAAAACTTTTTTAGATGCGAACTCAAATATTTTGGTGAGAAAAAAATTTTGAGGTGAAAAAATTTTTCGTGGTTGAAAAAAATTTCCGTGGTGCAAAAAATTTTTTGTGGTGAAAACAAAATATTATTCATTTCTAAGCGACTGGTGAAAAAATATGAGAAAATATATTATGTACCAGTCGCTTTGTATTGAAAATTTGGAGGTAGCTTCACATTTTCACGCATAACTTTTTAACCGCTGGACCGATTTTGCTCATTTTCAATGCCAAACTGCTCGGGAGGATGTCCAATAAGCTGGGTTAAAGTAGGCACCACCGCTTGCGTCTTCGCGTCGTGATTGCCATTTCAACAGACAGACGGACATCGCGACTTAAAATTGCATAAGGATCACGAATATATATACTTTATGGGGTCTTAGACCTATATTTCGACATGCTACAAACGGAATGAAAAACTGATATATATATCTGGTGGATGGTATAAAAACATAGGAATTATACTAGGACGGATTAATAAGGCCGTGACTTTTCGAACTTACCTCGTAGTTATATGAAATGCAACACTGCTCCCATCAAGTACCACCTGCTAATAGACAACTGTCAAATTATGAGCAAGTTCCGTCATTTACTTTTTTTAAAAATGAAAAAAAGTTAATTTCGAGTGCTCATTAAACATCAATCAAACCAAGGAAAAGCTTGATAAATACTATGGGGACTCTGCATCATCGATTTCAATGGTAAAAAAGTGGTTTACTGACTTTCGTTGTGGTCGCACAAGTACAAATGACGCCCAATTGAGGTCAATACACCCGAAATATCGAAAAAATCCATGATATAAACCAGGATGTACAAACTACAAAATTTTCAGCCATCGATTATGCCAAATGGTGGGACCACAAAAAAATTCTTTGCCGAGACCACAAAATTCTTGGTCGATTTGCAGAAACATCTAGCCTCCGGCAAGGGTTGTAGCGCAAGTACAGTGATTTGAATTGCTTGTTGAAACAACACCTTCGGTAGTAAATAATTTTTTTTCAAGACAAATTTTTTCCATATCTTCCTATAACTTTGATTGGAAAACATGCATTCTACATATTTGACTGCTTTTTATTTAAATTTTATTAATAAATTTTTGTCACAGACTCCTTATTTTTGAGATATAAAAAAATCAATTATTTTCAGTTTTAGTTAATTTCTTCTTGAAACAAAAGCAGTAAAAAATAAGTTACTTGTGGGACTTACTAAAGGCAAAAATTAAAATATTAGACCATATTTTCGTTGAAGATTATTTATTAATGAAATCGTTAAAGAAGTAAAATTTCAACTTTTAATACAAGTATAGGAAATATTACATTATTTCGACAGGTGCGAAACTTGTTATATGTCAAATTAAATCAGATAGTTCATACCATGCCTTATTATTTTCAATTTTGTATTTTTTGCATAAAGTTTACAAGTTTTCTAGAAAAACTCTTTTGCGGATAATTCTTAGCCTATACCTTACTTTGAAATACTAAGACCACACTCGTTATATGCATCCCAAATTTTATTAGAAATGATGGATCCTAGCCCGATGCATCAAATTTTATTTAAAATGTTGTACTGTGTAGTTGTTTGTTTTAATAAGGCAAATACTACATAAAATCACAATAAACTCAAAATGTCACTTTTTCAACAGAAAAATAATATTCTTGTATATAAAAATGTTCGTGAAAACAAATTGTAGTATATTCATTATCGTAAAAAATCATTTTTTAGTATGGAGTAGGTTATAACAGTTATTTTCACGTGGACCCCGAACAATTTACTATGCTTACTATAAATAAAGAACAAACAAATATGTTACGGTATAAAATTTTACGTAAATATTGATTCAATTTTTAAATATTTAGCTGATATGCATTATTTGTTATTACCTGTATTATTTTTTTTCAATGATTCGGCATAGCCGAACTTAACGCTTTATTTTGTTTTTATTTATTTGGATAACCAAAATGAATAAAATGTTTGTAGTCCTTTATCTAATGTTAAATTACCTGTATTATTTTTTTTCAATGATTATTTTTTTTCAATGATTCGGCATAGCCGAACTTAACGCTTTATTTTGTTTTTATTTATTTGGATAACCAAAATGAATAAAATGTTTGTAGTCCTATATCTAATGTTAAATTAAGTAAAAATTATTATAGTACATTAATGCATTTTATTTGTTATCTCATAATTCCATATTAAAAGTATTATTACACACAGTTTAATTTTTTCCCTTTATTAAAATTTTGTCTTTAAAAATTAATGTAATGTAAAATTGTTATGACCATTATTTTTAATGTTAATATATTTACACTATAGGACAAAATATAGTATACAACCGTAAGAAAGTGTTATTTTTAGCACAACTTTCTACTGCTCAAATTTAATTAAATTCATTTGAAAACACTAAACAGGCACCATTTCTTAATCACAGTGATCCACAGATAAGAAATTTAATATTTGGTTTTACAAACCGCCCTTCTTATTCAGTGGTCGTGGCATTTAAGATAAATACTACCAATAAAGACTATTTTGCAAAAGCGCCTACATATAGTATTAGAAAATATTGATCAGATCTTTGAGTAATGTATCAAATAGCTAATGAAATTTCCTTTTGAATTCCATAGAAATCTTTTTCTCTTGATCGCAAGATTCTAAACTATCGGGCCTTACTTTACCATAATATATAAAAATTAATTTAAAAAGCTGGTTTACTTTAATTTAAATTTTTTTTTATAATTTTATAAATTTCAAAAGTCGACGAATTAATCCATGATATAAAATTTCGTTTTATCATATCAACCTACATTAATACTGACGATTTAGTCATTATATGCAAAATTATGAAATTTTAATGCTTAATTTTAATTCATTTGTCATTGCCGAAAGTTCTAAGCCCTACGATTCAATTTAAATGTTATTTATATTATTTGACAGACTATACATCATTTTTGTGTCATTTTCAAATCTGATCAATATTTTCCTATACTGTAGACGAATTCCCATTTAAAGTCAATTTTGACAGTTTTTATTTTAAGTGCGCGTGACCACTAGAAAAAAAGGGCGGTATATTAAAACGTACATAACACTTTTAATCTGTAGACTTCTATAATTATCAATTTGTCTAATTTGGAATAGTTTAAAATATGCTATGATTTTTACTTTGTTGCACTTTTATACATTGTTTTGTCCGATAGTGTATATACATAAGCGGTTTTATAAACATATACACACAAGTTTAGTATACAAAGTTTTACACTGAATAGAGTAAATTACATAAAATTTTAATATCGCAACATTATGAATTGATATGCGAGCGTAAATTGAAAACACGTCAGTGCATTTTTATTTTCACGACACGCTGCATCTAACATCTAACGACAATTCTAAAAACTGGCCATAAAATAAGCACTTAAAGCATAAGCAATAAACTAATTGCAAACGTACCATCAACATCGTCATCTCATTTGGAAAATGTGCATTGCCAGCCAACATCATGAGCATCTCAAATGTACATATGTAGTGTTTTACTTGCATAAGTACTTAATATAAGTATACTGATGGTGGGGGGGTGGGGGGGGGGGGGGGGTGGTGGAAGCAAGTGCTTATGAGTCAGTTTTAGGTAACTTGTTCAGGCTACCCTAGATATTTGCAGCCAAAGTACACTTGGAATTTTTATGAACAGTTAAGTATAAAAGAAGAATTTTTATATCATTTGCTGTGAGTACTTATGATATGAAATAATTTTATTGCTCTTTGGTTCCTACTATCGTTTGTAGGAAAGAATTTCACTTATTGTTAGTCATACGAAAAATGTCAGCAAGAACATGTAAAATTAGATTTTAAATCCGAAGTAGTTTAAAAGCATTAACAGAAATTAATGATATTACCTATACTTGTAAGTTCTGGTACACGATTAAACGTCCTCACTATCAAAAATCCATATACCTATTGACAGCATTTTGACAGGTGACATTTATACTTCATTTATGGGTAAACAAATTTTGTCGTTTTATTTTGTTGTTAATGCTTATGGATTGGGAAGATATTGGCATTGAAACGGGAGACATTTTTCGGACGGGACAGAAAAATTAATAACGGCTAAACTGTTGGTCTAACCTAACCAAAATTTATGGGATACCACTAAGACGCATCACGGCTTTCAAAAATTTGTACTCAAAGTAATGATTAATAACCCCAGGATAAACTGAATATGTATAACTTTTTTGATGTTAATGGATTTCTGCCATTTGCAATCTTGATTATTAGAGAAAGAAGTACCAGGGAACTACAACTGCTGATTGCAAAACACAATCAACTCCCGAATAAACATTCGCGCTGAATATACTCAAATACACAAATTCGTTGCTGATTTTAAATCAGTTAAACCATGCTTCTTGTTGCGTCTCTGATTTAATCAACGGTCGTTTTCATACCATTCATTTCATTCATATTCGCTCGGTTCAACAACGATTATTTTGAATAGCAAAACTGAACGCGGAATAGCGAAACTGAACGCGTATTTATTAGAATAAAAAGGTGTTTACACTACTATTAAATGTAAATAATAAAAAAAAATGTATTCTCTTATAAAGGGAATGTACCATTAAAAGAGTATACATTTTTTTTTTAAGTTTTTTAAAAATAATTATTTTCTTTTATATTTATTTTTTTTTTTTCATTTATACTTGCTTTTCCTGCTGTAAAATGAAAAGACAAATATGCCTTTCCAGTTGAACGCTGATTTGACATTTTTAATTGGTGGGGACTTTAAAAAACAATGTAAATCAACGTGGGATTAGCATTATCAGCTTTTCCCTTTACACTTGTCAGTTATGTTAAATAAGAGATATTTACAATTATATATTTTTATTTTTATCAGGCTCAAGATCATAATTTTTTAATGATACTAACGAATAGTAAACACTAATTTTTTATTATTAAATGTAAAAAATTTTAAGGATCAGCTCTAGAGGGAGTGCACACTTTCGACCCTAGCGACCAGGTCATCTTCAGCCACTCCCTCTAGCGCTGATCCTTACAATTTTTTCCATTTTACTATTCGTTAGTATCATTAAAAAATTATGATCTTGAGCCTGATAAAAATATATAATTAAAGAAGAAGGTGTTTGGGCTGACACAGTGGGTTCATCCGGCTACTCGTCAGGTTCAGTGGGTTCTTCTCACCACAAAACACACTGAATCATAAACATAAGAAAATTTAAAAAAGGAAACAAAAATGAATGCATAACCTCAAAATCCACATGCATATAGTCCAAGGTGAATCTACGTCAGAGATCCCCAAAACACCGCACATGTGCGAAGGCATGAAAGATAATTTGTATTTTTATTAAATAAAAACATTTAGGAATTGCTATATGCTGACGACCTTATTATATATTGCTCGGGTAAAAAAGTTTCGACTATAGCCAATAAAATTCAAAATACCATTAACAAATTAGAAACGTGGAATAACACTAGTGGTTTTCAATTTCATGATGAGAAAACAGTTGCAATTAAATTTTCCAGACGGACAACAGCTCACGACAATCCTACAATAAAACTATATGGTAAAAATATAAAATTTGTAGAACAGTACAAATTTTTAGGAGTCACCTTTGACAGAAAATTAACTTTTAAATCCCATTTACATAATATAAAGGCCAAAGCCAACTCAAAACTAAATATAATAAAAATGTTAAGATGCTCTCAATATGGTTCTGACCCACCTACTCTTCTTAAAATCCTATGTTCAATAGTGCTTCCAACTATAGATTATGCATCCATTATATACTTTTCTGCTAACAAAACAAATTTGAATATTTTGGAACCTATTTTAAACACAGGTATAAGACTATCTATTGGAGCCTTTAAAACTTGTCCAGCTAATAGCATGCAAGTAATTTCTTCATGCCCACCTCTACACTTAAGAAGATTAAAATATCTTCTTAATTATATAATGAAAATTTTCGCATTACAAAACCACCATTTACATGAAAAAATTACAAATAGAACAAAAATTAACCACTTTCTAACCAAATCACCAAAACATCACCCTTTTTATGTTAGGGCTGCACAAGAATTTGATAAAATAACTTCAAAATATCCTCTAAATACAGATTTCATAGACAATATAATAATATCTGACGTTCCACCTTGGTCTCCTCCTGATGTGAATGTAGATTATTCTCTTGCAGTATATAAACGTGATATGACCCCAATAGAAGTACAGCAAAAATATTTGGAATTAAGAAGTACAATATATCAAAACCATTTGTGTTTATTTACCGATGGTTCCGTAATGAATGAAAAAGCTGGCTTTGCAGTATTTGGGGAGAATTTAGTCATATCAAAAAGAATACATAATTACTAATCGATATATACGAGCGAATTACTAGCAATAAAAACCTGCGTTGAATACCTTGTAAACGTCGATCAGAAAACTCTTATTATATCGGATAGTAAAAGTGCATGGCAAGGATTACAGGTCCCATTCAGTAATAACATGATCATAAACCAGATAAAACAGACTATCACTTACCTACCAAAAAATAAAATAAGTTTTTTGTGGATTCCAAGCCACTTAAATATATATGGAAATGAAACAGTAGACAATCTTGCCAAGAATTCCTTAAATGAAAATATTTCTGTGGAATATAAATATAATTATTCAGACTACCGGCAATTCATTCGAAAATATATATTTGATCTCTGGAATGATATGTGGAAAAATAATCAAACAACAAAACTACACAAAATTCAGAAAAATATCTCCCATAAACTTAACTCATGCACTTTATCGATGCAAGATTTTGTTAAACTAAACAGATTAAAAATTGGCCACTGCTTGTTCTCCCATAGACATAATATCGAAAAAACCGAACCTCCACTTTGTGAATGTGGGCAAACATTAGATTTCTTCCACATATTTAATGAATGCAGGCTACACCATGAGAAACGAGTAAAATATAATATAAACAATATTGAAATACTTAAAAATTACCATGAATTTAAAAATGTTAAAAAAATTCTTGACTGAAATTAATTTGTATAACTCCATCTAGTTTTCTTAATTAATAACATATATTATAATTAAGATAGAATTTATTAATCTATAAACTATAAAATGGCCTATATAACCTTATAGTGTTGGGGCCTATAAAAACCGAAATAAATAAATAAATAAATAAAAACATTTAGTTTCATCAAAAAGTATATAATTTTCTATAGAGTATTTTTCCCGCTCTACCAGGAATTCAACATGGTACAGAGTTCAGCGGCAACATTTTTTAATGAGAGGGCAACATTTTCAAAGTTGCTAAAGTGTTAAAAAACATTAAATTTGGTGTATGCAGTGCTGCCACATAAACAGTGTAATTTTTTATCCCAGATTTTGGGATTCTTAACTGTTTACCAGTTTTTTCATGAAAACAATTTTTTTTCAAATTATTGCATTTTTTATAGGTTTTTAGTTATATGTTGCAACAATTAATAGCATATTTATTCTCTTTATTATATATTTTTACCATAGAAATGGGAAATAATGGATATGAATAGACATAGTTGGTCAATGTGTGTGTACACCAGAGAACTGCAAAATAAACTTTTTTCTTGATTTGATAATACACAAAAATTCTTGTTCACTTTTAATAATTCAACAAAATTCACTGTAGAATAAAATCAGCATCATGTTACTGAACACTGTTAAGTGATTACATTTGCATAAAACATAAACGACAGATGATTCACACTGATTCCAATTACGCGTTCAGTAACATGATGCTGTTTTTATTCTACAGTGAATTTTGTTCAATTATTAAAAGTGAACAAGAATTTTTGTGTATGATTAAATCAAGAAAAAAGTTGATTTTGCAGTTCTCTGGTGTACACACTTTAATACTTTTCATGTCACAATGTTATGTTTGAATTCGTAACTATTTTTTAACACAATTGCAAATTTTTGTTGTATTTTTTTACTTTATAAGACATATCTAATTTTATTAAAAACAAATAGTAAATTGAACAAATATTATATGTTTATATGAAAAATCTGAAAAATACATGAATTAAATAAAAAAACATATTTTGTATGAAATAATCTAAAAAATCTTTAGCATCCCACAAAACGGCAAAAAAATAGTTAAAATTGGTTATATGGCAGCACCGCTACACACTACTAAAAGTTGCCGACCAAAACTCACCTTTGTTGCCGCCAAACTATGTTCGTGTTCTAAGAGAGTACTAAAAAGTTCGTGAGAGAGAAACAAACTCTATAGAAAATTATATACTTTTTGGTCTCATTTGAGCTTTCATGTGCGCAGGTTGTGAAGTCGCTTGCTGCTTTTATTCAGGGTTGCCATTTTTATCTTATATTATTTTTATGACCAGGTTGTGTAGTCGCTTGTACTAGACAACACTGAAATGTTTAATGTAGAATGGGACAATGCCTTCTTATTAACCGAAAATTACTTCGGCAGAGCTGAGTGCTTATTATGCCAACGCATTTATTTTTTTTTTTTTTTTGTAATAAAACTTGTCCTTTTTATAATTATGAATTATATATACTCATATATTAAAAGCTTCTGTTTGAATTCTTTTGAAAACTAGTTTAGTTTCAGCGTTTTCTATTTTTTTAAAACTTAAAATATATCTGAAATTAATTTATTATGTACGATTGGAAATACATCAATACATCGGAGAAATTTACTCTGATTTGGTTTACAGAACAGTTTTTTTGTTTATTTTTGTAATAATAAAATTTTATAGAGAACTTTCCAAGCTTTCATTAAATGTTTATTTAACATTTACTGTTTGTTTGAGTACAAAATAAAATGGGGATTTGTGTAGATTTTTTCGAAACAACCAACACAAACATAAATGTGAATGTATGTGTGTGGTGATCACTGATCTACGTCTACGCCTCCCACCCTGTCTGTTGGCTAGCAAGTACACAGCCATTGTATTGCGAATTAACCCAACAAACTAAATAAGCAATACCCATACAAAAAAACATCAGTCCCATTGTCCGTCAAATTAAGTCGTTTTCGTCCATTAAGTCCTTCTGATTTTTTACCCTTCAACTTAAAAGAACTTTCTTCCCCCGCCCACAACATCCTACACAGAAAAATAAGGTAAATAAAACAGACATTATTTCAATGTGTCAAAAGAAAAAAACTGTAAAACTTAATTTTTAAATAAGAAGAAGATTTATCTCTGTTTTTATATAACTAAAAGTTCATTTAAAGAAATATTCAATTTATCATGCAATTTTTTTTAGAGACCTGTACATAAATACAATTTTAAAATTTAAATTTATTTCTTAAATACGAGAACAATTCATATATCGTCACCTAAAATGCAAAATAACGTAACATCACTTTTTACAAGTTTACAGGAGAAGCAAAAAACGTTATAAAATTCGAAATATCTGAGATATTAAAAAAAGTTTTTCTAACTTTGCCTTAAAATACGAAAACATATCCATTTCAAATGAAAAAAATGATTTATATAGTTTTTATTTTTGTTATATTTTTTTTACAAAATAACGTCGCATCTCCTTTCATAAGTTTAGATGAAGAGCAAAAAACTATATTAAATTGAAAATTCTTAAGATATTAAAACAAAATTTTCAGATGTGGATTAACATTAAAAAATAAATATATATGATATAAAAAATATGTTTTTAAGGAACACTTTATACTGTTTTTTAAACTAAATCTGTATAAAAAAAATTAGATAGAAATATATTTTTGGAATAATTTTTAAATTAAAATTAAACAAAACAATATATTTTTTATTTATAATAAAAGCAGTTAAAAGTTTTTTTATACATTTTGTGTTTTTTATTTTTTAAATAACTAATTACTATTTGTTTAAAGAAAAAAATAACTTCATTAAATTATCATAAAAACAGAAAAAAAATATATTGAATTATGTATTACTCAAAAGGTATAGTATCTTAAAAATAATGACAGCCTGCTGGAAGCAAAGATTTTAGGTCCTGCAGATGTTGCTATTTCTTTTTGGAAATTCTTAGCCTTTCAGGATGCACAATGTTAGGATTCCGAATTTCAACATTTCTAGCACTCCTTTGTGGAAGAAGCTCATATTCGTTCTTAATATAGGTTTTGTAATATATGGATCCTGTGGATCAGGGTCTTCTACTTTATTACATAACAAGTAAGAGCGGCTAAATTCGGCTATGCCGAATCTTATATACCCTTCACCATGGTATTCTGAAGGAGATGAATACATCGTTGGAATCTACTACCTCATAGCTCTCCACAAACAAGCGGTATCCCCATTTATTTTTTCTTAAATGTCCAAAAATTTTAATCCAAAATAATATGTCATGTAAAATCTCAAATTTATATTTTTCCATATGTTTCAGCGCTTTTCTTGTCAAATTTGGCATTTTCTAGGCAAAAAAAAGTTGGCGACACTACTATTTATTTTTTATTTATATCATTCACAATAGTTGTGAAACGTATTTAACCTACGTATTTATCTTCACACTCTTATTAAACAAAGGGATTTTACTGGAAAAATTAGAGGTAGTCCTGGTTTTTTGCTAATATCTCAGCCATTTATTAACCGATCTGTCTGATTTTTAATAGCAAACAGAAATGGATCACATGTAACAGAAATAAAAAAGAATCAAGTCCTCATCATGTCTGGGTTCTTCGGAAAACCCATTTCAACACACAGACGGACAGACGGACAGACGGACAGACGGACATCGTTAAATCAACTTCGCTCTTCATATGGACCCAGAATATATATACTTTATAGGGTCTAAGATCAATATTGTAGAAATTACAAACGGAATGACAAACTTATATATACCCTTCCACCTATGGTGAAGGGTATAAAAAAAGAAAAAAAACATAGATTTCAAACCTATATTTAAGAATTTTTAAAATACAATAAGGAAAAAATAAATAAAATGTAATATTTACCTGGTCGAATAGATGAGTATCGCTTGGGAAGGTTTTCATAATTCAAAAAATAATCGTGTTGCATGTGAACAGTAAGTGGATATGGATTTCTTCAAGCGTCTTTCATTAGCCCAACTAGTTGGGAGGGCAAATTGATTTGTTTATTATTAAATTTTCGTTGTATTAATGAGTGGGTGGAATCGCATTCAATTTGTGTATTTCCTACGATTAAATACTTATGTTCAATTGTAATGTTGTTTTCCACACAAAACGAAATTTAGGCATTGGATAACACCACATTTCGATTTTGGTAAAAGCATCCATCAGAATATATCACAAAGTGATGAACATTGGGCGTATATAACATTTCCTTTTGTATATGCTTTATTAAAATTGTTGCGAAAGTAGAAGCAACAAGGTTTCCTTCAGTTTCATTCCAGACATAGTTTTCAGATTTATGAGTGATGACATTATAAATGGTAAAGTTATGAACTTGAAGTTTCATTTTATAATAGGATGCACTTGCCTATGACTGCGGAATGAGCTTTACTGCTTGCATATCCATGCACAGTAGTGAGCATAATCCCGCCTTAGCACTTACAATATTATTATTTTTTTCTTCTCTCATGCCCTATATTTCTTTTCTGTTGCTATCATATTTTTCCTGCGATATATTTTTAGATTCAAACGATATGCAAGTATCACGCATATCATTTCTGAGCTTATAAATTGAATACTTTTTTTTGTCTTTAGGACGTCCATAAAATTAGGAAAGGATATAGGAGAGATACCATTTTCTTTTTGTGATTCACAGTCCTGAGAATAAACTTCATACACATTTGCATACGATTTAAAATCTGATTGAAAATACAATTTATTTGTATACTGGCGTCAGTAATGGGATTCTAGTTTATAATATATATATATATATATATATATATATATATATATATATATATATATATATATATATATATATATATATATATATATATATGAGCACAGCGCATGTTGCGGAAACGGTTTTTTTTCGTTCCACAAGTTACTATGACGACATTTTGTTACTTTGGGGACCGTCCTCAAACTTTTAAGTAATCTACTGTTAATTCCGTACATTAATTTTAATTACTTAGTCTTTACAAAAAAAGGTTAAAAAACAAAACAATGAATCTTTTTAATAAAAATTCATATATTGCAAAAACAAAATAAAATGTTTAAATTAATAATTTAATTTAAATTGTTCAATAAAATATTAATATAAAAAACAATAACACAACGGTTTAAATAAATTAGTTTTTACATAAAGAAGTTGAAAAAATATTCTAAAAAAGTGTAAAATTAAAATTTAAAAAATAAAAATTAAAAGAGAAATAAAGTTGTCATAATTGAGTAAAATTAGGATATGTATATGGTTTTTTAAACAATTTTGGTTTTCATTCTGAAAATAAATTTCTTATCGGTAAAGCGAATTTTAGATGAACCATTGCGATTTTATTTCTTTCATTTCATAATCTTTATAAAAAATCGCAAAATCCTTTTTTTTACACGTAAATTGTGTACATTATCCATCATAGGTCCTTGAACAATCTTAACGTCATTATTTAAATTAAAACTTAACCAATTCAACTTTTGACTGTGTTAAACCAATAATTTTAAGATTTTTTTTAAATTCTGTATGAAATAAATGTAAAATAAAAAAAGTAAAACGTGACAAATCCACATAAAATTAACATGCTATATCTAAAAATCCGACTAACCGATATATTTCATTTCAGAATCGTCAAAAATCATAACTATTTAAAAACTAAATTTTAACCATTTGCTCTGCAAAACCCCTTAACAGATTTTTAAACTTATACCTTTTAACTGATTTTAAATATTTTTCCCCATTTTTTCCGCAATAGAACATTTGTTCAAAACAAAATTTTATATTAAATAAATAATTTAAATTCAATTCATTCTAATTAAAAAATTAGTATACAAAAACTAAAAGTCAATTCTATGCATAAAATTAAGTTAGCTAACCTTTAAATAAAAATGAATAGTACATATATGTCTTTTAGTCAAAAAAAAAAATACATGTCTTAATATAGAAAAACCGTATCTCCATTTTTCTAAACTTAACAGGACAAGGAAAAATTAAATAAAATTAAAAAACTTACGATACAAAAACCGTTTTAATGCAATTTTTAATCAAACCAAAAAACAAATTTATCATTTCTACTTTAAATATTTCGTGATGCAGATGTGTTTAAGAGCGGTCTACAAGGAAACTTTACACTATATTTGCAGTCAAATATTTGGATAGGCAATTATTTATAGAAATGTTAAGGATTCTTTTTAGTAGGTGCAAAACATAAATCGCTTATTTTTTTGAGATTTGTAACCGAGTTGTGGTGATATATCCCGTTATCCCCCCCCCCCGGAATACGCGCCTGATATATGTATTTGCTATTACATAGAGTATCAATTTCTTAAATTATATGGTTGTTAATACTACGCTCATTAAGCAATTTTTGTACCCTTCACCACAGGTGAAAGGGTATATATAAGTTTGTCATTCCGTTTGTAATTTCTACAATATTGATCTTAGACCCTATAAAGTATATATATTCTGGTTCCTTATGAAGAGTGAAGTTGATTTAACGAAGTCCGTCTGTGTGTTGAAATCGGTTTTCCGAAGACGGCAGACATGATGAGGACTTGATTGTTAAATATTTCTGTTACATGTGATCCATTCTGTTGGCTATTGAAAATCAGGACTACCTCTAATTTTTTCCGTAAAATCCCTTTGTTTAATATGAACATATGTAGAATTTTACGCATAACAAACACATCCATTTGTTGTAATTATTTTATTTCACCTCTTCACCTTTTATACACAAACACATACAAAGATTTGTCATTTAAATAAAAACCAAACAAATTTGTTTTAAACGAAAACTGTTTATTTTTTACTTCTATTAACGACGGTTGCATATAAGCTTCAATGACTCAGTGGTCTAAGCGCTATGTCACAAATAGTTCTTTTCTCTTAAGCGCGGGTTCGATCCCCGTCTATTCAACTGTTTTTGTACAATTTTTTATTTTTATATATTGTTACACGAAATTTCTAAAATCTAGAAATTTCTTCACACTAATTTTAACAGCTGGAAAAATCTAGTGTCGTAATAAACTGGAAATAACTAGAATACGCAGTAGTTCAGTTTATAAGTAAAACGCAGAGTGTGAAGAACTAAAGTGTGGCTAACGTTTAGTTTATCTAAATCGTGTAAATAAAGTGTGCTATCAAAGTGTATTTCTGTAATTTTTAGTGACGGTTATAAATAAATAGAGCAATAAATAATTTCAAACAGTGTTTATTATTTGCAATATAGAAAGAACTCGATTTATTTAAAAGGTAAGTAAATCAACGATTTTATAAAGGGTAAAATCGTAACAATTGGTGTCAGAAGTGGGATTGCAAAATAATAAGCAGTCATGAAATTGGAGGAGCTTAAGGTGGAACAGCTCAAGAAGGAATTGAGCAAATTGGCGCTACCGACAGCAGGAAATAAAGTCGAATTGCAAAAGAGGCTCATAGAGGAATTCGAGCGGCGTAACATGGACATTGCAACTTACGAATTTGATGAAAAAGAAGAAATGGAGGTTAGTATCCGTCAAACAGAAGGTAACATGGAGTTAGGCGCAATGTTGGCTGCTATTATGGAAAAGCTAGAAGTTTCTAGAGCAGAAAATGAGAAACTGTTCGAAACGTCTAGAGCAGACAACATGAAAATGTTAGAAACTTCCAGAGCAGACGACGAAAAATTGTTAGCAAAACTTCAGGAAACTTCTAGAGCCGACAACGAGAAACTTTTAACCAAGATGGAGACGAACGAGAAATTGCTTATGAAGATGGAAGAATAGTTTCAAGAAACTTCTAGAGAAATTTCCGAAGTTTCAAAAAGAGTGACCGACTTAGAGAATGACGTCGAGAAAAAACTGCAAGATCTGGAAAGTAAAATAAATAATTCTCAATGTCAAGAGGGCCCGGTACGAATTATTTCGGAAACTTCTGGTAGAGCAAAGGCCCCCACTTTTGACGGCAGCGTACCGTTTAATGTTTTTAAGTTGCAGTTTGAGACAGTTGCCGCCAGAAATATGTGGAACAACCAAGAAAAGGCTATAGAGTTGATTCTGGCCTTAAAAGGAAACGCTGCAGAAATTCTAGAAAGTGTGCCAATCACCTGCAGAAATAATTATGACGACATAACGGTGACACTGCAGCGAAAGTATGGTGGCGAACACAAAAAAGAAATATACAGAATGGAACTAAGAGGTAGGCTGCTGACACCAAACGAATCGTTACAGGACTTTGCAACAGAAATTGAACGGCTGGTGCAGTTGACTTATCCGGGCGAAAATCATCCATTCTTAGATCAGTTCAAAATTGAAGCATTTGTGAACGGAATTCAGGTTTCTGAATCGACTTTCGCTGAAACTGTCTCATTCGCGCTGGCCCAAGAGACTGCGAAGGTTATTTCGAAGCCGCAAACATTTAAGGTGCGTAACATCGAAGTGACTGCTGAAAGAGAGCAAGATATAAGCACAAAGTTAAAAGAAGGATTCAGAGAAGTGCTCACGGAGTTAAAAGATGCATTTAAGCAGGCATTAGGGGAGAAGCAAGTCAAGGCCAAGGATAAATGCTACAACTGCGGTAGAGTGGGACATTTCCAGTGAAATTGCAAACCACCAAGGAAGAGCCTCCGGGCCGATCAGCAATTACCTAAAGAGTCACCGTTAAACTAAAAAGAGCTAGCACTACGGGGCATGAGCTAGCTCCCACAACCGATGGCCTCACAATCTCCATATCAATAATACGGAGAAAAGCAATCTTACTGCTTATGGGTACATCAACGGGCGAAAGCACATTTTTACGATAGACACAGGAGCATCACAGTCAATCATCAGGCCCAATTTAGTGAAAAAGGCAGTTGAATCACTATACGGGGTAAGTCTGCGCACAGCTACTGGGGAGCCTGCCTCTGTCTATTGTAAAATAAATGTAAAACTAACGATTGCCAACATAAGCGTCAATCACGTATTTATTGTTGCCGATATTGTAGACGAAGTAATCATTGGTGCAGATTTCATGATTGGTCACGACATTAATCTGCATATGGGGCAAAAGTTATGATTTGGCGTAATGTTGAAATATCCCTTGATGTTGGATATGAGCAAGCGGATCGAGTAAGAAAGCTAGTAACCATCAGTCATCAGAAAATACGGGCACGGTCAGAAACTTTATTATGGGTGCGCATGGAGGGAGATTGTGGGGACAGCAGCTTGTGGGTGGTAGAACCATCAGAAATAAAAAGTAGCCTGGTAACAGCGAAAGCCCTCGTGAAAACGAGCAAAGACAAAAGAGTTCCTGTAAGAGTACTGAACCTATCAAATTGTGAAAATTTTGTCAGAGCGAACTCTGAAATAGCCAAATGTACTGCGCCAGAAGCAATAATCAGTTGCGAAAATAACTTGGAACCATCCAGTGCGTCCGTTAAAGATCGAAAGATGCTGGCAGAATATGTGGAAAAATGGGTAAAAGAACTGGCGCCTGCTGGTAGAAATAAAGCCAAACAGCTAATTAGGAAATACGGCTCTGTCTTCGCCATGAAAACCCAAAGTCAAGGAAGAACGGCAATTGTAAAACACCGAATAAATACTGGTGAAGCGAGGCCAATAAAGCAGGCGCCCAGAAGTATTCCTCTAGCAAAACGAAATGAAGTAAAGGAGTTAGTCAACGAAATGGAGCGTAGTGGAGTAATCGAACCATCTTCTAGCCCATGGAGCTCGCCTATAGTTTTAGTTAAGAAAAAAGATGGAAGCACCCGATTCTGTGTTGATTACAGAAAACTAAACGATATCACCAAGAAGGACAGCTATCCACTACCGAGAATTGACGACACTCTAGACACGCTAGCAGGAACCAAATGGTTCTCCACATTGGACTTGCAAAGTGGATATTGGCAAGTAGAAATTGGTGAGCAAGACAAGGAGAAAACTACCTTTAGCACAAATTTTGCCAGTGTGGCTGCGGGTCTACATGAGCTGACTAAGAAGGCGCGACCATTTCATTGGGGTGAAGCCCAAGAACAAGCATTCCTAAGGCTCAAGGAGTTATTATGCACGGCACCGCTTCTTTGATATCCTGTGGCCGGAGAAAAATTTGTGCTGGATAGCAATGCAAGCGGACACGGAATACGAGGTGTGCTTTCGCAGGTGATAAATGGCTCCGAAAAAGTCATAGGCTATTACAGTCGAGTACTTTCGAAATCCGAAAGGAACTACTGCGTAACACGGCGGGAACTCTTGGCGGCGGTAGAATGTGTAAAGCACTACCACAAGTATCTGTACGGTCAGCACTTTCAACTAAGAACCGACCATTCTGCACTAAGGTGGCTGCTGCAATTTAAACAACCAGAAGGGCAGCTAGCTCGTTGGATTGAACGACTTCAAAGCTATGATTTCAGCATCGAGCACAGGAAAAGCATAAAATATTGCAATGCGGACGCCCTTTCAAGACGCTCCTGTAATTTAGAGTGCAAACATTGTTCGCATATTGAGTTAAGTGAAGCCTGGTCAGCGGCGCAACAAAATGACCCCATACTGTCAAAAATTATGTCACCCAAAGCAGAGGACAGGAGGATTACACTCAGAAAAAAAAAGTTAGTAAAAAAATTTGTAAACGGTTTTCAATCGCACTCTACTATTTTTGTACTGATTTTTATTATATTTATTATTATTTAGCAAATCTTTTTGCTATTTACATTTTACAAATTACAGAATTTTTACAGAATATTTACAAATTTTTGTTGCTAATTTCAGAAATCACTTTACAAAATTTTGAAAACCGATTTGCTAAAAATAGCAAAAAAATATTACTAATTTTAAAAAAGTGGATACACTATGGAACATTTTTGGGATTATTGTCTGGGGGGTGAGAAATTCCAAGTCAGGGTGATTGTACTAGGTCAGTATAGTAAAACCCTCAAAGGGTTTGGCGTTCGTATGTGTCAGTTTTTTTTTATGACCTTTTAAATTTTTTCCTTATCTTGATGTTTTTTCGCTTAGTTGTAACATTTTTGCAAAAACGTAGTTTAACATAACTCGAGAACCACCTGTCCGATTTTGCTAAAACAAACTCAAAAAAATTTAGAATTACAATTTCTTTAGTCCGTTCGTATAACGTTTTTCTTTATTATCAACAGTTTTGCCGGTAAAAATAAATTTGTGGAGAAAAAAAATATTTTTTTGCCTAAAAATTAAATTTTTTTTTTTTTAATTCATAAAAAATCCAAAACGGAAAAAAGGATCAAGTGTTATTAATTTCATGTAAAGTCACATAACCTATAAACAAAATGCGACATAGATCATAGAAATCGATTAACGCGTTCTGCTTTTATTTACAATTAAGTGAAGGTATCCCATTTTGACAAGAATATTGATATTTGTTTTTGTTCAAAAAAGTGTCATTTATCGCCTTTTTTATAAATTTTCCCCAATAACTCCAGACTTCTGGCCATAAACTACTAAAAAAATTAAGTAAACATTTTTATAATTTTTTATTTATATTTTATTTATTTATTTTTATTTATTTTAATAAATATTGCCTAGACTTTTTCGATGGTGGTTGTTCGGGACTAGTTGCATCCATTCATCGCTATCATTAGTTTCTGAACCACACATAATGTCAATGTGTGACTCCACTGTTGGCCCTTCTGGATCTCCTGAAAATTCTTTATCATCAAGATCATCCTTGTCTTCCCACACAAGCTTACTCCACCAGCAAATTTCCACAATTATTTCACTCGGCGACTTTTTGCCTCTATATCTGTAAGTTTTTGTTTTATTAAAATGAGTTTGAAAAAATAAAAAATCAGTATTACCTCATTTCAAATGGCATAGCAACTTGATGATAGCGTTCACCTTGTTCATCAGATTCGGTAGCCAATTGATTGCTGAAGTAGTCCAGATGATGATGTAAATAATGGATTTTCAAGGACATGTGGACACCAATTTCCGAGAATGCTCTTAACATCCTTGCGACAGAAACATCGTAGTTGTTAGAACGATGCTTTCCCAACAAGCCTTCTATTACTTCTTTGATTGCCTGCCATGCATTCAATTCAGCGTCAATCAAAATATTGTTGAATGCGTCACTTTTAATCAGCTTTCGTATATCTGGACCATTTACTACGCCTGATTGGAAAAAATTAATTTGTTAAGATGGAAAATCATGGGAAATGAATGTGATATTATAACTTTTTAATTTTACTTTCGCTGAGTCTCGGGTAAATTAGTTTCAAACACAAGAAAACTTCATCTCTTTTGGCGACAGTTTTGATAAAATTCTTAACAATTCCAAGTTTAATATGCAGTGGAGGCAGTAATATCTTCTCCTTCGGCACTAGAGGCTCACGAATAATATTGGCCGTTTGTAACCTGCTGTGCTCTCTGAGTTTCCATCCGTGGCATGCATATTGGTCACCGGAAAATCGTGTGTCCCAATCGCACAAAAAGCACATATATTTTATATAGCCGCTTTGAAGACCGCAAAGCATTGCTACAACTTTTAAATCGCAGCATATGCGCCACATATGTTTGGCGTAGTTAACCATTTTTAAAATATTTTACCGTGCATCATATGTTTCTTTCGTTTCTGTACTATAGGCGATTGGAACTGAAGGTTTTTTATTGGTCTTATGCAGTAAAACCGCCTTCAAGCTGAGTTTTGAACTGTCAATAAATAATCTCCAGTCATCTGCTTCATATTTTATTTCCATTGCGTCCATCAATTTTCCTACATCCGGGCAATATGCAGAAGTTTTTTCATCATTCACAAGGAATAAACTTTGGAGTGTTGCCTGACGACTTCGATAAGCTGTGACTTTCACACCGGGTGCCAACAAATTGTTTGATTTCAAAATGGAAGCCAGCTCTTCCGATTTATGCTGTGTTAATTCCAACTTGGCAACAATTGAATCGAGCTTATTTTGATTTATTAAAATTGGCTCATTGGATACTGATGGCTCATATGGGGGATCATCACGTGCATGATATGTCGGAGCAGTCGTAGAAGAGAAAATATCTGGACTAGAAGCTTTTGGCACAGGAATGTGGTCCGAATAAGGCAATGGTGTTGCGGCACTTGCAACACCAACGTAATTATACGATTTTCTTATCCTTTTTGCGGCTCCTTTATTCGCACATGCATAGCAATTCAATGGATTGTGACCTTCGCCAGGATTAGTCCAAGTCATTGGGATACCGAATGGCATACTTTCACGTCTTCTGTTTTTCCAATCCATTAGACGGTTGTAGCAGCTTTTACACACTATATTTGGTACCCGATTTTTGTTCACTATAACATTTTGGTTGAAGTACATCTCGTATGTTTGGACAAAATCAGTACTGAAATTTCCCCTTTTTTTATGTGTTGAGACATATTGATCACAGCAGTAGCAAAAGCTATTTATATCTGGCTTGCACAGTTCCATATTCTGTTCAGTTTTGTTCCCTTTTAAAAAACTGGAGAAAAATCACTTTTACTGTTCGCGTTCGTCGGCACTTGTTGAATGACAAAAATCACAGAACCAGTGTGAGAAAGAGAAGAAGTATAATGACAATGCATGTTTTATGTGAACATTACAGAACCAGTGTTGCCACATCAATATTTCTCTTTTAGTACAGTAGAAAAATATGAGAGAGTTCGGCTTATGAGTGTCAATGTTTTCTCCAAATAATGTTGTGCATATCTGGAGCAAATTTTTGAAATTCATACATTTACCTAATTGTGAATAAATGAGAAACTCGTGCATCGATTTTCATGATCTATGCCTTTTTTGCTCATGAGTTATGTGACTTTACGCGAAAGTAATTAGTTTTGGCACTTTTTTCCATTTTGGATTTTTTATTTAAATTTTTAGGCAAAAAATACTTTTTTCCCTTCATACAGTCATTTTTAACTTCGAAAGTGTTGCACATATAGGAAAACGGTATAGAAATTGTAATTCTTAATTTTTCTAATTTTGTTTCATCAAAATCGGACAAGTGGTTCTCGAGTTATGTTAAACTACGTTTTTGCCAAAATGTTACAACTAAGCGAAAAAACATCAAGATAAGGAAAAAATTTAAAGGGTCATAAAAAAAACTGACACATACGAACGCCAAACCCTTTAAGGGTTTTACTATACTGACCTAGTACCATCACCCTGACTTGGAATTTCTCACCCCCCAGATTGGCAAATGTTATTTCTAATTTAAACTTACACCTACAAACTTAAATTTCCTTAAAATGTTACATATATTAAAAAGGGATCGGAAGTGAAGATACCGACTCATGTCTAAAAAGAGGGCAACCACTTAAAATAGCACTAAAAAGGTTTTTTAGTTCTAAAAATGCGCCCTAAAAAGAATTAAAACTTAATCTTCAAATTAAAAAAAAAATTGACCAAAATATTTTTCAAAACAGAAATTATCAAATTAAAACAAAATGATTAATTCGTTTATAATATAATCAAAATTTTTGATGCTCGATAAGAAAAATAAATTCAAAGCTTTTTACTAATATTAATAATATTTAGTAATTTTTTTTGCTGATTTTAGCAAAACTGAGACAAAGCTAATTGTGGTGCCGTCAAGCAAAATAGACGAAGTATAAAAAGAGTTCAATGACGGTACCAGTGGTGGTCATCTCGGTGTCACGAAAACCCTAGAGAAGTTAAAACAACGATTGTACTGGCCAGCAAGCTGTAAGCGACTGGATAGCAAATTGCGCGCAATGCATCGCAGCTAAAGGACCAGTAAGGAGAAGTCGTGGGCAACTTCAACAATACAACTCGGGCCATTTGAGCGGATAGCAATGGATGTAGCAGGCCCTTTCCCTGTCAGTTATTCCGGAAACCGTTACGTTCTTGTGGTGATCGACTATTTCAGTAAATGACCTGAGGTATACGATATACCGAACCAGGAAGCCAGAACGATAATAAGCGCATTTGTGAACAACTGGGTGTGCCGCTACGGTGTTCCATTAGAATTCCACTCTGCTATCTTCAAGGAAATGTGTGAGTTGTATGGAATAAGAAAGACAAGAACCACCCCGCTGCATCCACAATCTGATGGTATGGTCGAAAGATTCAATCGTACTTTAGAGGAATACTTAAGAAAAGTGGTCAGTGCAAATCACTGGGACGAACACATCTCTAAATTTCTGTTGACATACAGATCGGCTGTTCACGATTCCACCTCCCGGACACCTGCAAAAATAATTTTCGGAACGGAACTTAAATTGCCTGGCGATTTAGAATTTGGAGTTAAGCCCGCCGCTATAGATAAAGACAATGCTTCCCAGGAACAAGAAGACTTTTACGAGCTTCATGAGTTTGTACGCAATCGAATTAAAATAGTCAGCGATAAGATGAAGGCGAGGTATGATTTCTGAAGGATTTAATTCGGGTCAGCTGGTTCTACTTTTTAACCCGCAACGAAAGAAAGGATTATCTCCCAAACTACAAACGCATTGGGACGGACCCTATAGAGTAATTAAAAGGTTGAATGATTTGGTATACAGAATACAGAAAGATCAGAGCCCAAGGTCAAAAATGAAGGTTGTCCATCTGGAACGACTAGCCAACTATGGAAAAGGAATAGCTATGTCTGTTCGGGACGAACAGGCTTAAGTGGGCGGCAGTGTTACACGAAATTTGTACACCTAGAAATTTCTTCACACTAATCTTAACAGCTGGAAAAATCTAGTGTCGTAATAAACTGGAAATAACTAGAATACCTGACTACTCATATAAATACTGGTACTCGGTGACGCAGTAGTTCAGTTTATAAGTAAAACGCAGAGTGCGAAGAACTAAAGTGTGGCTACCGTTTAGTTTATCTAAACCGTCTAAATAAAGTGTGCTATCAAAGTGTATTTCTGTAATTTTTAGTGACGGTTATAAATAAATAGAGCAATAAATAATTTAAAACAGTGTTTATTATTTGCAATATAGAAAGAACTCGATTTATTTAAAAGGTAAATAAATCAACGATTTTATAAAGGGTAAAATCGTAACAATATTTTTAACACTTTTTTTTTTTTGATTTTCTTAACACTTTTTTTTTTTTGTTATTTTTTTAACAAAACAAATACGCTTAACGATGGCGGTCAGCTTTTCTGTATAATTGAAGAGCGGAAAGAGGAAAAGTTTCCAAAAAAGGTGCAAGCACCTTGGTTATCAATACACAACATCTGACGAAATGTGGGCGGGATCCTTGAATTGGGCGTGGCACAAAATAGATTAATTTATATCTTAAGAACGGTAAGACCGTTATTAAATACGCCATAAATGGGCTAAAAACACCAACATTTTTATAAAAATTAATATTTTAGAGCTGTAATATGACCAATGGATACGTCTTATATATCCAAAAATCGAAAATCTTTAGTAGAACATATTTGCTGAAAATAGTTATGACCAAAACATAAATTTTTTTAAATACCTATTTTCGGGAACCATAAATCTTACCGGGTCCAAGTTTTATCACCAAACTTAGTGGTAAATTTCCTCTTAAAGATGTCCGTATAGAAATCTGTCCATTCCATATATGTCCATTGATAAACTTCACTTTTTTCCCAACCATGGTGAAGGGTATATAAGATTCGGCAGAGCCGAATTTAGCCGCTCTTACTTGTTTTATATTCATATTGTTTCCTTTGTGTTATAAGTTCCGTTCGTTTACCCAGTAATTTATACAAATTTTTACTGGATGTCGTTCGTTCACACAAATATTCAGTAAAGATAAAGAAAAAAGAGAGAATAAAGTGACGTGTTATGTGTGATGTTATGAGTTCTTCTTCTTTCAAAAAAATTTTAAATGGACAAATTATTTTGTTCGCGTACATTTTTAGAAAATTTTCATTTCGAGAGTAAATTTGTCTTCTTTAAGTTTGTTACTGAGGGTATGTATTAAGTGGTAGCAAAGTATGCTTCTTGGTAAATTTTTGAGAGTTTTGAGATGAATAAAATTTCACAGAAATTTTTAAGGTTTTAAAATTTGAAAGCTTAAAGCATAATGAAAACAAAACAAATAAATAAATTGGATTCTTTTTCACACATAAAAGTTTAAAACTTTTTCACCATAGAAAAAATATTTTTTACCATGCCACTTTGCTACCGTTTGACACACACCCTGAGTAATTTCTACTGGACTTGACTGAGAAAAGTAAACGAATGATCTTATATTCAACTTATTATAAATTTGTCTTTTTTTTTTTAATTTACAGATTGTTTTGGTTTATTTTGGATTTATTTTTACTTTCATAAAATTCTCATTTTACACTCTTCTTACGCATAAAAAAGTATAATCCCAGCAAAAACATTACATTAACTACTTACCAGGCTATTTACATGCTTAATTACTTTTGTTCACGATGTCCAAAAAGTAATGGGTACTCATTATTTTTTGATTGTTTGTATGCGAGAGGAGTGAGGATAATGACCACTCATTACTTTTGGGACATCGCGAACAAAAGTAATTAAGCGAGTAAATAGGCTGGTAAGTAGTAGAAACCATGATATTGCTGGGATTATTTAAAATTATGGAATACACTTAAATACGCACATGTAATTTTAATAATAATAATAGAAACTAATATAAAATAAATTCCTCTGTTATTAACAGATTTAAAGGCTTTGTTTGTCGACATATTTTTTTTTTTTGCTTTTTTTTCCAATTTGCGGCAACATTAGAAACGGTGTTTAAATTGATTTTGCTTCTTCTTTTGATGCAATTGATCAACGTTGTAACTTTGGGTTTCTTTCAAACTCATGTAATGTCTATTTTAAACCAAATTATACTTGTTTTTTTATTGGTGTCTTTTCGTTTGTAGGTATTTTTATTTCTTTCCTATCTGTTTTTGTTTAAAATGTAAGATTTCTCTCTGAAAAACTACATGATCACTTTATCTATTTTTTTAATATTATTTTGTTCAAACAAATATGCATTTAGGGATTAGCATAACTAATTATAAGAAACAAATATTAATATTTTTCCATTTAGTGATTTGAAATTTCACTTTTCTTTTTTTTCTTTTTGTAATAATTTTCACAGCACAATGTTTATCTTATTTTTTTCTTATTTTTCCCCCTTTTTATATGCACTGTTAATTAATTTTTCGGGTTTTTTCTAGAAATCTTTAAACACATTGTCATCCTCTAGAAAACCCAAGTGAACTCTCACAATCAATTTCAACATGCCAAAAAAAAAAGTCTTTTTCTCTTCCTCTTTTCCGTTCTGTTCTCTTCCTTCTCCTCCCTTTCTCAAAGCTCAAGCTATCGATTAGAGATGACACTAACTACCTACAAAATTTCAAACCCAATCGTAACAGCAACCGTAACAAAATGTAATCCATTCCGTTGGTGTCTAATAACTTTTTCTGTATATTCTCTATTATTAAAAATGTTTTCTATTAATTTGGGAAATTTTTCATGATCTCGAACCGGAAAAAAATAATTATTAATTGCAATGAAACTTAAAAATAATCTTTATTTGTAAGAAATGTTTTATATAAAAATATATATGTTATGTATATTTTTATCATTTTTCGGTGGTGTTTAATTCATTTTAAATAAATTTTTTATTTTGTTGTTGATTTTGACGTTTTAAACATTTGCTTTCCTGTTGTTGAAACCAAATAACCCAAGAAATCATCACGTTTTCGTTAATTTATTATTGACATTCTCTTTAGAAAGATTGCAATGATTGATCGTTACTTGTTTTTTCTTAACAAATAAGATATTCTTCTTATTAAAATATGCTATTGATTAATGCGAATTTATACAATTTTAGACCTAAGTGAACTCTCGCCTAAAAACTTATTTATCACTACATTTAAATTTTATTTTAATTTTAAAAGTTCGCTTAGTTCGGTTAAATTGCGGTTAAATTTTGCAAATTTAAAATATATGCAAAAGTGAAATATGTTGACGTGAATGTTTTTAATGTTTCAAAAACAAAAAAAACATATCTTTTAACTTTACTTAATGTGTTCATCATAAACAATTTTATTTCCGTCTCATAGTGCAAATATTTACTGTGAAATTCTGCGTGCAGTTTTTTGTAATTATAATTTTAGTCTTTATCTAAGGCTTCATGCATATTTTAAACAACAAATTTTTTCATTCCACTATCCACCATTATATATATGTACAAGGTGGCTCCAAATGAATCATAACTTTAAACTGATACAGAAAACCTGACGACAATTCATGGAACGCTATAATCCTCAAAAACGCTCTCCTGAATCTCAACGACACAATGAGTGGCGAGGCCCACTTTTCTCTGAACGGATAAATAAACAAACAACATATGCTCTTTAGGAGTATTGAAAATCCACGTATTGTTCACGAAGAGCTGTTACATCCTCTAAAAGTTTTTGTATGGTGAGCTATTTACGCCGGAGATGTCATCCGTCCTTATTTTTTAGAAGGTGCTGCGAGTAACACGGTTACTTTGACTGGAGAGCGATATAAAACAATAACCAACGAGTTTTTATACCAGCAAAGTGCTGAATCGGTGCTGGAGGACATGTGGCTCCAGCAGGACGGAGCGACTGCACACACATCTCGCGCAGATTTTTTTCTTTGGGGTTTATACAAGAGTGCGTAAACTTATTGCCCGAAGTTCTCTCAAGAATAAAATAAAATGCAGTAAAAATAGGCCAAATGAAATATTCAAGAGTTAATGGATTATAAAATTAAAAGTCCAAATAAATATTTAAAAATATGACATAATTCGTTTCATTTTGAAGATGAATGTTTTTGGCCAACCCTGTTATCATTTTTTAGTTTTTCCTTAAAATGTTCTAGCACAACATTGAGGGAACGAACGACATTCCAGACACTAAAACTAATTTTTTGAATATTCTATATATTACTATTGTTGATGTAGCTGTTCGTTCGTATATTTTGATGTTGTTTTTTTTTTTGGTATTTTTTTCCAAGCTCTCCTTATTTTCATTGTTGTTTTTGTTAAGGATGAATAATGAGACTTGGTTTTGCATCTCTGTGTTTGTATATTATTGTGTATTCTACATGTAACTTCCTTGTCCTGTGATACTTGTCGTAACAATGTTTCTATACCATTGAAAAATGAAATTAAAATAATTAATTCAGTGGAAAATGCAAGCGGTTTTTTTTGTTAGCTATTCATAATAACATGAATTAGGTGGAATTAAGTTTCATAAAATAAAAAAATATGGTTTCTGAAATTTTAAAACATTTTATATAATACGGAAAGGGTGTTTAAATTTTAAGGGCCGATGTTGAATTTGAATAAAACACAAATTATTTGTTACGGCTGTAATTTTTACTTTGTAAATATCTACTTTGTATAGTTTTAAAATATTTTATTTTTCTAATCAATATTTCATTGAATAAAATTTGTTTAGCTTGTCAAAAAAATAAAAAATTATAGAAAAAAATCAATTCATTAGAAATTTAGAAGTCTGAGTGTGTGCAATTTAAAACTTAAGAAGATTGGAAAAAAAAAACACTAATAGAAAAGAAAAGAGAAAACTGTTATATAAAATTTATAAATTGTGCCTGAAAAGAAAAATTTAATTATACATAAATTTTTTCAATAATTTTTGTCTTTATGAAATAAACTTTAACTACTGTATTTTTCACAAATTGCCGACAAATCAAACTTATAATATTTTGGAATAATGCAACAATTAACATATGATATTACATCCTAAAGCTGCGGAAAAGTATAAATCTATGTGTGTCGTGGGATTTCGCTGGATACGGATTTAGTGCTATCAAAATAGTTCATTTTAAGCATTAACAATTATTTAAAAATTTTTTTTATTTATATAATCCAAGTTAATTCGATTTTTAAAATATAATTTTCCCCTAATACTAACCTATTATTTTGAGTATAATCAATTTGCAAAAAGGTGCAAGCTTAATGTTCCCGATTTTATGGCCATAACATCGTTGGAGATTTCTTTTGGTAAGATATAAATGAAATATAATATTTGTCATGTAACAGGGAAAATTACCTACAATATTCATGTAAATTTTTATTTTAAATCAAATTAACTTCGTTTTCTTTTATTTTCTTAATGATCATTAACAATTTTTCTAATTTTAATTAAAATCAGAAAAAAAAAATTCAAGATTATTTTGACATTTATAAAATCAATACATATTCTATATTATTTTAACTTTTGTATTTTGAATTAAAATTTTCATGGTTTCCTCTTGTAAAAATTTTTTTTTCTAATTTTCAAAAATTGTGTTTATGTTCTGTTATTGTTAGAATTTCATAATGTCCAATAAATGAAGTTTTAATTTTTTTTTGAAAATATGATGATGGCCTAAATTTATATTTTTTTGAGTTGTGATGGTACGAAGGGGATAAATGGATAACTTTTAAGAGCAACAAAGTAAATATTTGTTAGGGGTTATATTTAGATTATTTGGCTAAAATATAACCATGGTGGTACTATTGGTATCAATGGGGTGGGTCATGGCCAGTGGTTCCCAAACATCTGGTGCCCATAACAGACATTTGGACTAGTGATAATTGTAAAAATGTACTTCACTGGTAAAACCCGAACATGGCTATGCCGAGCAACCAGTGCTGTTACAAATGGCGCCCAACGAGAACAACTTTATTTTATTTTAGTACATCTCAATATATCGCGTCGGTGTATTTCGATTGTGTACTTTGAATTTAGTTTTTTTTATTGGTTGTATGAAGGATTTAGTTTGTTTAATCCAGAATTTTTATTGATTGAAAATTGTCTGTTGTTGCAAAATTATATCTTTCTGTAATCCAAATGCCTGTTTTGTAATTTATACTTTGTTGTTTTTTTTTGTCCATTTTGAACTTATCCGTCACAACTCAAAATAACCTTATTATCGAAATATTGTAATTTTTCTTTTGTCAAAATAATTATTAATTAATTAATTTTGTTTGCGTTATTTTTAAATTTTTTTTTACTTTTGTCGCTTACTGAGTTTGATTTTTTTTTTAGTTTTTCTTTTTATTTTCCTTTTTCTATTGTGTGAATAAATTTTATAATGGGTCCGGGTCGCGCTAAGAGTAAGACCAAGTCTATGAATGACCTTCCCGGAAATTCTAGCGTGGAAGGTTCTGTAGAGACTTCGATTGATGAGAATTTAAATACAACGGTAATAAATGTAGGAGGAAGATCACGTTCGCGTAAAATCGAGAATGTTTCAAAGGGTACAAGTAATATGAGTTTGGATCATATTAATGAAGTGATTTCTGAAAAGGTTGAAGAGCGACTCGTTTTTCATCTGTCAAATTTAGAGGATAAATTATTTAATAGAATTAATCATTCAGTTGCAGAAATGATGAATGCTGTCCTACCGCCACCAGTTCGGGATAGTCAATGTCGAAATTTTTCCAATAATCAAAATTCTGAGGAAAGTCTTCAGGAACCCGGGTTTAAAGTTGATCAAGTTCAGAATAATTCGGGTTACCGCAATGGTCGTTTGGAAATGCATCAATGGAATATCTGCTTTTCCGGAGATGAAAACACATTGAGAGTAGATGATTTTATAAAACGTGTGGAACATATATCGTTGTCTCAGGGTTTTAATATGCGAGAATTAGTGGATAATCTTTTTATTCTTTTGAAAGGTCGTGCTAATACGTGGTATTTTCAATGGATCGTTAGAAATCCAGGTTCTTCTTGGAATTTGTTGAAATCTGCATTGGAAATCCAGTTTCGTTCTAGCGAAACTGATTTCGATTTAGAGCACAGAATAATGAACCGTGTTCAAAAGAGTGGTGAATCTTTTGATCAATTTTTCAATGCTGTTGTTGATCTCAATTCTCGAATGATAAACCCTAGAACCGAGCGGGATTTGATAAAAATCATGAAGAGAAATGTTTCAAGCAAAATGTTAATCTTCGTTTTCAACCTGTCGGCATCATCTTTGTCTGAATTTTTACTTGAGTGTAGACGAGCTGAGAGGAACGTGGTGAAAATTGAATCCGGCTTTAGTAAGGGCTTATTTAAACCCAAAGTTAGTGAGATCGAAAATAATGACCGCGAAATAGTTGAGGAAGCGTCTACGGAAGCAATTATAGAAGCTTTAAATTCTTCACGATTAAACGTACGAAATCCTTCTGAAATAACCTGTTTTGATTGCAAGCAGAAGGGCCATGTGGCAATTAATTGCACACAGAAGTCCGGCAGAATATTTTGCTATAAATGTGGAAGAGATAATTTCGTTATATCAAATTGTCCCGTTTGTGCGGAGGGAAACTCCCAAAGGAACAAGAAACCCGGGGGTCTTGTTCAATAAAAATTCCCGGGTATTTAATTGATCACACAACACCTGCTTTAAACATATTAAACTCCAATATTACTGATGACAACATTGATAAGGGTGATTTAGAGGACTTTTCGGATAAAGTACGAGAAGATTTTTATAAGAGATGGGTAGAGTACCAAAAAGTTAAATCACGACTTTTTGCAGAAAATGACGAAGAGAAAGCAGTTTCGCGAAGGATAATTAAGACTAGAAAAAGACATAAGGAACTAAAGAATGAACATCGTACAGTTGAAAGCACAATTTTGAATACCGATAAAGATGATATAAGACCTTATGCAGTCGTTAAACTGTTTGATGAGGAAATTTGTGGATTACTTGACAGTGGAGCTAGTGTCACGGTATTAGGATTAGATTCATTGGCATTTTTAAGAAAACATAATATTTCACTCTCGGAATTCAGTTCCTTGGTTAATGTAGCTAATGGTGCACCAACTCCTATTGTAGGAAAAGTATCCACTAAGATTAGTTTTAGAAATGAAGTAAAACCAATAACGATTTACATAGCACCTGGTCTGTGTCAGAAATTATACCTTGGATATGATTTTTGGAAGTTATTTGGTCTCGATTCTAAATTATCTCTTCAAATTTGCGAACTGAATATAGTAATTGACCCCAAAATTCACATCTTGAAGGCATCTGAGTTTAAAGAATTGGAACAGGTAAAAGGCTTGTTTCCTTCATTTCATCTAATTGAACACGTAATAGACACTGGTAGTGCTAGGCCAATTAAGCGAAGACATTATCCTATTTCTCCAGCTAAGGAAAAATTGTTGTTTGAAAAGATTGATCGGATGTTAAAATTAGGTGTTATAGAGGAAAGTCAAAGTCCTTGGTCGTCGCCAGTGACAGTTGTAGTAAAACCTGATAAGGTAAGAGTATGCCTTGATAGTCGTGATGTCAATAAAGTAACCATTAAGGATGCTTATCCTATCCCAAATATTGAAGGTCCGCTGATGCGTCTTAATGATAACCGATATATTTCTGCCATTGACCTTAAGGATGCCTTCTGGCAAATACCGCTTGAGAAGTCCAGTAGGGAAAAGACTGCATTTTCAGTTGCAGGAAGACTCTTATACCAGTTTACTGTAATGCCATTTGGGCTCTGCAACGCCCCGCAGACCATGATGAGGCTTATGGATAAGATTATTCCTTCTGAACTACGTGAGCGTGTATTCGTATATTTAGATGATCTTTTGGTTTTTTCTGGTAATTTTGACGATCATATTAAAATTTTGAGAAGAGTAGCGGAGCACTTGAGAAGAGGTGGATTAACTATTAATGTACAGAAATCTTAATTCTGTATGAAGGAAGTAAACTACTTGGGATACATCGTTGGTAATGGTATTCTGAAAACCTCCGATGCAAAGATCCAGGCTATTCGTGATTTTAAAATTCCTCGAACCATTCGTGAGGTTCGTCAATTTTTAGGTATGGCCAATTATTATAGAAAATTCGTTAAAAATTTCTCGGATATTTCTGCTCCAATTTCTGATTTAGTGAGGAAAGGTACTAAATTTGAAATGACTAGTGAGGCATTGAATGCAATCTGTAGGATAAAACACTTGTTGACTACAGCCCCAGTCTTGATTCATCCAGACTATTCTAGGCCATTCGTTGTACAGTGTGATGCATCAAAATCTGGGTTAGGTGCCGTTCTTTGTCAGATCGATAATGAAGGTAACGAACGTCCGATTTACTACTTTTCTAAAAAGCTTACTAAATGCCAGCGTAATTATTCCGTGACGGAGCTTGAGTGTTTGGCTGCGGTTACTGCAGTAAAAAAATTTCGGCCTTATCTAGAAATGCAACCCTTTAAGATAATAACCGACCATGCTAGCTTAAAATGGTTAATGAAACAGAGAGATTTGTGTGGTAGGCTGGCTCGATGGAGTATGGCGCTGACATCTTTCGATTTTGAAATTGAACACCGGAAAGGAGTTGACAACGTTGTCCCCGATGCTCTTTCGAGATCTTTTTCCGATGAAGTTTTGGAGCTTGATTTATGTATTGTTGATGCAAACTTAGACTCTCCTGAATTTGATAGTGAAGATTATAAGGCTTTAAGGGAGAATTGTAAATCGAACTGTGATTCTTTACCTGAAATAAGAGTATCTGGGAAATATGTTATTAAACGCACGTCATTTACATCTGGAGGAAAAGTTAATGATACTTTAGTGTATAAATTATGGATTCCAGGTTGTATGACAGAAACGTTAATAAGATCCGCTCATGAACCACCACAGGCATCACATGGTGGTATAGCAAAAACACTGGAACGTTTGCGTGAAAAATATTATTGGCCAAACATGGCAGTACAAGTTCGGGAATTTATAAGAAAATGTGATATTTGTAAAATCACAAAAGCTCCTAATTTTATTACACGTCCACCAATGGGAAAGCAATATATTGTAGAGAGACCATTTCAGAAGCTCTACATAGATCTTTTAGGCCCTTATCCTCGCTCCAAGGATAATAATACACACATACTAGTCGTACTGGACCATTTCAGTAAATTTGTATTTATTCATCCTCTACGCAAAGCTGATACAACTAATATAATTAAATTTTTAGAATCAAATGTTTTTTCGGTGTTTGGGGTTCCCGAATTAATGCATAGTGATAATGGTAAACAGTTCGCTTGCAGGGAATTTGCCAAACTTGCAGAGACATATGGTTTTAAACAAATTTTTACAGCGGTTTACTCACCACAAAGCAATGCATCCGAGCGAGTCAATCGTTCTATTTTAGCTGCAATTCGTTCATATATAAATTCAGATCAAACTAAATGGGATGAAAATTTACCATCTATTGCACTCTCTCTTCGTAGTTCGGTTCATGAATCCATAGGTATGACCCCATATTATGCCCTATTTGGTCGAAATATGATAGTTCACGGCTCTGCATATCCGCTTTTGAAAGAGTTAGGAAAGGTAAGCGATGGAGAGTTAGAGATAGTTATAAAACCAGACCACATGAAACTGATTGATGATTCGATTGTGAAAAATCTTCGAAAGGCATATGAGAAAACTGAGAAAACCTATAACCTTAGAGGAAGTCGAGCTGTAAGATATGAGCCAGGTCAAGAGGTTTATAGAAGAAATTTTCAGCTTAGTGATTTTAGTCAACAATTCAATGCAAAACTGGCTCCTAAGTTTGTAAAGGCGCGTATTCATTCTTCCGTTGGAAATTGTATGTACAAACTAACCGACCTAACAGGAAAGATAATTGGAGTATATCATGCTAAAGATATCCGTCAATGATTCTTATGCCCGGCTTGTTTAGGTGTAGTCGTGGGTCGAGCCACACGTTGAAACAACTTCACTTATCCGAATCCCAAAACTTTTTCTGCTCCAAGATGGAAAAACTTTTGGTTTGTTACGGCTGTAATTTTTACTTTGTAAATATCTACTTTGTATAGTTTTAAAATATTTTATTTTTCTAATCAATATTTCATTGAATAAAATTTGTTTAGCTTGTCAAAAAAATAAAAAATTATAGAAAAAAATCAATTCATTAGAAATTTAGAAGTCTGAGTGTGTGCAATTTAAAACTTAAGAAGATTGGAAAAAAAAACACTAATAGAAAAGAAAAGAGAAAACTGTTATATAAAATTTATAAATTGTGCCTGAAAAGAAAAATTTAATTATACATAAATTTTTTTCAATAATTTTTGTCTTTATGAAATAAACTTTAACTACTGTATTTTTCACAAATTGCCGACAAATCAAACTTATAATATTTTGGAATAATGCAACAATTAACATATGATATTACATCCTAAAGCTGCGGAAAAGTATAAATCTATGTGTGTCGTGGGATTTCGCTGGATACGGATTTAGTGCTATCAAAATAGTTCATTTTAAGCATTAACAATTATTTAAAAATTTTTTTTATTTATATAATCCAAGTTAATTCGATTTTTAAAATATAATTTTCCCCTAATACTAACCTATTATTTTGAGTATAATCAATTTGCAAAAAGGTGCAAGCTTAATGTTCCCGATTTTATGGCCATAACATCGTTGGAGATTTCTTTTGGTAAGATATAAATGAAATATAATATTTGTCATGTAACAGGGAAAATTACCTACAATATTCATGTAAATTTTTATTTTAAATCAAATTAACTTCGTTTTCTTTTATTTTCTTAATGATCATTAACAATTTTTCTAATTTTAATTAAAATCAGAAAAAAAAAATTCAAGATTATTTTGACATTTATAAAATCAATACATATTCTATATTATTTTAACTTTTGTATTTTGAATTAAAATTTTCATGGTTTCCTCTTGTAAAAATTTTTTTTTTCTAATTTTCAAAAATTGTGTTTATGTTCTGTTATTGTTAGAATTTCATAATGTCCAATAAATGAAGTTTTAATTTTTTTTTGAAAATATGATGATGGCCTAAATTTATATTTTTTTGAGTTGTGATGGTACGAAGGGGATAAATGGATAACTTTTAAGAGCAACAAAGTAAATATTTGTTAGGGGATATATTTAGATTATTTGGCTAAAATATAACCATGGTGGTACTATTGGTATCAATGGGGTGGGTCATGGCCAGTGGTTCCCAAACATCTGGTTCCCATAACAGACATTTGGACTAGTGATAATTGTAAAAATGTACTTCACTGGTAAAACCCGAACATGGCTATGCCAAACAACCAGTGCTGTTACATATTTAGGAAATGATTGTCATTTCTTTTTATTATGATAGTATGGGATGGTTCAATTATGTATGAAACAAAATATCGGCCAAATGGCCGCCGCGACCTTGGCGGCACACCTCCATCCGATGGTCCAAATTTTCGATGAAGCTGAGGCATAATTGAGGTTCTATGCCGTTAATGTGCCGAATTATCTCATCCTTTAGCTCTTGAATTGTTGCTGGCTTATCGACGTACACCTTTTCTTTCAAATGACCCCAAAGAAAGAAGTCAAACGGTGTCAAATCACATGATCTTGGCGGCCAATTGACATCGCCACCACGTGAGAAAACACGGCCATTGAATTTGTCGCGCAAAAGAGCCATTGTTTCGTTAGCTGTGTGGCAAGTGGCATCGTCCTGTTGAAACCACATATCGTCCAGGGTCATATCCTCAATTCCTGGCCACAATTAGTTCGTTATCATCTCGCGATAGCGATCACCATTCACGGTAAATGCTTGGCCGACCTCATGACACACTATCGCGAACAACAGCAATGTTTTCCACAGAACGAACTGGGCAAGCATGCACAGGTGTTTTCACAGACCCGGTTTGCTGAAATTTGCCCACAATTCTCCCGATTGTGGACACATTTGGTCGATTATGCTGACCAAAAAAAATCACGAAGTTCACGAAATGCATTTTGATTTGAGCGCCCATTTTCATAATAAGCCTGAATAACTTAACGCGTTGCTCGATTGTGAATTTTCCCATGGTCAAATTGAGTTAAATTTTAAAGTTTAACCACCCTTTAGTTATAGAAATTTGCAGAAAAGTGAAAAAGTAACCCCAAGGAAAATATTCCAAGTATTCTTTTTCTTGGGAGTACAAAATTATTAAAATTGATTTGATTTTAACAACTCAAAACCTGATGCGGTCAAAGATGCCTTACTTTATTTGGGGGTGGATGATACCGAGTTTGTCACGAACTTGCTACGGTGTACAAAATTTAGGTCTACAATTAGCGCGGCAACGGTTTCCAAAGTAGCAGTTAGAGGTTTTAAGCACTACTGTGGAGTTCGACTACTCGTTCGAATGGATAACGTGGGCTGTAAGGCTATTGCTTATGTGGAGACGTGGCGATTGCAATATCGGGATATTCTGTCGGAGCTCATGGAGGCCATACTGAATCTTCTCGCTGACTGAAGTGAGTGTGCTGGGGACCTGATAACTCAGTTCAGAGTGTCATAAGCATCGGACGCCTTCTACTACCGCCAAGGGCCCTGGGGCATCAACTCTCTTAACGCCAAACTGGCTTTTCAATGCAATTATTAGCCAGACTGATTTATGGGGTATCCATCGCATGAGATTCGAGAGGATATTATCTCATATCACGCTCTATTGACCAAGCCCCGTTGGTTCTCGAAAGGAAAATGTCCGCAGAGCCAGGTCTGCATAATTAATCTAGTAAAAAGTGGATTAACCAGACCTAAATAATCTGTTCTAATTTCAAAGCGTTCAATACATTAAAATGGCCGGTTCTAATTGCTGGACGGTTCAAATTTGAGAGAGTTCTAATTTGTGAGATTCTAGTGTAGGAAACTTTTCATTAAAAAGTGAAGTTTTTTTTATTTATTGTTGAGTTAAAAATAAAATATAGGATCATATATAAAAAATGTATTTTTAGACTTTTCTAAGTCAATGTGTCAATATGTGGTAAATATAAAAAATTAGATAATATATATTTATATATAAGGGCCAATATATGTGATATAATTTAATACATGATATCATATATTATCATATATGAACTTTTTCTTCGAATGTATGATTCAATATGTGTGCCATATATGCTCAAACATTTATTTTCATATAAAACCATATATTATCATTTTTTAAGCGGGCGATATAAATGTTATGTGAATTTTTTTATTACAAAAAAATTATAGTTTTGCGTGCCACTGTGCATCCTTTATTTTGTAGCGGCCAAAAAAATTAAGTCCCTGACGTGGATACATTTTCCACTTAATTGTATCTGATCTAATTAGATCTCAAAACTGGGGACGCACCGTATAGAATCGGGTCCAATTTGCTCTAGATATTATATGTATGTCCATTAGATTAAAAAAAAAAAACAAATGGCTACAATTTAGTACTAGATCTGATATGTATAGATTTGATACCAGATGACCATATTTCCTCCTATCTGGCCACAAAAATCAACCAATTTTCCGGATCCCTTTGGATATGAACAGATCTGGTGCTAGATCTGTTCATGTCATATAAATTTATATATGATCCGAGATCTAATTAAATTAATTCATTTCTAATTGGATTTAAGCAAATCTGATTAGATCTAATATTTTAGACGGCAATGTCGAACCTGCGCATATAAAAACCAAGAGTACGTTTTTGCATAATGAAAGAAATGTCTTGGTGTGGTACAACCGAATAAAACTTATAATTTTTTTATTAAAAAAGCAAGGGTAAGTACGAATTATCTTTTTAAATAGCAAAGAAGATCAGGTGATAGCAACATGGCATTTTTGACACCACGCCATGACAATGTCTCAAACAAAGCTAAAAACGTAGTCATAGTTTATATGCAAAGGTTTGACATTTTTTACTATTTTTTTTTTATTGATTTTCTTTGCAAGACCAATTGTTTTTTATTTTTGCAAGTCCAAGGGAAATTTGCTCAAATTTGTGCAAAAATGGAAAAAAATAGATATTCTCTCAGTTCCAAACCTACAATGGTTCTTCTGTAAATTTTCAAAAATATTTCCCAAAGAAATTTCAAAACCGTTTGTCAATTTGTATTTAGTTAAGAATAAATTTATCTACCTCTCACAAGTCCTTAATGAAATTATTTATATTGTATATTTTCTTTTAAAACAATATAATTCGTGATTCCAATTGTATTACTTTTTTCTACAGACGCGCGCTACACTCATGCTATGGTGACCTTTGATTTTAGGTTTGTTTTTTCTTCGAATTTTATTTGAATATTCCATAAAAATTTAAGTAGATACGGACTTGCTAAGTAGTTATGAACATATTTGCTTAAAAATTATGAATTTATAAAAATGCTCCCAAGTTTTGGAAATTCTTGGCTTTACTCTTTTAAATGTAACAAAAATATTTGAAATTTTTTAATTGTAATTTAATAAGATATTACAAACAACAAAAGCTTACAAATGAATTAAAATTACGGCGTCCCCAAATGTTTAAATTGTATTTGTGGAAAATAAAGTCAAGTAGGTAGGAAAAGTCATTTTCTTTACAAGAAGTTATAGATATAAAATTCGAAAAACAGCTTTTTTATAAAAAAAAAATATTTAAGTCAGTATTGCTTAAAAATGAAATTGAAATTAAAAAAAAACCGAAATAAAATAATACAATTTGAATTAAAAATAATTTTCAATAAAATTAAAAATTCGCAATTCACACTTAAGAAAGATCAATTTATATTAAAGTACTATTGAAATTCAATTCATATTTTAAAAATTACACTTTTTCAAATGGTCTCTGGATTTGAGTTATTTCACCTTCTCATGATATCTGTGATGTTTTTTGTTTGTGATCAAAGTTCATCACTTTTTTTAATAGAAGACGTGTTTTTTTCAATTTTTGCGAATAAATAACGTTTTGCCTTTTTTGCATATTTTCGAAACATTTATCTAAAAATAGAAAATTTAATCTTTCGTATGAGATATATGATGAATTTCATTTAAAAATCGAGATATCGATAAAATTTTGTTTATAGCTAAATTTGATCAATACAAACAAACCCTCATTTTAAGAAATGACTGTTTTGCGATTTTTTGGGCGTGGCACAGTGGGAAAGTTTTCGAAAAAACGCGAAAATAGTCGAAAAGAGCTCCATTTAAACTACAATAACTCAGAATCGGCCGATTTACATGATATTGGTATCATTAAAAAGATATTTTAACAGGATTTATGACACGTTTAAAAAAAATTAAGAAAATTACACTGTAAAAAATTTATAACAAAAAGAAAATTTTAACTAACGAAAAATCAAAAAGATCAAGGGTTTTTTACAGTGAATTATTTTTTTAGAAAGGTTTATCCTTCACCTATACCATATCAAAAAATAAAAATGGGTTCTTTTTTTAGTTTTTTTTTATATAATCTATTAAGTTGTGTCACTTCTAGTAATTGCCCTTATACTTTATATTTACAGGTAAAATAAATAAACATTGTCCCAGGAAAATTAATTAATATGTTGTAAAATTATTATTAGTATTTTTGTCTGAAAAATTCTTTGGAAAAAGCATTGATGACTTTTTTTATGATTCTCAGAATTAAAAAAAAGTAATAAACAAAAGGTTATTTGATTTTTATGATTGCGGTAACAAACTAAAAAACGGTTCGTGGACAATTAAAAGGAAAACAGGAAAGTGCAGTTTTTTAATTATTTGGGTTTTTTCCGTTGGCTGCCTGCATGATTTTTTTACAGAAATTGAATCCACATTTATGAGTGCTCATGTTTTGGAACGTTTCAAAACTGGTGGCTGAATCAGGTATATATCCACCCTTAAAATATGCACCAATTCATAAGTACCTGCCAGTAAAATATTGAAAAATACGTAGTATTTATAGGTGTTCCTTATCGATTTTTGTCATTCAACAAGTGCCAACGAACGCGAAAAGTACAAGCGATTACAATTTTTACGCGTATATTTTAAAAATTTGAGTGAATATGAATTCAAACAATAAGTACAGATGCATAAAAGTATCTAATAAGTGTTGCGCTTCGCTTCGTAAAATAAGTGAAAACGAGGCTGCATATATAATTGAATATTTTCCAGCTGTCGCCAGCATTCATTGTAGCCGTATTTGCGAAACTTTCCGGAATACACTGAGAAAAGCGCGCAGTCGTAATGAATCCAACGTGGAGCAGAATGAAGTCTCAAATTATTTACCAACAACGCCCAGCGATGAAATTAGCGAAGAATTGAATGAACTTCAAACTTGTACCAGCCTTAATACAAACATCGAATGCAACGAACTCATTGAAAATATAAATGATCATATTATTCCTCATCTACCAAACCAAATGTCGCCTCTTAAAAGGAAATATATCAAACGAAATGCATACAGAAATAGAAAATCACTGCAAATTTTGGAAAATGTAGCAGATTCACTTGGAGCTGATCCATTGTCTGATTTGTCAGCGCAACTTGAAAACATCAAAGCTATTTACGAAGAAATTTTGCAAAACATCAAATATCAAATAGAGAACAGCTCAAATCTTTTGGAACAGCAAAAACTTTTATCTCTCTTACCAATCAATATGAGTCACGCAGAAATTAAAGATCGTTTCGTTATCCAAAGGATTAAAACGAAGTTTGCAGACATCAATCTTTTAAAAATGAGCAGACGTAGTTTACCAACCGAAACTCTAAGCACAGTCAAGTTATTTTATGAAGATGATGAAATTAGCCGAATGATGCCAGGATCGCAAGATTCAATTACTGTTTAACAAGAAAAATTACGTGAAAAAGTTCAAAAAAGACTGATGTTATCTTCACTACGCGAATCTTACTACGAATTTAAAAAAAAAAAACCCTTGGCAAAAGTGGGTTTTACAAAATTTACAATGTTAAGGCCAAAAAATTGTATGAAACTTGGAGTTGGAAACCAGCAAAATATCTGTGTATGCACATTGCATCAGAATATGAAATTGATGTTTGAAAAAAGAGGCTTAAAATCAAAATGTATTGAAGGAGAATGCACATTTACCGACTACAAAGATGTTCTCAAATTCGTTGTTTGTAATGGTGACATAGAAAAAAACGAGTGTTGCATTTCAATGTGTGGTCACTGCTTCAAAAATTTAAATAATCTAAAAACGCATATGATAAAACATTTTGAAAATAACCAAACTGAAGAAATAATATACAAAAAGTGAAATACAACGATTACATGTGTTCTGGAAACGTTAAACACCAACCCTGAATCATTTGTCAGCGATTTTACTGAACACATCAAAGTTCTGATTCCGCATCATTTCATAGCCAATAGACAATCTGAATTTATCAGCAATAAAAGAGCTTCGCTGTTATAAGGAGAAATGTTAATTCAAATGGACTTTACTGAAAATTATGCATTTCTTGTACAAGATGCCGTGCAAGGATACCATTGGAATAATGATCAGGCTACAATACATCCGTTCGTTATTTATTACAAAGGTAATTATTTTAATATTTTGGTATTAGTAAACACATCCATCCACACACATCAAAATATTTAATATATTTTATTTACTTGTTTTTTTTCTTTGTTTGTTTATTTTCAGATAACGATAAATTAACTCATGTAAGCTTTGCCACAATATCTGATTGCAATACCCATGATAGTATAGCAGTTCATCTATTTATTTCAAAAATGATACAGCTCGTGAAGGCCAATATAACCAACAATATTAATAAAATCATTTACGTATCAGATGGTGCAGGAGCACAATATAAAAATTAATATAACTTCATTAATTTATGCCATCACAAATCTGATTTCGGTTTGACGCTGAATGGCACTTTTATGCTACCAGTCACGGAAAATCTACATGTGATGGAATCGGAGGAACATTGAAGAGAGGTGCTCGAAATTATAGTATTGCAAATAAAAATGAAATCCAGACAACGAGGCAACTCTATCACTGGGCATCAGAAACATATAAGACCACCATACATGTTGCTTACGCAGATGCTGACGAATACAACAACGTTAAAGAAAAGCTATTTTCAAGATATAAAGAAGCTTAAACTATAAGAGGAACTCAAGGCTTTCATTCATTTATTCCGATAAATGAAACTTTTGTACATGTGCGCAGATTGCCAAATTTGAGCAGCGCAAAATTTCTTACAAATAATAAACTTAAAAAAATGTAAACATTATTCGAATTATTTCGAAAACTTTCGGTACGTATTACTAGAAGTGACACTACTTAAAAAATTTGGGTTAAAACATATTCACAATTTTCCTGGGACAATGTTTATTTATTTTACCTGTAAATATAAAATATAAGGGCAATTACTAGAAGTGACACTACTTAATAAGTTATATAAAAAACTAAAAAAGAACCCATTTTTATTTTTTGATATGGTATAGGTGAAGGATAAACCTTTCTAAAAAAATAATACACTGTAAAAAAACCCTTGATCTTTTTGGATTTTTCGTTAAAATTTTCTTTTTGTTATAAATTTTTTACAGTGTAATTATTTTTTTAAACGTGTCATAAAGCCTGTTAAAATATCTTTTTAATGATACCAAGATAATGTAAATCGGTTCAGCCGATTCTGAGTTATTGTAGTTTAAATGGAGCTCTTTTCGACCATTTTCGCGTTTTTTCGAAAACTTTCCCACTGTGCCACGCCCAAAAAATCGCAAAAAAGTCATTTCTAAAAATGAGAGTTTGTTTGTATTGATCAAATTTAGCTATGAACAAAATTTCATCGATATCTGAGGGGGTCGGGTTCAATGCATCTCGATTTTTACATGAAATTCATCATATGTAATGTGTAAAAATAATTGCTTAAAAAGTTAGATTAGTTTAATTTAATTTATTTATCCAACTTTAAACCGCTTAAAACACCCAACTTTTATCATCGATACACCGTGAATTTTGAAAAACCAAAACAGAAATAATATTTTATAAATTTAAAATGTGACTGAAATTGCTATTTTTTAAATCAAAATGCTGTTTTTTAAATAAATATTCTAATTATAATTACTTATTAATTACTAATTAATTATAAATTAGTCAGTAAATCTTAATAAAATGAAGGCATATAACTAAGCATATCAATTTAGTAATTGATATATTGAACTCGATGCGTAGAAAGTCTTTTTTAGTTAAATTGTTAATTAAATATTTGCAATTTTAAATACATATGTTTTGATATAAACTGATAAATCTAAAATTTTGGGGATTCCAGTTAAGACTTAATATGGTATTTGAATCTCAGATTTTTAATTATAAAAAGTAATACACTTGAAAACACGATATTTTTAAAGAAAATACACAAACTAAATAATTTCACTTAGGACTTGTGCGAGATAGCTAAATAAATTCTAAACTAAATACAAATTGACAAAAGATTATAAAATTTCTTTGACAAAATATTGGAAAAATTTTGCAATATTCATAGAAATTTGGATACCTCTGAATTAAGTTTAGATTTTATTTAGCCAGGTCACATCCAAACGAAATCCAACATTTAATAACAATAAACTACATATTTTTTTCTAACGTTTTTATTATGTTGTTGTGTTGCTGATTTTTAAACCGAATACTGAGTAATAACAGACAAGGATAGTCAACCATTAATTAATCCTTTTTTAGATAACGATAAACGGCGTTAAATTAAATAAAAAAGGCAATTGATCGGTTTTTAAAAATTTGAGTTTGTTTTTGGTTGTTTTTACCCAAATAATATTAAGAGTGTGGAAATAATTAATAACACTAGTCAAAAAATTTTAAAAAAATTTTGTGCGACAATTTTTTTGTTATTGATTTGGGTTTCTTGAATCCGAAAATCGCATTATAAAATTTTGTTTCTGGAGTAGTTTTTGAAAATTTTTTAATTTGTTGTTTTTATATTTTAATTTTTGATTAACTTTACTATTTTGACTATATCTCAAACTAGGACCAAGATATTTTGATCAATCAAAATGCTAAAGAATCGTCATTTAATGGTCAACATTTTTCTTGAGTACGGATTTAAAATTTGTTCAGTAGTTTTAGACCTATGGTTCAAAATTTTACAGAAAGTTCTCTTTATTTCGGCAAAACTGAAATCTGAAAATTTCAAAAAAATAGAAATGGTATTAATCTCGAAGGGAAAAATATTTTTTTCTTAAATATAGTACTTCTATATAAAAAATAAGTAATTTTCAAAGAACATCTATGGGGAAATACCAAAGCTATGACCATTTATGTAAAAGTACCTAATTTGAGATTTTATATTATTATTATTATATTATAATATTATTCCTTCAAATCGAGTTCAAGATCTTTTACAAAAAATAATAATGATTATTTATTATTTCCTTCCAATATTTTGTCTCCACATTGGGCCGCTTCTTTCGATGAAATCTCTGTACTTATCATTTCTCTATTACACTAGTTTGCTATGATTAGATGGTTCTCTCCAAATCTTTGGTACTTCGAATTTCATGCATCGGCTAATAAAATCAAATTTTAACACATGAGCTATTTATTTTAAATAAATCAGTCAATAATTTTAATTTCGTGCCAGAAGCCCATTTTGTAAGATTTTTATAGTACGGAAGACTTGGTGTTCATCTTTCTTGCAAATTTGTGACAGGCATTCCCAACTATTTCTGATAAATATCTTTGAGTAAATTGCATAACACCAACACATTCTCATTTTTTGTGTAATATAAATAATACATTCTCATTTTAAGACTTCTCTTTTTGGCATTTTTGTCATTGTTTTTATATTTTGCGCTTGCTTTTTTATCTACATAATTTGCAAATAAAATAAAAAACGGGTTCTCAGTACCTGCTAAGAAGTACAACAATTTCAAAATTTTTCCTCCCAGAATTTTAAATAGACCAATTTTAGTTTTCTACAAAAAAAAAATATTTTTGTGCAGTAATTCCGTAAAAAATAGAAATATAAAACAAAAAATAGAAAAATTTTAAATTTGGGTACATTTACATAAATGATCACAACTTTGGTATTTATCCATAGATTTTCTTTTAAAATTTTTCTTTGTAGAAGTACAACATTTAAGAAAAAAATTATTTCAAATTTTAACCATGTAAGACCAATATCTTTATTATTTTTTGAAATTTCAAAATTTGTGTTTTAATCAAAAAAAATGTATTTTTTCGCAAAATTTTGAACAATATCATTTAAAGTACTTAACCGACTTAAAACCCATTAACTGGTTTTTCGTTTGCAATTTGACTGATAATAGAGAAATGATAAGTACAGAGATTTCATCGAAAGAAGCGGCCAAATAAAATTTTTTACTTATTACAAGGTTCGGTAACTAAGAGAAAATTGTGCAAATTTCCCATAATTTAAAGCAAATTCTTCTCATTTCTGCACACATTTCAGCAAAATTTTGTAAAACCCAATTAGACTTGCAAAAAAATCAATTGCAACTAAAAAAATACAAGATATTCTATATATACGTATGTATACTAAACTTAGTAAAAAAAATTGTATTTTGGAAATAATTTCGGGTCCCGCCGCTGGGCACACCACTGGTAGTGACCATATTATGGTAAAATTATGGTTATTTTATTAACATAATATGATAACTACATTATAGTACGACTATGGTTGGCACAATCATAATCCAAAAATATATGATGCACTTCGAATATGATTGCCCCAACCATGTTTTTTATCTGCGTGTAATAATGTGGTAAAGAATTTATTCAATAGTGTACAAAGCCGAGTCGTTGACATTTCATCAAAAGAATTTTGTAGCCTCATATATTTTAATCAAAATGATCCAAAAGCGGAGAAAAGCGTTATAACAAAAAAAAAATCAAGACGTACTTAGGAAATTTAAAGAGCAAAGTAAGACATTGTGCATTGGCTCTAATGTCTGTGTCGTGACAAAATTGTTGAGCTTTGTGTCGTAAAATCGTCGTTTTAATTTTTTTGTTCAATATTAATTGTATAAATTAGATCTAAGTGAATATGATAAATACTTTTTCAATAAAAATTTTAAATGAATTTAAAAGCTGTTAATTTTGTTTTAAATGCATCAAATAGGTCGAAAAATTTAGGTTACCAGCTTTTAAAAAAAATTTTGTGGAAAATATATCGGTGTAATTTGTTTATATCAAGGACTCTTATTTGCTTCAAGATTATCTGAAATATAATAATTTTTTATTTTCCTGTAGATTCGAAATCAAATCTTTTGTTTCTTTTTTGAAAATTTAATTTCTTCAATAATAAACATTTTAAAATCTTTGTTAAAGGTCTTTGAAATATTTCTGGTCAAAATTTTATATTTGGTTAGGTGTTACTCCCCTAGGCTTGGGATAAAAAAGACTTAAAATTACTAAAAGACTTCTGTTCACATCAATTTTCGCTTAATAATTCAAACGGGATCTTAATTCAAGAGAACAAGGTCTTAAATTGAAAAAAAAAAAACTTTTGATTTAATATATGGCCATATCTGATAAAAAAATAAAATATATGTCCCATATATGGAATAATATATGTATTCATATATGCCATATAGGAATCAATATATGGACCAATGCTGTATTTTATCATATATTGCCATATATGGTATCATATACTACCATATGTGAACTTTATCTTTGAATGTATTTGCCCAAATATGCTAACATAGATGACATACATTATGAGCATATATGCTCATACGTGACACTATATACGACGATATATGAACATTTTCATCTAGAAAATCAGTTTTTATGTTCAGAAGAATCCCCATGGCTCCACAATAGCACTTGACTTTGCATTAAAAAAAACGTCAATACTGAAATTGCTACCGTGGTTACCAATGTCTTTCCATCACAAAAAGAATTTTTATAATAATACGGTTATTTATTTTTTCATAATTATTTAAATATTTTCAGTGGTAGGCCAATTCGAAGTAAAGTACTTCGTCACTTAGAAGTTTGTATGCAAATTTATTATTGATTTTTTATTATTATATTTTTTATATTTAATGCTAATATTTGTGTTTGTCTGTCGCGTATACTCGGCAGTGAATGGAAATTCAAAAGTCCGCGTTTTCATTGCCTTTTCAAACGCTTTTACTCAAATAATATTGTGAGTGTACTAACTACTTTACTCCATAGTTTGTTACAAACTAAATAAAAAGGAAACGATGTATTTATGTGTTTGTACTTCTAGTAGCTTGGTATTATGTACAAGGATGTCGGAAATATTGCCGACATTATAGTAAAACATTAATGCGACCAAACATAAGACCAACAAAAACAGACCAACTAGGTGGCCAACAAAATAAACAACAAAAGCAGTAACAAAATGTTCGCCATTGTTGTATTTATCTTCATAGAAACAGTATATGACCCAGTCATTATAAATTTTAGCAAAATGTTACATACATGAAGTCATCCACATGTCGCCTAATTCGCACAGTGCTTTATTCCCATATAAAGAATGGACAAAAATAGAAGGAGTTGTGTTGAGTAAATGAAATTTCGAAAAATATTTTTTTTTTTGTGTTAATATGACACACCCGAAATTTCAAGTAATGATTCGCCTATCTGCCATATATCCTGCAATTAAAAATAAATAATTTTATCTTTAAAACTAGTCAGAACCCTGTGGGAAAAAGGGGGTCAGTTGGGAATTGTAACCTGTCCGAGATAGGTGAAAGCTAAAACGGTTCCGAAAATATATATCACGAGATATATTAAAAGAGGACCGGTTCCTAAAGTACCTACCACGTGAATTGTTTAAAAGACCTGACATGTTGCTATAGACCAGTTCCGTGTTACAGATGACAATTGACCCCCTCCTAGTGACCGATCCCGTGGCCGGTCCCTATCACAATGAACCGGTCACGTGACGTGTCTAGGGATAGGTCCTTTTCCCACAGGGAACATAACAGAAATTGTCTATTGTTTTAAAAGGTAAATTCTTACTGAGATCTCTTACCTTTTATAAATCCTTTTACTAAAAAACACTATACAACCGGTAAAAATTACCCGAATTACAATCAAACTTGTCAAATAAATTATTAATAATAAAGTTTTTATTTTTATTTAACCTTTTTCTTATATCTTACTTATTAATTCTTTGATCTTAAGGTTGTTTTTTTATAAAAATAATAGAAGTTATGTTTTAATAATATATTTAAATGTACATGCAAAAAATCATTAAATCCGGTCAAGTAATTTAGAAGTTGCCTTATAAATCGCTTAATATAATCTAAACCTTCTCGGTACTTAATTCTTGAGATAATTTTATTTTCTTATGTTTAAACTCTATTTTTATCCCAGGAAAGTGAGTCAAAGTACCACCATCACTCATTTCAAATTTTGTTGAAAGACTTTTTTAAAGTTGTTCAATGGATTTCTCTTGGTTCCTAGCAATCAGTAAGTCATCCACGTACAGCACTACAATGATAACCGCATCTTTCTTAAATTTTGTTTATAAATATATTCATCTAGATATCCATGCAAGAGAGCACTCTTTACGTTCATTTGATGAAAATGATAACGTCTGTATATTCCAACAGCTAGCACAACACGTATGGTTGTCAATTTGTCTACTGGGGCATACGTTTGATTGTAGTCGACGCCTTGTTTCTGTAAAAATCCTATTGCAATAACTCGTGATTTGTATCTTGAAGGTTTACCATTTTTATCCTCTTTTATACGGAAAACTCATTTCGATTTCAAGAGCTTTGCTTTAGGAGGTTCCTTACCAGGGTCCAAAAATTATTAGCCTCCATAGATTTGAGTTCATCTGATATAGCTGCCTTCAACCGATCAGTATCTGGCCTTTCAAAAAAATCATCATAATTTTCGGGAACAATCTAACAACATCAACAGCAGAATCCGCTTGTAAACCAGTAATAACTTCAAGAAACTTACTTGGTAATCGGTGCTCCCGATCGTCACGCCTAACGGTTTTTATACTGTTTTCTTCTGGCGAGGGGAGCGCAGTAGAAAATTTTGATCATCCGCACCATAGCTTCCATCAACTACAGCACAGTTTTCTTAATCGGTATTAAGTTCACCCACAGCATGATTATCATTTTTTACTATTGTGTCCAGCGACAGCACGATTTTTTTTTATCACTGTTCCCCTGTTGCTCGTGGCTTACAAGCACAATAGTTTTAGCATTTTGATCTGGATTACCATCATCTCTCCGTTAGGAATGTAGCCAATCATTATTGCTTTACGACTTTTCGGATCAAGTTTCTTTCTACGCTGGCTTGGAATCCATGCGTAAGCCTTACACCCAAACACACGCAATTTTCTATGATTAGGCTTGTTTCCGTACCATATTTCAGCATCGGTTACACACTTTTGTAGCGATCTCGTTGGGCAAGAATTAATTGTATATGATGCAGCCAGCAGTGCCTGATGCCACATATTTATCTGAGCATGGGATTCAAAAAGAATTGTTCTTACCTTTTATATCATTTCAGCAACACCATTTTGTTGAGGACTATATAAAATTGTTGTTTGGATTTGAATACCTTTTTCTTTATACCACTCTTGTTGACCTTTGAAAGATATTCACGGCCTTGATCAGAAGTAACTTTAGAAATTTTTGTACAAAACGTTGCTGACTTCATTGCTTCATATTCTTTAAGTGCTTTGAAAACTTGACTCTTCTTTTAAAGAAGATAAACCACGGCAAAGTAGCTGACGTCATCGATAAATGTCACAAAGTAACGAGATGCATCTAGCGTAGCTGGATCTATCGGTCCACAAGCATCAGTATGAATTCTTTTCAATAATCTAGCAGCTCCATCTCGAGTGCCATCAAAGGATCACGGGAATGTTTTGCTTCCACGCAAACATCGCAAAACCCAACCTTTTCTAATATATTATTAAGTTGTGTATGATTCCACCTTTAACCAAACAGTCTAAACCTTGTTGACCGATATGACCAAGACGTCGATGCCAGAAAATACCTTCCTCCAAGTTTCAGGCTTTTCTATGATGATTTCCAATTCATATAAATGACCACGAGAGTACGCTGTACTAACCACTTGTTTATTTCTCATAATTAAAGCTCGATTTTCAAAAAATTTTATTTCAGCACCAGCTTCTGTTAACTTTCGCACTGACAAAAGATTATCTCGTAGTTCAGGTGAGTACAGCACCCTTCCTTCCTTCATTATAATATCGACACCAGAATTTGATTTACCTTTAATTTTTCCACTAGATTAAGCCGCAATAAATTGATTATCTTTAGCTACACTGATTTCACAGGGAACATCCAGCTTGTTGAGTTCAGAAAAATACCAATCTTCATTTAAAAGATAGTCACTAGCACCAGAATCCAATTTAAAAATTATTCTCGAACCCCGATCTCTTTCAATAATATTGTTGTCTGCCATGAAGCAAAAACTTTTTTCTACAACACGAGCTCCACGAGACTTGCAATCTCTGGCTTGGTGCCCAAACTTATAACATTTAAAGCACTTACCATTAAAACTCTTTTTTTTTGTAGCTCTTCTTACTTGTGAATGCGGCATTTTCTTCTATTTCAACATCAATTCGATCATTGTGTTTAATTTCTTCAGCTATTAACCGTTCCTTTTCAAAACCAAACGATAATTTGTTGTCATCAATATTTTGTAGCGCCGTCACTAAAGAATCGAATTTTTCAGGCAATGATAGAAAAATTTGAGTAATTAAGTCACTATCCTCAAACTTAGATCCAGCCAGCTTTAGTTATCTTAAGATGTTTTCAAAAGCTTCTAAATGTGGTTTTACAGCTTCTCCAGGCTTTATACGTAATGTGGCTAATTGTCTTCTCAACAACAATTGACTAACCATAGATTTTTGGGCAAAAACCGACAAAACTCGCCCACATTTCCTTAGCAGTTTGCTCATCCAGTTAATTCAAACAATCGCCGTGAATATAGCTCACCAAACGATCCTTGGCTCTTTTATCTTTCTTCAAAAATTCGGCTTTGGCATTAGCCTCAGTTGGTGGATCGTCGGTTAGTAGTCCGGTTCATTGTGATAAGAACCGGTCGCGGTACCGGTCATTTTAACATGGGCATGTCCTAGAAGCGGGTAAATTGCCCCCTGTGACATGTCACAGGACTGGTCCAAAAGGACATGCCGTGACTTTTAAACCGGTCACGTGATAGGTACTTTAGGAACCGGTACTCTTTTCACCTAACTTGTTATATGTATTTTCGGAATTGGTTCAGTTTTCACATATCCCGGGATAGGTCCCAATTCCCAACTGACCCATTTTTTTCCGCAGGTTATTTAAAGAGTCCAAAAGAGACCCACAACCAATAAATTGTGGAATACCGTTTGCTAATTCCTTATTATCGCCTATAACCTATTGACTTGAGGTATTTATTTATTTATAAAAGGAAATTAAGTTTTATTTATTTAAAAGTTTGAATGGGAGTGAAAATAATTGATACAATATTTTCACATACAAAAACTATTATAGAAACGATTGCTATACACACAAACAACTTTGTATTTCTACAGTTCAAAATGTCATAAAAAGTGTTTGGAAGTTCATGTTTGTTGTCTTTAGCTGGGACCAACGTTAACCAAATACTTTTGCGAATCAATAAATTTGCAAAACATGTCATAGATTTGTTAAAGTAAATTCTTGCATATTTTGCTAAAAATTCATGTTCTTGCATATTTTGCTATAAATGTATATTTTTCTTAAAAAATAGTGTTTTTAGGAATATTTTTAAATATTTTACTAAACTTACACATTATATTTCATATGTACTTTTACTTTCAAAGTGGATAACTATTAGAAAGAGCCAACAATTTATATGGCTAAAACATAAAATCTGTTAATTCGTATAATTTTCTTAATTTATTGTTAAAGTGTAATTCTTTTGCTTCTCAGATATAATCGGTAACCAGCGTCACCAATGTATCCGAAGTTTTGAAGATGATGCTATATCATCCTTTCCTGATGTCGTCAAATGGTACAAATCTTAAAGACTACGGGGATAGAGAAAACAGAAACCAAATATTTATGTAAGTAGTACAATTAAAATTTATATTTGTGTGTCCAAGTTACACTCTAACTATATTTTATTTATTTTTTGTCGTTTGATACACTTTCACAAAGTTGTAGCATCTACCTTTAAAACAGAAACTTGTTGTAGAAGCTTTGCATTAACGCAACGAAATTTATGATATTTTTCCGTCGTAGGTTTAATTTATTAACTTTTTGTTTTGACTTTACACAGCAACACAAAACCGTTTAGTACTTTTATTTCGATTTGTTTATGCATGGTTTTATGGTTTCAGCGAAATTATTTTTTTTAACATAAATGCAATATTAAAGTCAAATCAAAATCTATGTGCAACCATGTTTGTTTCAGATGTTTGCCTTGCCAGTAAGCTAGAAAATTAGATTTTGATTTCATTACATTATATTATATAAAAACTTTTCTCTAATATTATTAAAATGTTAAAATATTTTACTTTGAAAAAGAATTTAACAATATATTAAAACTTTCCTGACTGTTTTGAAAACTAATCCTATAACTTCTTTGTATAGTTAAATAAAAATATTATTTCTTTGAAAACAAATACATATTAAATAAATTGAAACACAATTAAAAAAGACTACTCATTCTTATATGCAGCAAATTTGTTTAAATTTATTTTAAATTCTCGGTTAAAGTAGTAAAAACAATCGAAAGTCGTTTAAAACATTATTAATTACACACTCAAAAAAAATTATCAAAAAAAAATCAAATTTTTATTTTCTTCGTTTTTACACAAAACTCTTTTTGTTGAAAAAATAAAAAATTCACGAAAACAAAGTTTAAATTAGCGATTAAATTAAGTTGAAGTTAAATTAAAATTAAATATTTAAACTTTTCTATGGTTTTTACTCCAAATAGTGATTCAATTGATATTTTAACCAGAGCTAAAATTTAATACTTTGTTTAGAAAACCAAAATAAATAATGCATAATTATCCGGATTTTTTCAAAAGTCAAAGAATCAAATAAAATAAGTACTCGATCACATAGATAAAATAAGAAATTTTTCTAAAATTGTTTTTCACCGTATTTAAGTAAAATACAAATAAAAGATATTTAAGTAAACCATAAAACCCAAATAAGGAGAATAATTTGGATTTGGTTTAATTGTTCTAAATCAATCTAATTTTATTATAATCTAATTTAAGTATTTAAAATCTACAATTTTTTTTACACATGGGTATAAAATTAACTTAATGGAATAAAGATATTACAATTTTCTGGTAAAATAATTTTAGTAAAATTTTGAACTATTTCTTAGTTTATGAACTATTTTTTTTTTCTCAAATTTAAAAATTTTTCTCGTTTTAGTAGAATAATATTTCAATATAAGTTCATATTAGTTCAGTCTTTTTTCTGAGTGCAATGATTTATTCAACTCCTAAAAATGGCTTCAATTTTTCGTTCATCTTAATTATTAAGCTTTGCTGAACGTCCTGTTCGCGATTTATTCCTAATAGTTTTTTCTCTTTGGAACAGATTTGTAACGTTTGGACTGTTGATTTACACATTTCGTGGCTATGAATTATTATTTTTCGCTCTTCTATTGATAGCTCTTTTCTTGACGTTTTAAAAAATTATATGAATTTACGTTTTGCAAAATACAAATGCTTTTTGGAAATTTTGAAAGTACCGTTACATTTTTCAAAAGAGAATTAACAAAAGTCCAACAGTTTTGCAATAAATTTTTAACAGGTTAAAAGTGAAATATTTTTTTAAGTGAAATATTTTTCTGTGCAAGTGAATACACAAAATAATAATAAGTGTCACGTTGACTTTTACGTAATTTTACAGAAATTTGGGGACAATTTTTTATTTTGCCTGGGGTACCATGACTTTATAGTTTTTTGGTCAGATATATAAATGGGGTTGAAAGAGTTAACATGAGTATTTTTAGTAGTATAAATTTTCAGTTGATTTATCTATCTCAAAAAAAACTTTTAAATTTCATAAAATTTCTTTGAGATATATACTTTTAAAGATACACCTTAACACTACCGTTTCGAATTTATTTTTTAGATTTATATATATAAATTAATTTGAATATGGTGACTTTTTAAATGCATCTATTTTAAAGGCTAAGTTTAATTGTTTCTTTGTTTGTAAGCTAAATGTTTCTACTAAAAAGGATATTTACCCATTTATCTTTTTTATCCCCATTTATCTTTTAAGAAAAAAATTACATTTGAGAGTAAACGTGAAAGAATATTTTAGTAGAGCAATTAATCTTTCACATAATAAAAAATCCTCATCAATTAAATTGACAACTTTATAAATACATACATGTAAAAAAATACCTTAACCCTGCTTTTTATACTCCAGGCCGATTCATAATTATGGAGTACTCCACTTTGCACTTACAAATTTTTTCTTTCATAACATATCAATTATAGTACACTACACCTTGCAGGTCCATCATTGTTGACCTAGCTTTAATGTTATTAAATCTCAAATTAAAAAAAAAATAAATTTTGTCTCTTTGCACACTGGATTTTAAGCATGCATTTGGGCAACGGAACATATATGTATGTTCGATTTTAGCTTTTCAAAAATACATTAAATATGTGTGCATTGTAAGAGATAAAACCCCGTTATAGAAATAAACCTAGCAAAAATATGGTAGTCATTCTGTGGCTATATTTCTTTCATTGCTTCCAAAACTTCTGTTTTTCGGTGTTATTCTAAGAAGCTTCCAAAAGAATATAGTATATTTTCTGAATCTGTATCTAAAGCATTTATTCAAAAAATTGTTGTCTGATCATTTAAAATCAAAATTTAGATGTAATGTATAAATGTAAATTTTTTGGATTATTTTTATTATAAAACTTAAATGAAGACATTTATTTTTTTAACTATTCAGCAAAAACGGGCAAGTAATTAAGGTAGTAAGTGGCAGACAAAGACAAAATTATTTCTTTTTGAATTCATGAAAAAGATCTTTAACAAAAATTTTAGTTTATATATTTGCAATGCTATTTCACATTTGAAATCCTTTAAAATTTTTAAATTTTCGTAAAATAACTTTTTACAGCAGATAATTTTCTATTTTGCCGTAAATTTTTTCAAAACAAATTAATAAATATAATAAAATACAGAAATCCGTACTTATTTTAGATATACCAGAAAATCATTATTTTGCCTGTACATATAAGAAATTCAGTAGGTCATTATTTTGTATTATCATGATAACGACCTATCATCACATTTAAATCTACACGGTAGTAACCTGTAATTACCATGTTCTTGATGTGTAATTAAGATCAGTTATTGCTTAGTTACAGAATCGTGACTTTCACAGATCAGAGTAAAGGTACACATTTTTATTTTTATTTTATTTTTAGGTTACTGAGGAAAATCAAAATTTTGACCTTTTAATTTCTAGAATTCAACCAAATGATGTTTGCAACTTTGTACAAAATCTTTTGGTGAGTATTTTTGCTGAACATATGAACTCATAATATTTACAAAAACAGGGTGCTTTGATGCATTTTTCAATAAAAATTATTTTGCGCTATCCAGCGGCAATAATTTGTACTAACTATATTCAGAAAAATTTTTGAAAATCGGTTGAAAAATAACCGAATAAGAAAGAAAAGAGCTAAAAGATAATGAAATAGTTTTAAATTTATATTTTATATATGTATGTAACATAAATTCATCATTAGAGTATTGTACGTTACGTGTAAATTCATCATTAGAGTAGTGTACGTTTTAATTTTGCAAATAAAATTTTAGTTATTTTAATAGAATTGTATTCAACAGAATTTTTATTATTTATATTTTTAAAAACTACAAGTTATTTTTATTATTTAAATTTTTAGAGGTCTACATAAGAGTGTAAATTCTTTAGTTTTTCTTTGGATTGGGACTCTAAATCCAAATTTATTGTTTGCTAAACTTTTTCACCGTGATATTTATAATTTAAACCTCAAACTGTTTATTTGATTTTTAAGAATTTTTGTCCGATTACTCTGTACATTGGCATAAGATAGTTCATGTAATAAATTAAATAATTCAGTAGGCTCATCCATATCAATCAAATTAAGAAATTGGACTTTACTCTCCGTACGTCGTTGTTTTGCTTGTTGTTTGCTTCCCATCTCTTCCAATCTTTATTATCCTTTCCATTTTTATTATCCTGACAAACCTTTTCATTATATTTACACCATTTTCCATATTTTGTTTCGTTGGATGGAACTGTAAAGTATCGAAAAGTAAGTGAATGCATTTGTTTTGCCGGGCCTTTACTTGCTGACATCTGGTGCATATTTCTTTATGAGGTGTCATATCCTCGTTCTTCTTCGCCATCGCAAACACTCATCTCCACATTGACATTACTGTGGAATAAGTATCATCTACCGGTCTATCGATATATCTTATTAACATTGAATCTTTCGCAGCCACTAAAACTCTTTGGAAAACGTTAATATATTTTTTCAAGTATGCAGTAAGCAAACTAACTGCTGACCTTTATTTTTTTCGTTTGTTTTTTATTTAGTAAATCATTTGAGAACAGATAATAAGAGATTTATAAATAATAAACATGCATAGGGTGATGGCTAGAATATCTACTGCTGCCTTATTACAATAGTAAATGAAATATAAGTATATTTACTTAACAAAAAGGAAATTTGCTCCCCAAAGTAAAAACAGTGTCTATGGTCTTAATTACTAATGTATAATTCATTTTAGTAGCATAAATTACCGTTTTTTAAAACATTCACTCTATTTTTTATATGAACGAATCAAATTTGCCAAATAGGCTTTAATAGTTTTTATACGGCACAAATTGGGCTGAATATTATGCCTTAAAAATTAACATAGTTATTGATGACTATAATATCTAAAATTCTGCAGTGGTGCTTGAAAATTACATTCCGCATTTTTAAATTTTTTCGCTTTTTTTGAACATTTTCCAAATTTTCTTTAAACGAAAAATGCGATCGTCACGCATCACCGCAGAATTTTAGATTTTGAAGTCATTAACAACAAATGTTAGCAGTAGTATTTTCTTACTTCCGAGTTATGTTGTTGCCATTTTTTTCTCAGTGTGTTATTGCAACAATATCCGAAAAAGGCAAATAAAAACATTGATTTTGTAGCTGTAAACATAAATAATCCGTTAAATTCATAAAAAGTTAAAAAATCCAAGTTTTAAAGGCCACCCTAAATTTCCGTTTAAGGACAAGTAAGGGACACTCTAAGTAGCAATTAAGATACCTGAGTCTACCCCCGAAGCATTAAAAATCATTCGGCATTCATAGCTTGAAATTAAAAAAGTAAATTTTTTTGGCATATCGCTAATTATATATAAACTTTATCATCTTAACATACTAGATACAGGGAAAATTACAATTTAAATTTTTTCTTAATAATTAACTATCAATACGGATTTATGTTGTAGATTTTAAATTTTAAATTAACGGTCGTACTTCATAACATCCTGATTTGGTTGATAAATACTTTAAGAAATAAATGTATCATATTTGATTAAAAATTTAGCAATTTAGAAACACTATGATATGATCCCAATCCGAAAGATACGCATTAATTTACCAATGAAAATATCAATTATACATAAACTTCATTATTGTAAATTGTTAGTAAAAATCCTGTATTTTAAAAATATGCATTGCTACTTTAATTCGAAAGTGGCCGGCCACATTGTGGAAAAATTCAGTTTAAATATATATTGCAAAAAATATTAATTTGGTTTTGATATTTATAAAAAGTTATATTCCACAGTATATAAGTAGATGCGTGGACCATTACAACTTAAATGGTAATGATTCGAATAATATTAAAGAAAATTTGAGCATTCAAAAACATTTTGCATATTTTTCACCTTTAAACAAAATTTTAAGAATTTCAAGAAAATAAAAACGCCAATCGTTAAATGACTCCATAGAGTTTTTACGTGCAAAATATAATTGAAATCGGAAGGCCGAAAATCAGATTTTGACCAATCTATCGTGGCACTTCGATATATATGTTGAAGGTATGATATATTTTCGAAATTTTTAATAACTTGTAATGAAACAACCCTAACAATTTATAGCAGAAAACTTAAATAAAAAAAAATAATGGAATCTGAAATATTTGCAAATTAGAAATATTTTGATATATTATTATCTTTCTTCTACAAAAAATACATAACAGAATAATATTATTTAAATATTTAGGACGAAAGATACAAAGTGCTGCACCATTCCCCTGATGGTTAAAAATTTCAAAATAATTATATAGATTACTTTACAATCTGTTAACTTACCTTTTTTAAAAATTTCCGTCGATGCAATATGCTTCGACCAAATATCCTTTGCATAAAAATATGAAATTATCATGGGATTTATGTGTACAATGCCTGTGTAACCAGTTGAACAGTGATAATAATGCGGCTTACAACAATGTCAGAAATCATAAAGCCGAATGATTTTATTACACGCACATAAACACACAAATACAACAATGCTTGGTAACGTATCACTTTTAATCTATTTAATAATGTGAAGTAAGAGTGGTGGGAGTAGTTGTAGTAAATATAACACAGGGTAAAAATTAATACACACACACATGCACAACTTGCTACCCACTATATTTCCAACATGCACCAACACATACGTTTACTTAAAACGCGCACATTTAAATATTGTCTAGATAATACCGAATAGAAGTACGATAATGAAATGAAAATCACAAACACCCACATAAAAACACAACGCCAATGAGGAGGTGGTCAACCATCAGAGACCATTATATACATTTTCCTCATAAGCTACATTGAATGTAATGTAATACACCAATTTAATGACCAAAAAATGGTTGTGGAATTTTTCGTATTGTTTTCTTATTATTGCAATTTTAAATGTTTTTCTTGTTTAATGTGAAAATTTAAATTTATTTTCACTAGTTATATTTTCTCATTTCGATTTATACTAAAAAATGCTAACAAACAAAATTGCGGTCTATCACTCTTAAAGGTTATACTATTTTAAATATCATTTACTGCATTTGCCACAGAATGACAAGCCCGAGATAAAGATGCATTAGCTACACTTTTCGTTTTTACTTGGACTCTCCGAACGTACTATTTGCAGATGAGGGACTTAAGGTGGTGGTGGTAGCAGTAGTGGTGTTAAAAAACTATCATATTTCTACCGTGGTTGCATGCCAGGACATAAGGTTCATCCGCATCCGGTACCGGTATCAACAAAATTCAATTCGAAACTAATTCAAAATCCTCTAAAAGGATTATAAGCTCTGATGGCTGGCTGAGCAGCTTCGCTGAGCATCGTATGTCTTACAAATCAACACATCAGTTCGTAGGATTTCGTTAAATATCTGCTTTCCATATAACGCTAAACTAATAACAAGCAATTAAGTAACGAACTCTTTTTTGAATGGAAAGTTTAGAGTAAATATGAAGAATTATACCGTTTATTTTCCTGTTCGTATTTTTACGATATGAAACTTCATTGAATAAGCACTAAGGGACTCTCCGCATTTTCAATGGAAAGAAAATAAAAGCTTTTTGCTCTCTCTTTTATTAATTTAATGTTTCTCTTTATATGTTTTAATTCCATGTTATTTTCTTTGTTTAAATTCTCTTCAATGTTGTTTGGTTGTTGTTTCATTATCATTTTTACGTTTGACCTTTTTCTACTTTGCTCTTGGGCACAAAAAAGCACGTGGTGTATTCTATTCCGAAGGGATTCATTGCATTTTCCATATGCGTAACTTTTGATTAATGTTTTCAACATTTTATTGTTGTGTTTTGTCTGGTATGTTTTGTTTTTATTTTTTGCATGTAAAATTTTTGCTCATCTATGGACATATAAATTATGTTGGAAATTTTTATTGCCACCATTGAATGTTTTTATTTTACTTTGTTTAGTGCGTGTTCTTTTTGAATTATTTACAATTTTGTGGTGGCGGATTATGTTCGACAAATATGCATATAAAGGCGTTAGAAACTTCTAAAATTATCTAAACTTTTAGAATAATCTAATTAACGATTTTTAAAGCGGTGTTTAGACTATAGGATTTTTAATATGATTTTAGATCAGGTAAATCAAAAAAAAAAAAAAATCCGATGAAATGCTATACGCTTGTCAAAAAAAATATTTTTTAAAATTCTTTCGAGTTTACACCATCAGATGCAAATCAAGTGCAATCTCATTATGTAAACAAAAAAATCTAAGAAAAACATAGTAAAACGTGTATTATAAATTAAAGCTAAAAAGTGTAACTTTAAAAGTACATACTATTAAAAATGTTTTAAGTTGGCCACAAATCGAAGATTTAAATGTATTATTCTGTGACAACTAGAAGCTTTTCCTCCCGGGCGGCTAAAGTCCATGAAAGAAAAAATAAGCAAATAAGTAAACATGTAATTAAAACGAAATTAATAACAAAATATTTTTACCTACAGTTGGTGAAGATGAAATAAATTCTAGATTCTATTTCCATTTTTTTTTTTTTTGTTTTACTTTAAATTTATTTTAGATTAAGATTTGAGTTTCAGTTATGTTTACAGATGTTTTTGTTTGTTGGTGAGAAAATTCAACCCTAATACAAATAATTCTCACAATTTTTTCTAAAATTTCATAAAAGGAAAAATCAATCGGACTGTCAAGATTTGTATAGAATTTTGGCTATCTGACTTACTTTTTTATCAAATCAGATGACAACTACTCAAAGATTAGCAACTACAAATTTATTGAAATTGGCAATTCACAACCGGTAGTGTTATATTGAAATACAGTATACGAATATATTGTTGTGAACAGTCAGTTGTATTTTCATGTTGTAAAACGTCAAGTAAGAAAGTTACCAACAACAATCTTACACTATTGTTAAGTAATATAATACACGATACAACAGATAAAACCTACGATCACGTGAGCATTTTAAATTTTTGCTCACGCTCACGAAATACTAATTGGAAAAAATGTCGAAATATTTAACATAAAAGAATTTATTTTATCACTTGAAGCAGGATGTACAAAATGCAAAATCCTTAGCTTCTTAGCCACTTAGCCGACACCTTGAATTTCTTAGATGACACCATAGAATTCTTAGCCGACACCATGAAATTCTTATACTTAGCTCAGATTGGTACCGCAAGCACAGCGATTTGATTTGAATGTATATTTAAATTTTTTTGTTTGTTTTTTTTTTTTTTTGCCTAAGATAACAAACAATACTACTAATTATTATAACGAACAGACAACACGAGCCTGGAATAAAAAGATCACAACTTTTAGTAAGAATCCCAACTTTGAGTAAGAATGAGATAAAGCACAAAACAACATCTGCACAACAGCACAGAATGAGACAAAAAAAAAACACAAAACATGGGTAAACATCAGTAAGAAAAAGACAAAAAATACAAAACAACATCTCCAATTTTTATTTAACCCATTTTATTTTTTACCTCAAGTATTTATCAATGTTAATATTTTATTACTTTATATTTCAGGCTCGTTTTGTTTGTTAGTAATAACAATTAATAATGTTGTTTATTGTCCCTGCGGGAAACAAGGGGTCAGTTGGGAATTGGGACCTGTCCCGTGGTAGGAGAAAACTAGACCGGTTCCGAAAATATATATCACGAGATAAGTGAAAAGGGGACCAGTTCTTAAAGTACCTACCACATGACCGGTTTAAAAGCCATGACATGTTCTTTTAGACCAATCCTGTGACATGTCACAGAGGGCAATTGTCCCGTGACCTATCCCTATCACAATGAACCGGTCACGTGACGTGTCCCGGGATAGGTCCTTTTCCCGTAGGGGTATGTTCCCTGCGGGAAAAAAGGGGTCAGTTGGGAATTGGGACCTGTCCCGGGATAGGCGAAAACTGAACCGGTTTTGAAAAAACATATCACGACATAGGTGAAAAGAGCACCGGTTTCTAAAGTACCTATCACGTGACCGGTTTGAAAGTCACGACATGTCCTTTTAGGCCAGTCCTGTGACATGTCACAAAGGGAAATTGACCCCCTCCTAGGACAAGCCCATGTTAAAGTGATCTGTCCCGTGACTGGTCCCTTTCACAATTAACCGGTCGTGTGACGTGTCCTGGGATAGGTCCTTTTCCTGCAGGGTTTGTTGTCTTAGGCCAAAAAAAATAAAATATACATTCAAATAAAATCACTGTACTTGCGGTATCAACCTTGCCAGAAGCTAAGTGTTTCTGTAAGTTTGCAAAGAAGTTCGTGGTGTCAGCTCCACAGCGACTACGGTTGACTGCTACACAGCGGCTTCTGATTGCATGCCTTTTTATACCCTCCACCATATATGGTGAGGATATATATTAGAGCTCCCCATCACTCGGGTTTCGGTCTACCCGGTCTCAAACCCGGTCCTACGGTCTACCCGGTCTTAGGGTCCACCCGGTCTACCCGTAAAAACTAGTCAGTACGTACTTTTTTCAAAATACAAGATTTAAAAAAAAACTACTTATTAAATGTTTTTTCCAAAATTAAAGCACTTTTTCAAAAATAGTACCGTTTTAAATTATTTTTTCCAAAAAAGTTCTTTTTCAAAAAAAAAAATAAAAAAGTGCCTGTAAAAATATGTACTTTTTGCAAAAAAGTACTTGTAAAAATAAGTACTTTTTACTTTATAAGTACTTTTTACAAAAGCAAGTATTTTTTTTAAAAAAAAGTACTATTTTAAAAAAAATTACTTTTAAGTGAATAGTATAGTAGGATTTTTTTTAAGATCATATCATATTCTTTTTAATTATTTTTATTGTAAAGAAACATGAAAATTTTATTAGTAAGTTATAGAGAATAAAAATTGAGAAATTCCACTGAGCCAGCAGGATAGAATACTTAGTATTTTCGGTTGGCGCTACCCAACCTTGTCAATACCCATGCTCTTCTTCTCCCTTTACGGTCATTGCTTGTTGATGATTGTCTATTTTATATGGAGTGTTAGGAAACAAATTAACAAACTTGTAAACAACAACACAATTAGACTAACATCAACGAAATTTAACAATTTATATTTATCCTCTATATTTCTATAACTTACTAATAAAATTTTCATGTTTCTTTACAATAAAAATAATTAAAAAGAATATGATATGATCTTAAAAAAAAAATCCTACTATACTATTCACTTACAAAATAACAGATCAACAATTCATAAAATTCCATTAAAAATTACTTTTTTAAAAAAAGTTCTTTTGAAATAAGTACTTTTCTCAAAACGAAGTACTTTTTGAAAAAATAACTTTATTTAAAGTACGTTTTTGAAAATTGCTTTTATATGACTTCCTTTTATATGACTTGTTTTTTTTCCTAATACAACAAAAAACTATAATAATTTGATTTTTCGTTTGAAAATGTCAGGGTCTTTTTCGGGTAGTATTTCGTCGTTTTTACTGCGTTTTTCATATAATATATTTACATGAAAATGTCACGTTCTCTTTTTGAAAAAATTATTTCTTTTTACAGGAAGTACTTTTTTGTAAATAAAGAACTCTAGATTTTTTTAAACGGCACTCTTTTTGCAAATGTTCTTTAGTTATGGAAAAAAAATTAAAAAGTATTTTGTTTTTTAAATCTATTTTTACAAAAGTACCGAAAGGCCGGGTAGACCGTAAGACCGGGTATAATAACCGGTTTCCGGCCTACCCGGTTAACCGCAATTTAAAATAAGCAAAAGCGGTCCAGCGGTTGAAAAGTTATGAGTGAAAATGTGAAGGTGTCTAAATTGTCAATACATTTTGGTGTATTTTAGTACAATTTCATAGTAGCGATTGGCAAGTAAAATGTTTTCACTTGGGGTTTCACCAGTTGCTTAGAATTAAATAATATTTTATATTCGTCTCAATTTTTTCACCAAAAAAAATTTTTTTCACCACAAAAATTTTTTTCGCTTCACATAGTTTTTCACTTCCATAATTTTACTTCTAAACTTTTTTACATTATTTGTATAAAAACAGAAGAGAACATTTTTTTATGATATTGGTGTAGGGCATTAAGCCGTTATTACTTGTTTTCAATAACATTGTTTTTCGCAAAGATAGGATGTAATATTGAACCAAATTAAATAAAAAAATTAATGCATGCTATTCTCCAGGAAATATGTCTAGATGAACTTGTTATAATTTGTGTAAGGCAAACAAACTTGTTATACTTTTGTAAGGCAAACAATTTAAAATTTTCAATTTAAAATATAGTATGTTTAAAAAAATATATATATAGAGTAACTACTAGCGTTTTTCGTTTGTTAATGTTTATATAAAGATTACTTAAGAAATGTAGCAAAACATTACTCAGAATGTAGCAAAACATTCGTTTTTGTAAGTTTTTTGTTCAGACTCTGTCTTCTTATAGAGACTTTAGCTTGTCTAAAACTTTGGGTTCTGAAGAGATATTTTGCCTGATCCAAATAAATGTAACAGTCTAGTTAAAAATTGTTTATTTCAGCCAAGCTAAAATTTTTTTTCTTTTCGGGATATTACTTTAGGTCACCCATTTTAAGCATATGCAAAGCTTTGCCGCATTGTGGCACTAAGGTCAGTGAATCTTTAAGTTTCGACCCGCCCTAATGTACATACATAAATATTTATGTATAATTTTCACAAGGCCATTATTTATTATGCTCTTCAAAAACAATACCAGGACAAACAAAAATACAGAAATCTTCAACATTATATAAAAATAAGAGTAACTTTTTAGAACCACAAGTTATCAGCTAACAATAAAATTACCGCAATGCGTTTTTATGATGTTATTAAAATATTGTCTGGAAAGGATAACACTAATAACAAACATTGATATGGAAACATGAGGATACTAAATAAGTTAAACCAACAAACTTTATTTCTATATGGGAAGAAAATACATAAATAAAACTTAGAGATTCAAAACTGCGGCTGTTTTTAATGACTATGTAATTTTTCATACAAAATATGACTGGTTGGTTTATAAAAGCAACTTTCGTAAGATTTTTAAAATACCCAGGAAGAAATTCGGTTTCGCAATAAAAAAAAAAATGCTAAAATAAAATTTGTCCGTGGTCTTGCACTGACGGTGCACTTAACTCAAACGTATGAAAAAAGTACGTTTCCATCACTTGCCTTACAAAACTTCTTATAGATTTTATACCCTCCGCCAATATGATGTGGGTATATATGAGTTTGTCAATCCGTTTGTAACATGTCGAAGGATAGGTCTACGACCCCATAAAGTATATACATATGTACATACTTGCGCAATTTTAGGTTGATTCAGAGATGCCACTTGTCAAACGAAATGACAATCTCGGGGCGCAGGAGCAAGCGGGTTTGCTGATTTTTACTTAAATTAATGGATATTGGAAACAAGCAAATCGGTATAGCGATAAAAAATTTATTATTTAAATTGTAAAGTTAATTCTAAACATTCCATACAAATTGGTATATTTAAGTACAATTTCATACACACAGAGAACAAATTTGTAAGTTTCCAAATTCGACAAGAATTGGTTGGTACTAGAGTATTCAAAAACCGAAAACCGGTCAACCGGTATCTTTATTTTTAAAAACCGATCGTTTTCGAATATTTTGTAAATTCGAAGAAAACCGAAAACCGGTCTTTTTTGTTCGGTTAACCGGTTTTTTTAATTACATCACCAACTGGGTTACTTGGTCACTTTTATTTTTTCCGAACAATTTTATAATCGTTTGTTTGGTTATGAAGATTTAGATGTAAGTCTGATAGATTCCGATGAAGACTTAACTTTGGATATTCCAAATTCAAATAGTTTAATTTCTGATCTAAATAACACAATAAACAGTATTCAAAATCCTAAAAAAGAGACTGTACAGAATCATTCATTATATGATGATTTCATATATCTTGATAAATGCGACAAAAGAACTGAAAAGTTGGAAAATTTATATAATTGTATTTTTACTATTTGTCCAACATCAACTATTAGTGAAAGAGTATTTTCCACTTCTAGCCTTATTTCTAAAATATTATTTTAGAACTGAAAAATAGATTTTCTTTTTACATATTTAAAATATTAAATAAAATGATTTAATGCCAAACGTTTTAAACGTTCAAATTATTAACGTACCTAATTTTACCAATTTACAAACTTAATGATCTCTATTCATTTGATATAAATATAGTTTTATAATATTAATTTTTAAGATATTATATTAAAAAATAATTGTTTTAAGTTAATTTTTTGTTGAAATGAAATACAATAAAAAAATTAAATTTAAATCAATATATATGTACACTCAGAATATTATGTAGTTAACTGTTTGTAGTTTAATAAAAAAGTTTTCCGTTCCATTTAAAAATAAAGGAACATACATTTATTTTTCAAAGAAATATCTATATTAACTTTTTATACATTTATTCGAAATAATCTACTATCATTTAACCATTTTTTTCAGTTTCATTTATTTTTTTCATTTGTTTGAAATTTAATAAAAATTTACCCACAAAACGGAAACTTGTGGTTTATTTGTGTCCGTAATAGTTATTACAAATTTTAATTTTGTTTGCTGTTTCAAAAAAAAATATTCAAAAAATTTCAATTTGTTTTTTTATTTAAATTGGTTGTATATATACAAAATTTTTCAATACAAATTACAAGAACTTCATAAACACACATACATATACAAACACATTCATACAAAAAGTGTTTAAAGCAGCATATGCATACATACATTTTGTATTGTACGAGTATATTAAAAAAAAAAACAAATAATACAAAAACGGAAATAATTTCAAATAAAAGCATTTATTTTTTAAGGATTGGTAGGTAAAATTTTGACATTTATTTTAACTGATTATATCATTTGTTTCTTACGGATGTGTCAGTTGATTAATCAACATTTAAAACTAAATAACAAATGGCATTTAATTTAAATGAAAATTAAGCAGACCGGTTTTTAAATGAAATATCATTTCTTTTAAATGATATTTTCAGTTATTTTAACTTACAAACTTTTTTAAGTGTATATATATATATTTTTTTTCAAAGAATGTATTTTTTTATTTTGTTTACTTTATATATTAAATTTGTTTTTTTTTTGTAATAAAAACAATTAACAAATTATATAAGCTTTTTATTCAAATTAAAAAAACCGAAACCGACCGGTTTCAAAAGGCCGGTTTATTGAATACTCTAGTTTTATTAGTTTTTATAACAAAATTTGGTTTACAAAACTGAATTTTAGTTTCGATATCCAAAAAATTTAGCAATCACATTAGAGTATAATTGTGCTAACCGAATTTAATGGTTTTAGTAAACAAAGTACACTTTTGAAATCGGTTAGCACTTTTTTCTCTGTGTGTAGCTGCGCCTGGTAAATACAATAAAATATTTTTACAAGAGGCTTAGAGGTAAATAAAATTTCGAAATATGCTGGTTTTTTCTGGTTAATAAGTAATAAGAAAAAAAACATTCACAGAGCTGACGCAAAAGGCACATATGTAGTTGAGTCTACAAATAAATTTTTATTTAATTAAGTAAAAAAGGAAGAATTTAAAAAATTTACTTGGCATCAGTAGTTCTCGATAGCACATGCTAATTGACTGACTAATAGGAAAGTTATATTGTTTTCATTTTCTTTTTAAATAAATACAAACGACAGAAAAATCAAAACGAAGATTACAGGACAATAAAAGCAAACAATGACCAGTACTATAGTAAACATTTAAGTAAAATCTTACAGTTAAGTGAAATTATTTTCGGAGATTTTAAAGCTGTTTGTGCAGTAATTACGTTTAAGATACTCCTTTTAAGCCAATTGGGGTTTCAATTTAAATATTTGTAAATACATTTAAAAATTTAATTGAACTTGGACCAACTAAAGAACCAAAATTTAATGCAAAGAAAAGTTGTTCCGACAAATTTATATTAATAAACTTGGATATGGCTGACAAAATTCATTTTCTATTTAACTAAACCAATTTTAACTCACATCCCAAAAACTCGTCCTTAGTGCTTTTAAATATATAAGGGTTTATGAAAACGTTTTGCATTCTTTTACCATTATTTCTAGAATATTTTTTCGCAACGCATTTATTGTTAACTATTATTTAATGTTTTTTTAATTTTTACTAACAAAAGCTGCGAAAAATTATTCTGCGAGGGGTACTATTTATATTTCGGGAAAAGCAAATAATAACAAAAATTTTAAATGAAAATAGCTTCATTGTTTTCCGAAATATTCCCCTTGATGATCAATACAATTTTGCATTCGTTCAAACCATTTGTCATAGCAGTTTTTCCATGCCTCTTGAGATACCTCCAAAACATGGGTTTTGAACGCTTCAACTGCTTCTTTGGCACTCGTAAATCGTTGACCACGCATTTTACTTTTGAAATTCGGGAACAAGAAAAAGTCATGACTGTACGGAGGATGTTTTGACTGCTTTGAGAGCTCGCACTGTCATGATGGAAAATGATTCGTCTACAGCGGTTGTTGTTACGAATTTCTCCAAAGATTTTCGGCAAAAAATTGTTCGTGTACCACTCAGAATTGACTGTCCTACATTGCTCAAGTGGAACAGTGGCCACATGATCCATTCGGCATAAGAAATAGGCGACCATTTGCTTCGCTGTGCTTCTTCCACGTACAACTTTTGTTGGATTTAGTTCGTCTTGGAATACCCACATGATCGATTGCTGTTTTGTTTCCGGCGCATACGCATATATCCATGATTCGACACCTGTCACGATTTAATACATGTCTTTTAAAGCACCACGGTTGAACTTTTTAAACATTTCCTTACACCAATCGACACGAGCCTTTCTTGATAAATTAACTAAGTGTTCATGCAAAATCGGATGTATTGAAGTGGAACTAAAGTGCAAGGGTGTCTCTATCTCACATTATGTCACGCACTGCATTGATGTTTTGTGGCACAACAACCGATTTTGGACGACCTTCACGGAATTCGTCAGCGATTGAACTACGACCACGATTGAATTCACTATACCAGCGATACACTGGTTTTTGAAAGTGCTTTATCGTCATACAAAGAACTGAATTCATCGACACATTTTTGTTGAGATAATCCTCTTCGAAAGTTTTGAAAAATAATTCAACGAAACCCTTTTCTGGAAATTTAAATTTTTTGGCCAAATTGATATTCTTAACTTACTGTAAAGTTTACAGTAAGTTACAGTGAGTGTACACAAAACAAATAGCACTTGTACATCAAAACGTTGTAAGTACGTTTATGCTAAAAAATCGTAGTTTTAATTAACCACATAAGGCCCTAATGGTTCGGGTTTGTAAATGATTGTTGTTGATTCTTTTCAAATTGATTAAATTTTAACAAATCAAAGGAACCAAAAATGGTTCGCGAACAGTCACAAAACAAATTATGCAATCGAATCAAAATTGAATCAATATAAATTATAATAATACCCAAATTTTGTAAATCACCTGCGTTCAACGCCTTACCTACACATCACTTTCTAACGCCAACGCGAGTGTAAAAAAATCGAATTTTATAAATCACTACGTCATTGCGTTAGACTTTTACGTTATCACTTTAATTTTCAAATTAAAATAATTTCAGTGTTACCTGCATTTATGCATATACGGAATTTAGTTTGATTTGTTACATTTATCCCTACTTTTTTGCTATTGGCAACACCAATGTTATATATATTAATTCCTTTTGGCCGTAAAGCATCCTAGTATGGTGCTAGAGCCGCTAGCTAAGCCTACCAGACAGGCACGGATAACATCCGAACACATTTATATAGCGAACCGCTTGATGCAAAAACAGACGCCCGCTTTCAGACGCACCGAATCGGTGACACCCGGCAGTAGCTATTAGTTTTGAAAGGCGCCAATAACTCGCCATTTAATTTGAGTATCATTGACACTCAGAATTTAGGTGGAGATCGGTGGAACCCGGTATCCCTCTGAGACTCTACTCTCGAAACCGCTGATTGTCCGCGACTGCATAAAGCAGCTACCTCGCATATCTGCGGGACGTACCACTATCCACGACCTGTGATGCATCCAGTAGCATTCAGCTATGCTTTCCACAGGCAGATAATAAATCGGGCTGGTAGTGTCCGAATTATTATCCGCAATTGGGCGTAAATATTTAGGCTCATAAATTTTAAGACCGAAAAAAATTTGTGGAGCAATTTTTGAAATGTTTTTTTATTTTTAAGATTTTTTGGGAGGCATTTTAACTATTTCCACGACAGAGAACAAAAAAAATCCAAAATCTGCTCAATAAAAATAAAATTTATGGCAAATTTTTATAAATTTTGTGTTTTTTTAAATAATTTCAAAAAAAAAGTCAACGCTCAAAGAATTCAAGTGATGATTTTGACATCTCAAGTGATTAATTTTTTAGCGCAGTGATTTATGAAATACTAATTTGTATCTAAAAAAATTTAAATAACGTAACGAACAGTTGTTTCAACGCGAGCAATCACATACTTTATTCAAGTGATTTACAATACCGACTTTTTCAAAAAATTATGTGAAGTAAGGCGTTGCGTTTTATAAAATGAGGGCATAAGTCATTGATATTAAACAATATCAAATTATTGATATAAAGTGATAATAATTTTTTGATACATTCATGAAATTAATAATATGAAAGCTCGGCATTAAAACCAATACGTTTGAACAAAGTTATGAGAAAGTATAACTTTTGTAAGGAGTTGCGAGAACCGCAACAGTGAAAATTTAGTTACGACATGTAACGCTTATCGTTATAATGCTCCGACTTCCTGTGAGGATAGGAAACTAATAGACTACGGAGGCAATACCTACTTGAATGGAATTAGCGAATAAATTCCTAAATACTTGCTTATCATTCGGAATAAATGAAACACGATTATTTTAAATCGTTATAACACTTACTTTTATTAAAGCCGAGATTATTTCCTTTCTGCTGCTGCTGTCGTTAGTGAAGAAGAAGCTCGTATAAGTTCATGAGCCAAGAAGACTAGGTTCTTGTAATAAAAAAGAAGATGGTGGCAGAGCAGAAGGAAAGACACTAAATGTCATACTTAGAAATATATAAAAATAGTGGGTAATCTGTTACATTTCAGAGATGGATACAATTCATTACCATTTCTAATAATTCACAATAATTATGACTGGACTAAGCTTTATGTAAACTAAATATAATTATAAATATTTATATAATAAAAAATATGAGTATAATATAACATGCGTAAATGCATTAAACATCTTGGGCTCCTTGGCCTGAAAGGCCAAAATATTCGCTTCGTCATCTCCAAACAGTTGTTAATTCAGTTATGGTTGTTGGTATTGAAGACACGAAAAAATACACGGGGAAAAACTTATGTCCTATGGAGAAGAGACACATTCGTAATAAGAAAGATGTAAAAAAATCAAAAATCTATATGATTAGCAACGACGTTTACAACGCCTTTGCAAGATGCTCCAAAGCTCTTAGGGCTCCTCGCAATAGCCTTTTTTGATTTGGTGAAGGATCATTAAGAGGATTAGTGCGATTGCCAGTTTCGCGACTTTGATGTTGTGGTTGGCGTTGACGTTGTTGCTGACGTGGTTTTTGGGATTGACGTTGCTGATGTCGCTGCCGCGGTTGTTGTGATTGACTTTGCTGTTGTCGCTGACGCAGTTGTTGTGGTTGACGTTGCTGTTGCCGTTGCGGTTGTTGATTTTGAAGGACATTCATGTGTAACATGGTATGGTGCTCTCTACCACAGCGTTTGCATAAATCCACCGAAGTGCACTGAGGTAGATTATGGGACCGTGCCAAACAATTTGGGCAATAGCCATACCGACGAACGGCACGTCGTCTATCTTTGGACGTCATTGAGAGAAATTCATGGCAATGACGCAAAGGATGAAACCGCCTACATAGCCGGCATTTACGTACGTTGGTATTCACTAAAACTCTGTGAAATAAAAGGAGGTTAATAATGTATTTCGCAGAATATGTGATGAAACAATGAGTAGGATATGTGAAGGGAAGTGGATTTCGGTTAAGTTTTACGTATCTTGGGAAGATTCAATGAGGAGCACACAAAGTTCCGCTACGCGAACGAGATCATCATGTCCTTGGTAGATTTTCCTAATACGTCCGAGTCTCCACTCACAAGGGGGTAAGAGATAATCTTTAATAACTACCAATTGACCAATTCTTATGTTCTCTTCGCAATTTTGCCATTTGTAACGTTTTTGTAGTTCTTTTAGGTATTCGTCTTTCCACCTGCGGGCGAACTGATGTTGAAGGGATTTGACTCTTTCCCACCGGTCACTGAGAGATATAGATTCAGCTGGCGTTTCGGGAATTGCAACCAAGGGAGTGCCTCTCAAGAAATGGCCTGGGGTGAGTGCGAGATATTCGAATGGGAGAGATGGGTCGAGAGTTTAAGACGGCCCCTATTCGTTTGTTTCATTATCGGACATAATTTTTTGAGGTAAGCCGCGGCGTCCAACAAACCTCGAGAAGGCTGCTTGAAAGGAGCCGGAAGTCAAGTCAGAGCAAAGTTCAAGGTGCAGTGCTTTGGTGCAGAAGCAGACGAATATGCATACATAGCTCTTATGATATTGTTTTAGTTAAGAAAGGCTTTAGTTAAGAAAGGGCCTGCAAAATCTAAACCTGTTATGGTAAAAGGGAGCGAAAAGGAACTTCTTTATGTCGGGAGAGCTGCCATCATTTGGGATTGGACTTTGTGTTTGTAGATAACACATATGTTGCATTTTCGAATGCAGAAACTGATGGCAGATCTGAGTCTTGAAATATAATATTCTCCGCGAATGGCTCTCAGTAGTAAGCTAATCTCTGCGTGCATGAGGAGATTATGAGTAAAAGAAACATATAAATTGCAATACTGTGATCTTACATGAATAATAACCGGGTGCCGTTCATTAAAGGAGAGTTCAGCGTTGGATATTCTACCGTTTGCTCTTATTACGCCATGAATATCGTATAGGGATTCAGTGGATATAGGGAACTTTTCCTACTTACTTTTTTGTTGGTTTCAAAAGAAAAATAATCTGGTTCATAATATATTTTCTGGGATAATGAAATGAGTATATTTCTTGTGCTAAGAAATTCCTCGTGGCTTATTATGGGGGTATTTTTAATCATTGATTGAAGTACTTCGCGAGTAGGTATATTTTTACAAAGGGACCTAAGATACGGTTGGGGATTTAAAGTTCCTGTTTTCTCATGTAACATCTGTTTAATTCTATCGAGAAATCTAAAAACGTACGACATTATGCGAACTGCTTTTTCACATCTTGAGAAAAGTTTTAAAATATCCTTTCCTTCCTTGTCGTCATTTCGGGGGGATTTTCTTCAGTTATCATGGACTTTGGCCATTCTTGAGGGGGATTTCGAAGCCAAGTTGGTCCGTGCCACCATAATGAGCTTATAAGAAGATCTTGAGCGGAGCAACCGCGAGTGCCTAAATCAGCGGGATTGTCCGCGGACCGTACGTGACGCCACACAGTATTTCCAACATTTTTTATAATTTGTGCTTTTCTGTTGGCTACGAATGTTTTCCAAGAATTAGAGGGTTTGCTTAACCAGCCTAAAACGATAGAAGAATCGCACCAGAGAAATAGATCGTAATTGTGAATTGCCAAAGAAGAAATCGATTGTTTTAGTAGTTTCAAAAGTAAAACGGCACCACATAACCCTAGACGAGGAAGACAGATGAGAGATAGTGGAGCTACCCTGCCTTTAGCAACTAGAAGATGGGTGTGTATGGAGTTCTCGAGTTGTACGTGAAGGTATACGGTAGCACAATAAGCCTTTTCGGAGTCATCACAAAATCCGTGAATTTGGTTACTGGGGGGGCAAAACTAGTCCAACGAGGAATTTTAAGTTGAGAGATCATAGAAAGATCTTCAATAAACTTATTCCACCTGGTGAGTGTACAAGGTTGGACAGGATCATCCCAACCATTTCCTTTAAGCCGCAACTGTTGGAGCAGAATCTTCGCTTTGATCACTACAGGAGAAATCCACCCGGCTGGGTCGAAAAGTCTGGAAGCAGCGGAAAGAATTTGCCTTTTCGTAATTGAGCTTGCAGGACTAAATGGTTCAACAGTATACGAGAAGCAATCAGACAGAGCATTCCACTGGATACCAAGAGTGTTGGTAGCACTCGTTTCGTGAAATCTAAGAAAATTTGAGTCTAAAAGATTTTCTTTTGGGACGGAGTCTAAAATTTCAGAACAATTAGACGTAATCTTTTTTAGCGGAAATCCAGCTGATTCGAGCACTTCAGTGACTTGGGCTAATGAGTCGATGGAGGATTGTAGGTCGTGACAGCCCGACAATATATCATCCACATAAGTTTCTTTTCTCAAAATATGGGATGCTTGAGGGTGTGACTGTTGGGAATCTTGGGCCAATTGGATCAGGTTCTAATGGCTAAATATGGGGCGCAGTTGACTCCGAAGGTCACAGTCTTTAAGGCGAAATCCCCAATGGAACCTTGTGGCCGTTCACGGAAGAGGATTCGTTGATATTGTATGTCGTCTGGGTGTACGAGAATTTGGCGGTACATTTTTTCAATATTTCAATTAAAAACATATTTGAAGAGTCGCCAATTCAAAATCATGGTCATCAGATCTGCTTGTAGGGAGGGGCCTACGTGGAGAATATAGTTTAAAGACTTTCCTGAGCTGGACTGTTTCGATGCATTGAATACAACTCTAACCTTCGTACTACGGCTTTCGGTTTTTATAACCGCATGATGGGGTAAATAGTATGTACTATAAGAACCGCGAGCGAAGTTTTCCTGAGAAGAAGTTGGTTCCATATGATTAAGAGTGAGATACTCTCTTAAAACATCTTTATAAGTTTGAGCTCCGGTTTGGCGTTAAGAGATTGCTCCATCCGAACGTGTTGTACAAACGCCGAGTGTCAAATCCTGAGGGAATTCGGATTTAGAGGGGAGTCTTACTACAAAACTGCCTTCTGTGTTTCGAAAAGTGGTTTTTTGGAAAAGAGATTCACAATATTCATCTTCATTTGAAATGGGACGCTTGGTGGGGACTTCTTCGATCTCCCAGAATTTTCTCATTTGTTCTGACAGGTCGTCATTTGAGATTTCAGTAACTTTAATTGAGAAAGATGAAAATGTGTCTACCAGAATTGGACCACTTATAATCCAACCGAAAATTGTGGATTGAGCTAATAGAGAAGTGCAGACTGTTTTGACTCCATTTAGTAGTATGTTTGGAATAACATTACTACCAATTAATAAGTCTACGTGACCGGGGGAGTAAAACTGAGGATCTGCTAGCTCGAGATCATTAAGTTCTTCAAAAGAAATATCTGCTTTTGAAACAGTGAAACTGGGTAGCATGCGGGTTATTTTGGGAACAACGATGACTTTTATGTCCACAAATTGATTATAACTTTTTGAAAATAACGTTAACCCGCAGAGAGAACTGGAGTTGCCTACAACTTGGCCACCTATACCTCGAATTTGGAAGTTTTTCGTTTCGGTGGGAAGCATAAGTCGTTGTTGAAGCTTTTTGGAAATGAAGCTTTTTTCAGAACCTTGATCTAAAAATGCACGGGCATTAAAATGTTCTCCTCTGTGAAGAATTTGAACTATTGGAAGCAAAGTATTTCCAGAACAGGTCAGGTTCACGCTCGAAGCAAAATGCGTAGAAGTCTGAGTTGCAGCCAGAGCCTGAGCTGAGGTACCAGATCTAACGTCTAATGGGGTAGTGGGGACAGGTGGGGTTCTTTCTCTGGCGGTATGAGAATTAGATTTGAAGAAATGTAGTAGTGAATGGTGGTTCTTTTTACAGTCTGAACACGAGAATCTACTTTTGCAATCTTTTCTGAGGTGGCTGTAAGATAGACAATTAAGACATATGTATGCTATTTTTTGAAACAAAGTCATTTCTAGCTTGAGGATCTAAATTTTTGAACTGAGCACAATTTCTAAGGGAATAATCTGAGTGACAAATTTTACAAGGAAATGTAGTATTGCTTTCGGTATGTAAAGTATTCACTTCCGAATCTGACTTTTTGCTGGGAGAAAATTTAACTCCTTGAATACTGTTTAATCGTTCAACAACCTCGTATCTATTTGAAAGAAAAGCATCTATTTGTTCCCATTTTGGAAGATCTTTATGGGATTTAAGTGATTGTTCCCAAAGTGATAGGGTTTCGTGGGGAAGTTTTGTTGAACATAAATAGACAAGAATAGGATCCCAGTCTTTCGTGGAAATATTCTGAGCTTTAAGAGCTGACAAACAATCATTGATAGTAGTCTGAATTTCTTGTAAGGAGCCGCTACTTTCGGATCTAATAGCGTTCAAACTCAAAAGAATTTTGAGTTGATTATCGCACCCGCATAGTTTCCCAAGCTAAAGCGAAATTTTCCCCACACAGTTTGTACTTTTTAACGATGCCACCTGCGTGACCACGTACTTTCAACCGTAGATAATAAAGCTTCTGTACCGAGGACATTTTGGGATGATCAATGTACACGGCGGTGAACATGTCCCTAAAAGAAGGCCATTCTTCATAGCCACCATAAAAAATTTCAGTGTCGCAAGTGGGACCTTTATGCAACTACCAGTATTGTCAGAGGCAACTTCAAGGGGTGAAGCGGAGGGAGCTACGAGGGATTTTTTGAGCGTCAAGAATTTTCGATTTGGTTTTGTGGAATGCCGCTGTACAGGCAGCATGTTTTCCGCGGGCGCATTCTTGAAAATCTGGTGTTATTTTAGGCTCTTTATTTGTACAGAGGAATCTGTAAGACTTCTGAAGATTCAGCCATCGATCATTTAGATCCTGAAGGTTGACTTCGAGAAGTGAATCTGTGAGATCCTAAAACGGAATATCGTCAAACCGAAAACAGAAGGTGACCAACTCATCAGAATCGAAAATAAATTCTTCGGACATTCTTAGTTTTTTTTTTTTTTTAAGAATTGAAAAATAAATCTGCAGTGAATAAAGAGGAAACAAGTACAACCGAAATTTATGAGAATATTCGTTAATAATCGGGAAATATACTGTATTATTTACTATCCAGGCTAATAGTAAATAGCCCTTAAGCAAGGGTATTATCCGAAACTTTGGATGTTTTTAAATCACTAATTTGGGATGTGAAACAGATATTAATTGGAAATACTGTTAAATGCGATTGTTCTTTCTTGTTTCCTATGTATCCGGTGTGTCTTTTTGTTACAAGGTTGTATAATGTAATTCATCTAAGGTTTGAGTAAAAAATGGTATATTGTGCCAACCTTGATCGTATTTGATTTATTGATAAACAAATAGTTTAGAACTAAAATTGTAAACTTAAGTTTGAAACGGTAAAATATGAATACCACAATTTTTGATTTTTCAAAGAGTAGGCATTACTTTTGAAAGTAATGCAAAAATATGGAAAAAAAAACAATTGAAGAACGGTGTGCTATGGATCGCAGGGTTACTTGTTTAAGTAAATTTTGTAAAATTATTAAAAATTACATTAATCAAATGAACATAAATAATTATATTTCCTTGGGTTTTTTTATTTTTTTTTATTTTGTATTTCTCTGTTATAATAAAATTAATACATTTCTTGGTATTTAAATCCATTCTATCATCATTTTTTAAAGGTATTTTTAAATGTTTTTGTTTAAATATAAGTATACAATTTGTTTTTAATGTTAATTATATTATTTTGGTTTTATAATATTAATTATTCATATGTTCCTTTTATGTTTAAAGATTTAATACATAAATGTTTTGTTGTTGTTTTTATTATATACATATTCGAATGTTGATTGTTTTAAATTTTCAAAGTTATTGTATAAACTTCCAGTATTTTAGTCACCTTTTTGTCAATTGTCATGCAAAAATGATACCTAATTGTGTAGTACCAAACGACAAAGTTGACTTGTATATTCATAAATATGAGTTGTAGGAATGTTATTTTTAATTTGTAGACTAAGAGTAAAATATTATTATTTGGATCCTCTTTTAACTTTTAAACTTATTACGTTTTGCCTATTATATTGTATTTTGTAGTATTGTTCATGTAATTAAATTCTCCTCAGAAGATATTGTTTTGAAGGCTTATTTTATATAAAACCGTTCGATTTACAATTTGAGTATGATTTGAAGCTTTAACTCAACTGAGTATTAATAAAAGAAACGAATTGTTGTACTTGAACTTGTTTCCTTTCTATATAAAAGCATGTTGTTGTTACTAATTAAGTAGTGGTTAATAGGTTATGCTTTCAATAAAATATAAACGTAATGTACTCAGTTCCAACAAAATATTTTCCAAGTCGTTTATCACATAAATGGTTTGCTTTTAATTAGAGTATGATCTTAAGCTTTAACTCAAATGGGTTTTATTAAAGAGAGTATTGGTGAACTGTTTCTCTTCTAATTTAATAATTGGGAATTTATTAAAATTTTACAACATTAATGCGTTTTATTTAAATAGGGTATTTTAGTTTCAACTATAATTAATATACAAACGTTTGTCGTACTCTTTCTGTACGGAAATTAGCTTTTTCTTCAATTATTATTTCAAAAGGGTAAAGAGATAACCGTTGTTACTCTTCGGTTTTGGAGTAAAGGTTTAAATTAGATAAGTACCAAAATTAAACCCTACTGTGGTACTCTTTTTCTTATTGCACTAAGCTTTCCAGGTTTCTTAAAGTGGGTATGCATTATGATAAATTTCCCAAATTTTTAAACAGTGCAAGTCGGAATACACTAATACATTTCAGTTTGTTAAATAATTGTTCGAAATTTTTGAATTTTAAGCGTCAATAAAAGTTTTGGGCAATTAAAAATTATATATGATGAATTATTTTCAGATGGGAAAACTATTTCCCAATTATTTACTTTTGAGTGTCCAGTTAAATGATGTGGAGTGTAGAGATACTTTTTAATTATTGATGCAAAATTAATTAAATTGATGGAATTTTAAAAATAATAACATAGACAAACAATGTTTGCCTTAATTTCTTTGTTTTTACTTCTTCAAAAAATAAAATTCTAATAAAGGGAGCTTGTAAGCGATGTTGCCACAGAGTGATCAAATATGCCCCATGAAAATTATTATTCTACTTTAGATTCGTATATATGTCACGGAATGGTCCTCCTTTTTTTCCTTTTTTTTTTAAAAACTTTCCAAGTACAAAGTATTTAATATCGGCAGCACTTGAGCTTGTTCTATCAGATTTTGTAGCCTAAATTCGTACGAGAATTTAAAAATGTTTGATTTCTCTTCCACTATAATTTTGGAAGTTACAGATTATTTAATTTTTCTTTTTGTTGTGTACTTGGAAATGCAATAGAAGAACAAAAAGGAGGAATTGTGAGTTTATGCGAGAGGATGAAAGAAATTACAAAAAAAAACAAGTTACGATTCTTATTCGAATTCGATAGATGTGTGTTATTTTCCCCTCCTTTTTTTCTCTTTCTCTAAATATTATCTGGCATTTCTATGGCGGTCAAATTTTGTTCTTTATGCACTTATAATTAAAATATTGAAAAAGAGAATTTTAGATGAATTATAAATAATTAAAAAGAAAAGGATTAAACCTTTATAAATGGGATATGAGCCCAGTAGCTTAATTAGCTTATCTTTTTATTAAATACATTTAAGTGTAAGATGCACAAAAGTTTTTGATACTTTTAGGAATAGTTTAATTCTATTAAATGTAATATTAATGAATGTATAAAAAATACATGATTTACTCTATCAAAGTAATCCTTTTATCAGGCAATTCATTATAATATATTTAATAATTAATTCCATAATTTTATAATAGCATAACTCATGTGTTCAACTTATCCAATTTTTAGTTGTGAAATATTATGGGGTGTATAAATTATGCAATTTATTTTTGTTTACTTACCGATTTTTCTACGTTTTGAATTGCCCGGACTAGGTATCTATGGTTGAATGATCGTGCTTGTTGATTTATGATTGGGGGTAGTACGCTGACTAGTCCTGCACAGTTTTGCTGCTGAGGTTTCAAATATCTGCCCAAATTTGCTTTCAGATGAAATGACTAACGTTTTTAGGTGTCTCACCAAACTATGTTGTAAACAAAATGAACTACCCCGATGATTACCGGAGGAAAAGAAGATAAGGAGTCACGCGTGTTTCGACGCACGCTATGCGTTTCCCAATAAGTATTATATTATCACCACCAAACTAGATGACAGCAGGAATGATCAATAGTGCTTCTGGACGTTCCTACCAAATTTAGGTGCTCCAAGATGGTGGCATAAGAAAAAAATGGCGAATTTTCTTTGCGTTTTTTTTTTCACTTCTTGTTGGTATCCGATAATTTTAGGTTTTTTTTTTTAAGAAATTAAAAAAAAATTGCTGCTGGTCCGTTAGAATGACAAATTAATTCGGTTTTCTTTTATGTGTAATATAGACATAAATAAATATCGATGAACGAGAGACAGTAAATGTCATATGTTTTTGTTGTTGGTTGGTTGTTATTTTATTATTTTTATTTATTTATTATTTTATTATTTGTAATAAAAATGAAAAACAATTAATCCATATAAGCCGGATTCAAGGGTGGTTCGAAGGACCATGAACAAAGTTATGAGAAAGTATAACATTTATAACGAGTTGCGAGAACTGCAACAGTGAAAATTTAGTTACGAGATGTAACGCTTATCGTTATAATGCTCCGACTTCCTGTGAGGATAGAATGCATACAAACTCTACATTGACTATGTTGTTTTTGGAATATTAACAATAAGTGTGGCTCTCTTAATCTGGCCACACACGGTTAATTTGTGCGTGTGATTTGTTCGTGCTCGAACAAATCACAAAAAAATTTAAATTTTAAATTTCTTGTGATTTGTTCGATGTGCTATTGGGCTAGTGCGCAAACATTAGATAATTTTTTAATTTTTTTTGTTTAAAATCAGACGTCAAAGTGTATGTATTGCGGAGATGGGTAGCAAGCTAAAAAAATGTTTAGTGTTCTGGAGTTGTATTGGGTATACAAGTTAATAATGTCGATTTTTTTGCTTGAAAAATGCATTTATTATTCGAGGACGGATCAATAAGTCCGTGACTTTTTGAATGAAACACAGTTTTTTTTGCAAAAAAAAAAATATTTTTTAACATAATCTCCTTTTAGCTTAATGCACTCAGTCCCACGTTTCTAAAATTTTTGTATCCCTTCCAAAACATAGGATTTTTCGAGGCCCATAAAATAGGCATTTGTTTGATCAATAATTTCATCGTTGGAGCTAAGTCTTTTTCCACTGAGCCATTTCCTTAGGTTTGGAAATAGGAAATAGTCACTGCGGGCTAAATCCGGAGAATATGGCGGATGAGGTATCAATTCGTAGCCCGATTCATGGAATTTTGCCTTTGAGACTACACACACAACACGATTACGTTTATAGTCAATTGAAAACAAATACGGCACCCATCTTGCAGACAGCTTTCTTAAATCCAATTGATCATTTAAAATTGGCATCAACAATCTAACGCACTTTTACATTTTCGGGTGTATTGACCTAAATTGGCCGTCCACAACGTTCAGCGTCATTTGTACTTGTGCGACCACAACGAAAGTCAGTAAACAACTTTTTTACCATTGAAATCGATCATTCAGAGTTCCCATAGTGTTTATCAAGCTTTTCCTTGGTTTGATTGACGGTTTTTTTTCGCAAAAAATAATGTTTAATGAGCACTTGAAATTCACTTTTCTGTATTTTTAAAAAAATCCACGAGGTTAAAAGTTTTGAACAACTGTTAAACGCAAAGTAAATGACGGAACTTGCTCAAAATTTGACTGTAGTGTTGCATTTCATATAACTGCGAGGGAAGTTCGAAAAGTCACGGAAGTTCGAAAAGTCGGTCACGCAACATGTGGCCGAGCGTTGTCATGATTAAAGATTATGGCCTCGTTTCTGGTCGTTTTTCGTTGATAGCTCTCTTCAAACTAATTAATTCTGTTCGGTACAGGTCCCCTGTGATCGTCTGACCCGAATTCAACAGCACATAATACAAAACACCCTTTTGATCCCACAAAATACAGAGCATTACCTTGGCGCCATGAATATTCGGCTTCGGCGTTGATTTGGATGGTTGGCCGGGCTTTACATATGACCTTTTGCGCTTGGGGTTATCGTAATGTATATATTTTTCATCACCAGTAATAATACTATGCAAAAATTACTTACGTCTCTCGGCTTTAATTTATATGGGACCCAATTTCCTTCCATTTGAATGAATCCCAATGCTTTTAAACATAGGGAAATGGCTTGTTGTGTGACTCCCAATGATGAACGGGCTCTCCTTGTTTTCTGTGTCGAAATCACTACTTTTGAATCGCGCAAACCATCTTTCACAAGTTTTTTGAGTTGGTGCATGTTGACCGTAAGCTTCTACTAACAATCGATAACTTTCAGCAAACCGTTTTCTTCAAATGAAAGATGGTTATCAGACTTCCCCGCAAAACATCGTTTTTAGGCAAAAAATTCGGCATTATTATAGCGATTGAAAAAATGTATGTTTACACTTTGGCGTCTATCGAATACTGACTTATAATGACAGATGCTTAACCTAAAAAATACCATATTTGTTATTATTGACACAAAGCATGTGTGAAAGTTATGCCATCTGTTGTACAAATCGACATTATTAACTTGTATACCGAATAATTTTTATATTTTTTAATAATATTACATGAAAACGCCTATTTTTTTTTAAAATTCGTCCAGTTGCTCTTTTTAATTTACGTGAACAAATCACACACAATCGTCTATGGCCAGCTTTACTTAAAAACATTAAGTTATGACTCTTTTATTAATATGAGTAATATTAAAAATATTTTCAATAAACATTTTTTTTGTTTAGGGATTTGAGATGCAATTTTGCAATTTGAATAACAGTCATAAAAGTTAAGTTAAATAAAACATATATACTTTATACAATACTAAAAATTAAGTGGTTTTTCTTTGTTTATATGCTGTAAATAGTGTTTATTGTAAACTAGAATATTTTTACACCAAGTTTATTATCAATCAAAAATTTAATTGAAAATAAACAAAAAATCAAAAAAAAAATTAATTAAATTTTTTGGCAATAATTTTTTCTGTGCACAAGAAAGTACTTCTATTATGGTTGGCAAACACTGCCCTAAATATCGAAATAACTTAAAATACGGGTAACCTAAGAATACCCTATCGAAATTATTGAAAATATCAATAACCCTAAAACACCGTTAATCTTAAAATAGCTATATATTTCTGTCAAAAGGGCTTTAGTTAAAATAGCACTTAAAATACAAAATAGCCTATGACACTTATCAGCAGTATATCTGTATTATCTTCTGATGCCTTTTGGATCATTCCTCTTCCTAGATTTATCTGTAAGAATTTTAGGGTCATTGCAACACCGCATTTCTAATATTGCATACGCATACTGAGCTGCCAATAAAATGTTGGATATTTGTTTACCCGGCTTCTTGGCATTAGCATTATTCAGTTTTTCTGCCTGACCCTCGACTTTATGAAATTCAACGAGAAGCTCGTCTCCGAGTGCAGTAGGGTAAATTTTCTTCTTAATTTTTTTGAAAACTTCTGCATATGATGTTGTAGAACTAGTTTTGACAGCTATAGCCTCTCCTTGGTATCTTATAACTCGTCTTTGCTTCCTTGTTGGGGTTTCTTTTCCTCTTCTCCCTTCGATGCCTCAATATCTCCCATTCGTTCATCATGCCATTGGGCTCTGGGGTATATATCTCTTCAGAGTTATTTATAAGCTTCGGTGATTATAGTGCTGTAATTGTTGATGTTGTTTTTGCTCTTTTGCGCTTTACGTCCTGCATCGATGACTTGAAAGCAGCCCGATATGTATTATTTTCCTATGTTCGTTTAGTTTCTTATACTATGCATAGATACAATCAAGATTATCACGTACAATCTTAACATATGTACTTGTATATTCTTTGCGTTGGACACAACGCCATTAATGGTAGACAGTCTGTATCCAGTAAATACTCTATCTTCTGCTATTTTAGTCTGTTTTTTTCAGACATGTCCTTGTTGTAGAACCTTTCCCAAACTGTTTGGCAAGCAGAATCTCTTAACTTGTATCACTTATGATATCAGTCTGCATAGCACTAATGCTCTGTGATTTCGTGGTCTGTCTGTCTGTCTGTCTGTCTGTCTGTCTGTCTGTCCGTCTGTCTGTCTGTCTGTCTGTCTGTCTGTCTGTCTGTCTGTCTGTCTGTCTGTCTGTCTGTCTGTCTGTCTGTCCGTCTGTCGGTCTGTCTGTCTGTCTGTCTGTCTGTCTGTCTGTCTGTCTGTCTGTCTGTCTGTCTGTCTGTCTGTCTCTCTGTCTCTCTGTCTGTGGGTCTGTCTGGCTGACTGACTGAATTGATTTTCCTGAAATTTTTTGAGCATATTCTACTTATGCCAGGAAATTTCTATAAGCCACATTAATCACTGCGCCAAAATCGGAGAAGTTAGGTCAAAGAAATGCGGCATCTCCTATACAACCAAACATTTTAAATTGGTTGGATCGGATCATGTAACATATATTAGAACAAAATTTTGAACCGAATTTTCTAATAATGTTTTTCAACACTATGGGCCTCATAGAAGAAAAGGCATCTTTCAAACAAACCGTATTGTAAATTTCTTTATTTTTGGTCCTGTAAAACGTATTAAACGTATTTGACATTGTAAATTACAACCACGAGATCTTTTAACAATTCATTAAACACTATGTCAAATATGGACGGAAATGGAAGATAATTCGTAGAAGCTCCCATACAACACCAGAATTTGAAATGCATTACCTGGGCTTTTAATGAACTTATACGAGCAAAATTTTTCCTACATATTTTAACAAGATTTTTAACCTCCAAACCTATTGTGGGCGGTATAATAAAAGGCGAGTGACACCACTCATACAACACAATTTTTTTATTATCGATTTTCCTCACCTCATTTTAAACCTATTTGGGTAAAATTTAGCACTGAGGATTTAAACTCTTTTAGCATTGACCCAAAAGTGAGTGAATTGGGACGAGAGGGCGTGACACATCCCATACAACCCAATAATTGCAAAAACTTTATCTCGGCTCATTACGAACGTATTTGAGCACGGCCTTTTTAACAACAATTCTAAGCACTGCCAAGAAAATGAGCGAATTCGAAAAATAGGGCGGACACATTCAATGTAACTCAAGTTTTTAATGGTTATATTGCTCCACAGCTGTTAAAAAAATTGTATCTAAATTTTTGCACGGTGTTTCTTAGAAATAATTTTAAACTCTGCACTAAATGTGGGTTTCATAAGAACTCGAATTTTCAAATTTCTTTACCGGTTTCTCACAAACGCATTTTAGGAAAATTGATTTTCTTATGCTCCTGTTGTTAACAAAATTTTAAGATATGCGAGAAAAGGTATGGCATGACATTTATTTAGAACCCACAATTTTTAGCTATCTCATATTTTATCTCAGGTCATTTTAAATGCTTGTGAAAAATTTAGCACAGCATGTCATAACAGCTTCCTTAGGCACTGGGTGAAAAGTAAGCGAAAAATAACAAATGTGTTATACATTTGAAAATTAAAAATGTCGTTACCTTAGCTTCTGTTAAAACCATAAAGCGAATCAATAACTTTCTCACTCACTCACTCAATATCGCCCAGCCTTAACTGATGTAGATGGGGAGCTGAAATTTGGGATGTGGGTTCCTCCTTCGGTTTAAACATCCGCTAAAACAGGATTTTTGAATATTCCTACGGAAAGGAGCAAAAACGTGAAATGTATCCCCCTTGACGCCAAGCCAAATATGTGATCCCTGGAGTATCGTTAACTCACTAATAAGGTACATATTTAAATGTTTACCATGGATTTGGTAAGGACTTAAGGTGAAAGTTTTTTCCTTCTCGGTGTGCTGAAACCGCTGGTGTTAGGGAGTTGAAATTTACTTTGTAGGTTCCTCCTCCGGTGTAGACATCAACTATGTCGGAATTTTTTTAAAATCCTACGGGGAGGGGTAAAAAGGAGAAAAGAGTCAATTCATGTCAACTCAATCAGAAAAAATGGCATTTTCGAACTTACTATCTCCGATTTAAATGAAACTCACCATAACTGTTATGCTCGACAATAACTCAACGAAACATAATATTCAGATCATGGGCTCTTTCGGTTTCCGAAATATGACGTCATGAAAACTAAAAAAACTTAAAAAATTTACTAAGGTATCGTTACCAAATCGAAAATATACAAAATTCGTCTTTGCCTTATGAACCTATGAATTGAAACGAATTGAGTGTCCACCTTAATTTTTCAACATAAATGTAGATTAAGGGGCAATATTAAACATATATTTTTTTAAGAAAAAACAAAAGATGAGCATTTTGAGAAATATGGATTTAAACCCTAGACCCCGAAAAATTACCTTTAAACCTTTCAGCGAAAAAATTGATATCCATATCATTTTGAAGAGCTCTTTCTCACCTAAAAAATAAGACTATAAGTTATGGTCCCTTTTCTGACGATACTTTAGTAAAATTTTAACGTTTTTTGATATTTCCATGACGTCATATTTCGGAAACCGAAAGGATCTGGACTCTGAAATCTGAGCTTCGTTATGAACTTGTATGGTAAAACAGTTGTGGTGAGTTTCATTGAAATCGGAGATGGTTGATCCGAATGGTGATTAAATTCATGTGTTTTGACTCAAAAATTAATTTTTTAAATTTTTTTTCTCGAGAAGACTAAGTGTTAAGTTAATATTAATTCAAAAAATGCTGTAAGCTCCGTTCCAATTATTACCATCAAACTATATAATTTTCCCTTTTTTATATCATAAATTCAAGTCAATAACACTAAATTTTTATAATTTATCTTTAGAGCCGCCCAACGTATTTATGCCAGTTGTATCACAATTAAATTTTTTATAGATTTCTGTTAATAAAAATTCGTATTGCGTAGTTGACGTACGGTTATCAATTTTTGATTTTAGTTTAACAAAGGATATTATATGTATTGGTACCGATATTATATGTATTGGTACCGATACGAAAGAAATACCATTACGACTACCGAAACAAATTTAAAAATGGAAACAGTACTGTTAATAAATTCGGTTGCCAACCTGGATTGACACAAAAACAATAAATAAACTAACTAAAAGAAATCACATTTGATTTGGCAACATTAAATAAAACCTAAAAAACGTTTTTAATTTGTAAAACCAAAAGTTATTTTAATTTTTGGTTTTAATTGAAAATCAATTTTCGTCAATTTATTTTTGAGTGTGCAGTGCACGTTAGTTCTTTTTATATGTTGTTATTTTTGTTGTAATCCCTTAAAAATTTGTAAAATGATTTTGTGCATGCATTTCAATTAAATTCAATTTACAAACGATTATTTGCTTTGTTTTTTGTTTCATTCATTTTTTTGCTTAGAAATTTAATTCGTTGCATTTATAGTCGAGATGAGAAAAAGGCAAATACAAATATTAAAAACATTTTCATATGGTAATTCATTATGTATTTATTGTATGAATGTGCATATGTCGGAGTTATATTTAGATCACACATAACCTGCGTTTACAATACGCTCAAAATCTAGTTTAAACTACATTTTGAAATCTAATTCGTGTATAATTAGGTATTCGTTTACTTCTCTCAGTCAAGTCCAGTAAGATTTACTCAGTAACAAACTTACAGAGAGTAAGACCTCAAAATGAAAGACAAACAACAACAAACTGTCACGTGTAACTTGTAATCCTGTACCTATGGTATTAAAAGTAAAATTGAGAATATATTTTAAGAATGTTATAAAATTGCTTTTACATTACGCTCGAAATCTAGGGCAAACCGAATTTTGATCATATGCTACTGTATCCAATAGTTTCGTTCGTTTACCCAATAATTTGTACAAATTTGTACAAATTTTCGTGTTCTTGGCTTATTGACGTACACTTTCAAAAAAATTATTCTTTTTTTAATTTTGGAGGACAAAACTTAAATTCTATTGAATGCTTTTGTTAAATCTTTTAAATTTTATTTCAATTAGCAAAAGATCAGATCAATATTTTTTTATTTAAGAAATTGAATTTTTTTTTAGGTTTTAAGTTTAAATTATTTTGGATTACATTTTTTCCATATATTTGCATACTCAATGTATAGAGGAGCTCTTTAAAGTCAATATGTATTTGACCGCTAATCCATGCAGCAAAGAGAAATGATATTCAAAGTTTAAAAAAGGGTTAATTTCGATGTATATTTTTTCAATTATTTTTTTTTTATTGTTTTTAAATAAATTAAGCTTATTTTGATAATTTTCAATAAATTTAGAAGAAACTACGCGAAAACAGGGTTTTTTGAAAGAGAAAAAAAAAATGTTCTAACGTTTGTTAAATTTTAAGTAGATGGATCAACTTCTTCGTGATTTATAGTGCTTTTAGTACAAGATGGAATCTTTAAGGTGTTTTTAAAATTAGCATCATTAGCAGTAACATAAGACATATGTATGTAAATAAATTTTCGTAATAGATACAAATATTTTCCACACACATATTCTAAATATGAGCCGAATCAGACCATAGATCCGCATTTTCGTAAATATTTCGTTCCACTTATAAATATTCTGCATATAACCCAAATTGGGCAAAAAAAAAAAACAATTTTGGGAACACCTCAACCCAAGTGCCACAAAAAAGTTATGCAAATCGGAGGACCAATCGAATATATGGTGATTTGCTTTAATGGTACAAGATTTAGTGTCGACCTAGAACAACAAAGTAGTGTATTTTTTCATAGAAATTAACAGTAAAAACGTGCCGGGCGTTGAAGTTGTGAAAAAGAATCTATTTTATTTTCAACGCGTTTTTTCTTTCTTATTCTCAGAACAGAGTTCCCGCACATTAAAATTTGTTTGTAAACAAAAAACATATGACGTGTAAAATTAGCATACGATATGTTCTCTTTGTATGCTCTCGAATAAACAATGTATCATAAACCATCTTAGTATGTTTGTTTATAAATTTTTATTAAAATAATTATTTATTTTAATTGAGTTTAATTTCTTCGACCTTATATTAGTTCTTGGTAATAAATATTCAATATTTCGCTATCTCAAGGGATAGCTCCTTCAGGGATTTTTTGTTATTTTAATATAAAATAATTTTTAAAAAACAAAATTGAATGAAACAACAATATTGCCAATTATGAAAAATAATAAAAATTATACACAGGAAACAAAAATTATTCCATTAAATGTTTATAAACTTATTTAATTTCCTATGTTTTTCTTATAAATTAAATGTCTGTCATTTTGAGCTACATTGTCTGTATCTGTTTTAAAATTAATTCTTTGTTAATTCTTTGTGGTATCAAAATCAATGTCTAGGCAAAGATATCGAGATATTAAAAAGAATCTTCATCTTGTGAACAATGACGAAGCTGGCACTACCAGGGACAAAATGTTTAAAATTTGGCCATTAGCTGATGTTATAATGAACAAATTTCTTTCAATTGCACATTTCAACTGATAAGTCGATGGTAAAATATTTTGTCCATCACCCTGCTAGGCAATTTATACGTGGAAAACCAGTACGATTTGGCCTTAAAAACTGGGTAGCAGCTAATTTCACTGGATATTTCTATATTTTCGTTTTTATAGTGGAAAATTTGTCGAAAACTCTACTGATCCCTTAAGGTCAAGAGTAGTAAAAAAATGCATAAGAAAATGAAGACTGATAACTTTTTTTACTAGTTATAACCTCATGGTAAATCTTAAGAAAAAAAGGATTTCGGGCGACTGAAACCATTCGAGAGAACAGAACAAAAAAGTGTCCATTGAGAAGTGCGAAAGAAATGAAAAAAGAAGAGCTTTGGTCATATGACTATAGGTTTGATAAACAAAATTCTTTTGGTAAATGGAAAGACAATAGCGTCTGCACAATGACAACAAACTATGACACAATTGAGCCATTTAGAGCTGTAAAACGTTGGTCTTCCAAACAACGACAAAAAATGTATGTCAACATACCAAAGGTGTTTCAGTCTTATAACAAACATATGGGAGGAGTAGTTGAACTGGATCAATCCATTTCACCCTACAGAATTGCAATTCGTTATAAGAAATGGTGGTGGGCATTGTTATCTATATAATAGATATGGCAATTGCAATCGCTTGGCGGTTTTATGTTATTAGTCATAACAATAGCATGGATCAACTTTTATTCTCGACTTTTCTCTTCATTAGTCCTAGGACTACCTCAAGATGGTTTAGGTCACTGTCCTAAAAAGATTTTTTTAGCTTTTAAGTTGTGTTCTAGCTTTAAGCTGTGTTTTATGTCATGCAAGAGTTCGCTGGCAATGCAAGAAACGTTTAAATCATAATTAAATGTTACTAACGAATAGTAAACACTTATTTTTAAATGGAAGCTATTGTGAAGATCAGCGCTAGAGGGAGTGCACACTTTCGATCTGAGCGACCTGATCATTGCCAGCCTCCTTAAGAACCATCCAACTCACAAACAAGACATGGTTTTGAACAGGCTTATAAATCACACTAAAGAAAATGACTACGCGAAATTCCTTTTCATAGTTAGTGCATGATTACCAGTACAAATGAGTTTTTTCCATCTATTTATAGAATTACCCTTGGCAACAACCTTTGATTTTCAAAGAAAACATTGACAGGGTTGCCATTCTAACTGTTAATGTTTCCATTTCTGGGAACGAATTGGGATTCTGACATACCAATATTTTTTTTACACAACATATTTGAGTATTGCTTCTTATATTAAACTACGTTGTTATCGTAGAGAAAGGTTGGACGGGCTAACGCCTGGGAGTATACGGAGTCCCCAGATAATTACCTCGAGTCCCAAATTCTAAGATGTACCTCAATAATGAGTAAGCCCATATTCCAGGTAACACATATTTCAAATTTAAAATTTTTCCTTTGAACCCCTATTTTAACCATGTACCTGGCTAAATTCTAAGATGTAGGTGATTAACGAGTTAGCCCATACTCCAGATAACACATATTAAAAACTTTATGTTTCTAGCTAAATCGGTGTGGGCAGCTCGTTAAGGGGGAGAATTTTCACCTGTTTGCCTCTCCCCGTAGACGTTTCCAAAAATCCTACCTAGGTGAATGTCTACACCGGAGCGGTTTTGACAGGACGTCAAGGGTGAAAATTTTTCCCTATTTTGCCCCTAACTGTTGGATTTTCCGAAAATTAAGTCTTAACTGTAATCTACATTGAAGACGGGTTGGGCAGGCCTTTTAGGGGGAGACTTTTTCGATGAGTTAGCACATACTCCAAGAAATGCATATTTCAAATTTTAGATTTCTAGCTAATGGGGTTTGGGCAGGCAGTGAAATAGGAGTTTTTCCCCCGTTTTGCTCTTCCCCGAAGGAATTTCCAAGAACACCGTCTTAGCGAATGTCTACTCCGGAGGGGGAACCTACATACCAATTTCAGCCACCTACCATGTGCGGTTTGGGCTGGGCGATGTTGAATGAGTGAGTCAGTCAATGACGTTATTCCTTTATAACTATATAGAGATTATAAATTACATCGTACCTCATGGTTTGGAACAATGCTTATATATCACATACTCTAAAGAAACTATTTATTTAGATGAGAACAACATTAAAATAGGTATACATATGATGGAAGTTAAATACATTCTTCCAACATTTTATAATGAATAAACCCAACAAAAACAGGGTAATGACAGGTCATTACTATGTACGTTACTATTTAATGATAGGTCGTTATCTTTTGCATTACTTTAAAATACAAAATAATGACCTACTGATAATGGATGCACGAATTACTTATTTTTACATGCAAACAAAAAAATGATTTGCTGGTAGTTATTTGATAGTTAATATTAGTTAATATTTATTGATTAATTTGTTTTGAAGAACTATACACAAAAATTATCTGCGGCAAAAAGTGATTTTGCAAAACTTTTAAGGTTTGAAATGGTGCAAAAAAGATATTTTAAATATTTTTTTAATAAATGAAAATTTAAACTATTGTCGATTTCTTTAAATAAGAAAATTTTACTTAAATAAGATCCACTATTGTTTTATTAAGAGTAAATGCTTACCTTATTATTGTACGTAACCACTTATTTCTGTAACTTTTTTATTTTGAAGCGCAGAAATTTGTAGAATGTTCCTGAAATAAGAAAAAATATAATGTAAGGACAGAGTTTACTTCCAAATAAATGTGGCTTACATATTCTTTTTAAAATTCATGGAAATTATTTAGTAAAACTAAAGATAGAATTGATAAGTGGGATATGTCAAATTTAGTTTACAAGATACCTTGTCAGGGTAATGATCAGGAAAATTGTGATAAGGTATATATAGGAACGACAAATAATAAATTAAAGACCAGGATTTCAGGACATAAATCAGACCAAAAACATAGAAATAATAATTTGGAAAAAAACCGCATTGTCATCTCATTGTTCTATATTAAATCACCATCCTAACTTTGAAAATGTTTCAATATTAAGAACAGAAAATAATTATAAAAAACGTTATATGTTAGAAATGTTAGAAATCATTAATACACCTTTGACACAGAGAATGAACTTTAAAGCTGACACAGAAAATTTAGCTCAGAATTATAGATATTTAATTAGTAAAAAATTAGGAAACTTAAATATATAGATATGTTTTTAATAACTATAATAATTTAATTTCATAATGTTATTTTATTTTATAAACAACATTTATTATGTTCAATTTCATAAACCAGAGTATTGGACCAATATGAAAATATTTTGTACGAGCTTTGGCAGGAAAATGTTGTTTATAAAATTACCACTTCTATTTGTTTTAAAAAATTTAATTTATATTTAAATGTTAAATATATTTTAAATTTAAATGTTAAATATTTTTTTGTTTGTCAACTTTTTTATAATTATTAAAATTTTGTTTTCCTGAAGATGCTAACAAATTGTTAGCGAAATATCGAAAATAAAATAAGAAATTTTATAAAAAAAAAGATCTTTAGCTTAAAAAAATTTAATATTAATATTAAAATAAGATCGAAAAAAGTTATATAATATTCATGGAAGAAATTAAGATTTTTTAAAAATCTTCACAGGAACATTGTACAATAAATTTAAACAAATGGTTTTATTTTATTTTAAAATCTTGACAATAAACGAAAAACATGAATCAAATTATTTTTATTTGTATGAATGTTTATTGGGATCAGTGGCTTTTAGACCAAAGAACTTATTTCAAAAACAATTTTTGAAATTAGTTGATTTGATGAACATCTGGTATATTAGGTGTATAAATGTGCGGGCTAAACAGAAATATGCATATTCAAAAGTTCTATTGACTACGCGCTTTTGTCAAAAGTCCACTGATATAATTTTTATATTAAATAACAGCAGTAAAGCTTATTTAAAAAGTAGTGTAAAAGCAATTTAAAGATAATATTTCTCAAACATTCTCAAAACTTTTTGTTATTGGTATTTTGTATTCTTGATAGTATTAAGTAGTTTGTATAAGATAGTATAATAAATGTAACTAAAACCTAAAATTGTTTGGCAATCTTTTTGAAGAAGGTACATTTAAATCATCACTATCATGATAACCCCTTCAACTTTGTAGAATAATACCAAACAAATTTCTAATATTTAAGAATTTAATGAAAAAAATTGATAAAATCATATACTTAAACCAGATACCTATAATTTGATGAGGTGGATGAAAACCTCGCGTAAGTTTTACTACCACGTAGAGATACTTTTAAATGTCGTGTTCTAAAATTTCTGTTGCTCTGGGACTTTTATATGAAAATTGAAACGACAAAACACAACTCTGCATAAAGGCTAGATAGATGGGGACAATATCTGAATAACTTTGTATGTGAACAACTTTTGCACAGATTATTAACAAATAAACTTATGCTTAAAAATTTCACAATTGAGTGAATTTTTCATATTTTTTATATATGTTAGTTCGAGGTATTTTCTGTGCTGGATGCTATAAGGAATCATAGACATTGTCACTATAAGTATTAGAATCTAAAGAATACAGAAGTTCATGTTCTCTTGATCCACCAACATTTCCGCAAAAACAGAATCGGGAGATTTTTTGCTCGGTATCTGCAAATCGTTTTTATTAAAATGAGTTGCCAAAACAAAAAAATGTTAAAAACTACATCATATTAAATGTCATAAGAGAACGAGCTAGCTGATGAGGTTGCATATAATGAGTTTCCGAAAATCGCCGAGAAATTTATTTAACTGAAGAAATTTTTGTTAAGATACTTTTGTACTAATTTTTTTATGAGTGTAATATTAGCCCATGAAAATATCATTTACAATTTTAAATTAAAATTCCCACTTCTTATTGTTGTTCCCGAGTTTTGTTGTTTTTTTTTTTTGTATATTTTTTTTCTATTTTTAAATGGCGCAATTTTAATCTAAACTAAAAAAATAAAATTCTCTAGAAATCTTTTTATTTTCTTTTAATTTTTTAAATTAAAAAATTAAACAAAATACACAAATGGTATTGTGAAAATTGTAAAGGGTGGTTAATTTTTTAGGGCCGATGTTGAATGTGAACCACACTTAAACGTCAAGTTTTTTCTGCATTTCATTTGACATTTCTAAATTTCAGACTAACTCAATTTGAACCATGGAAAGATACACAATCGAGCAACGCGTTAAAGTTATTCAGGCTTTTTACGAAAATGGGAGTTCAAATCAAAATGCACTTTGTGATTTTTTTGGTCAGCATAATCGACCAAATGTGTCCACAATCGGGATAATTGTGCACATATTTCTGCAAATCGGGTCTGTAGGAAATGAGAAAACACCTGTGCATGCTCGCCAAGTTCGTTTTGCGGAAAACATTGCTGTTGTTTGCTATAGTGTGGCAGAATAGCTGTAAACCTCGACTCGCCGTCGGTGTTCGCTATCGCCAGACCATAACGGAATTCTTGAGGCCAGAAATTGAGGATATGGATGTGCACGATATGTGGTTTCAACAGGACGGTGCCACTTGCCACATAGCTAACGAAACAATGACTCTTTTGTGCGACAAATTCAATGGCCGTGTTATCTCACGTGGTGGCGATGTCAATTGGCCGCCAAGACCATGTGATTTGATACCGTTGGACTTCTTTCTTTGGGGTTATTTGAAAGAAAAGGTGCACGTCGATAAGCCAGCAACAATTTAAGAGCTAAAGGCTGAGATAATTCGGCACATTAACGGCATAGAACCTTAATTATGCCTCAGCGTAATCGAAAATTTGAACCATCGGATGGAGGTGTGCCGCCGAGGTCGCGGCGGCCATTTAGTCGATATTTTGTTCCATACATAACTAAACCATACCACGTGCATGAAACGTACTTAAAATATACCAAAAAATTTTAAAAAGTGAAATTAAAACCACAAAAAGTATAAAATTATGTTATTTTAGCCCAATTGTGTAATTTGTAAAGGGTTTTTCAATTGTCGCGAGTAGATGGCGGCCTGTGAAAGCCATCTTGTTTTATTTTCTGTTGTTTACTATTCAGTTACTAATGCCAAAGCACCATGATAAGTTACACGGTTGAGCAGCACGTTCAAATGAAAAAAGAAAATAAATTAGAAATCATCTCCAGCGGCGGAGCGCCTTTTTGGGATAAACTATGTTAACAAGCAAAATTGTCGTATATAGGATGATGCTAACCCACACGGGGTTCACCAAGTGCCAATGCATTCACAAAAAATTACTGTTGGTGCGAATTTCTTGACGGCGGCGTCATTGGTCCGTATTTTTTAAAAACGACGTTGGTGAAGCCACTACCGACAACGGAGAGTGGTGCAGAACGATGATAACCGATATATTTTGGCCCAAATTGAACCTTATGGATGTAGCCGGCATGTGGTTCCAGTAGGATGGCCACACCGCGGACGCCACTTATCGGAAAACCCTTTATATTGATTTACTCCATTGGATTACATATAAATTTTCAAAAAGCTAAAAATTAACAATACGAGTTATTTTTTTAAAAGCCCTTGGCCGTTTTGGTCTACGGCTAGTCTACTTTCATTTCCAGTTGGTCTCTTTCGGGTAAGATTCGATGGCCTATAACTTGTTGCACAGTGTAACAAGTGCATAAAGAAAGTCTAACAATACAAAAATCATTTTTAAATTAAAAGCCTATTTGTATTTATAAAACAGTTTCCTCGGAATATCATATTCTCAAACTTAAACTTTGACATCTTTATTATCTTTGCTGCTAAATATAACGCATACCCAAACCAAGTCGTAGTCTTTTGGCTTTTAACATTTTAAATAACTGGATTAGTTTAAAATCATATCACGTCGGAAAGTTTGTTGTGTATTATATTAATTGTTGTATTTGGTTTTTTAAATCGTTTGACTAACTTTCAGATCATAAGAGACGGGGATATGCCTATACTCTTAAGGAGAACAAATCCGCGAGGACTTATCGTGAGCCCGGACAAAACTTAGATATGCCTTTACACTGGGAGGACGAGTCTTAACCATTACACAACCTGCCTTATATCACATAATAGTACACAGAGCGTGGGATTCATGTATAAAAGCAGGTCACTGCTTTGGAGTTTAATCCCGATAATGACAAACCATACAAGCGTACTCTTGACTTAAGCGGCAGTAGTATAATGGATTTTTTTTTTTAATTTTTAGCTCGGCCGCGTGCTATGAACAAATGCTAACATTTGGGACCGGGTTTTAGGTCTATATTGTGGAGACATACCATAAAATATTTTTTACTAACCCTCCCCTATACTCTCCCTCGGGGCTTCACAAGGCCCAACACAACCAAAACACAAATTTTTTATTTTTCACCGGACTCGATTCGGAACTTCCAACCAAAATTCAGTATCAAATTGGAAAATAAATTTCCTGGCCACTATAGCATTAAGCTACATAAAACAATACAGCACCAATGATTCTAGGGCATCAGTGATGGCGTCAGAACCTAATCGAGTTAGCGGAATAAAACATTACAGGATTAAAGTATGTAAAAGTTTTGGTGCTCGAATTCCTATATTCTTAACGGATAATCCGAAAATGGATGCATGGACTGGTTGTAACATATCGTTCTTCACGTAAAAATCAAGGCGGTTACAGAAAACATTAAATTTTTTAATATCGAAGAGATCACCGGGATCTTTATGGATATAACGGGTGGTCCAACCATAATGAACGATGTTAATTGTAAATAAAACAAAAAGTTTTTAGAGAATTATCTTAATAGTTTTTATTATGATAGAAAGATCTATGACAATTATGTGTGCTACAAAATATCGGCCAAAGGCTCGCCATGGCTTCGGTGGCATACCTCTATCCGATGGTGAATATTTTCAATGACTCTGAGACATAATTGAGGCTCAATGTGGTTAATGCTCCGAATTATCTCACCCTTTAGCTCTTGAATTATTCTTGGCTAATTGACGTAAACTTTTTCTTTTAAATATCCCCAAAGAAAAAAGTCCAACAGTATCAAATCACATGACCGTGGCCACGACGTGAGGTAATACGGCCATTGAATTTCTTGCGCCTAAGAGCTGTTGTTTCCTTGGCTGTGTGCCAAGTGGCACCATCCTGTTGGAACCACATATCGTCTAGGTCCATATCCTCAATTTCTGGCCACAAGAAGTCCGTTATCATCTCGCACGACGACACACAATAGCAATGTTTTCCGCAGAGCAAACTGGGCGAGCCTGCATAGGTGTTTGCACATTTCCTATAGATCCGGCTTGCTGAAATTTGTGCATAATTCTTCCGATTGTGGACACATTTGGCGATTATGCTGACCACCAAAATCACAAAGTGCACGAAATGCATTTTGATTTGAACACCCATTTTCGTAAAAGGCTACAATGATCTTAACGCGCTATTCAATTGTGTACCTCTCCATGGTTGAATTTATCGAACAGTGAAACAAACAAATGACAAATTAAGTTGGCAAAAAACTTGACGGTAAGGTGTGACTCACAATTAACGTCGTGCATTATGGTTGGACCACCCTTTACATGCGGCTATCCACGCAATTTCTTGGAACTACATAAGATAAGCCACTATCATCGGGTGCAAGAATCAAATCAATAACATCTCCAACGGTGTCAGTATATTTTTGGACTTGAGTCAGTTATGAAGAGTGTCTTAACTACTAATTCTTTTTTTTTCACCATAACCTGAGGTAATTTGACATATCGTAACTCCACGTAAGACAATTTGAAGTGGAAAATAACTTGACGAGACAGAACTTAAAATCAGACAATAGAATGCTATATCGCATTTATGTAGTGTGACTTAAAAAGGATTGTGTCGTATTTTTTATAGTTTGGGCGAAGGCCAACCATGTCTCTCACAATGCTAAAATACTTCTCTTGGTTTTTATATGTGCAGATTACAACGGTTCGGTATTTTTCTAATAGGTTTTTATGCAGTTCCAACTAATTTTCATGACTTTTTACAAGTTCAATTGGGTTTTAGCAGATTTTCCAATTGGTGTCTTAAAACGGTTTCATCATCAAGGAAATTTGCTCCAATTTGTGCAGAAAGGGGCAAAATTTTGTTGGATCACTGAGCATAACGGTATTTCTTTAACCAATTCTTAATCTACGGTTTGTGTTCATAAGGAAGCAATTCCACGATAAAACGTGAGGTAAGTTCAATTTTGCCCTTCCAAAACAAAAATATGCTTTATCTATTACATCTACTGTATACACCGCCATGTCTACATTATTTAAGTGAATAATAAAGTACATATTCACATGTGGTTTTACACATCTGAGCCGCTCTTGCAATTTGATGGAAGGCATCTCATTTTTTTTACGCAGACATAGGCACATACTTCACATACAAATTTATTATATGTGTGTATATACTCGTATACTAGGGATATAACTTTTGGCATTTTTTGCAAATATCAAGATTTGCCTGGAAAGCTGAATATTCCATGGAAGAATATGATTAATTTTACTTTTTCACGATCGTTAAAAAAGGTTACGCACCAAATGCGATGAAGTTTCGACGCCACTATTCAAAATAATTTTTCAGATTTTAGTTACTCTTAAAACACTAAATTTAAAATTTATTTCTGGTAACACCTGGCTTGTACTTATATTTTATTAACTTTTTCCGGGCCGGTGGTATAACAATCATACCACCATTCTAAATATTTTTTATAAATTCTGTGCGCATTGGTATGGTATAAATACCGTTTTAACGTGTAATTTAAAGCTTATATTTTATAAAAAAAAAAAAATATTTCAAGTGCGAAAAAGAAATATATATGGGATTGATTTAAGTACAAAGATGAACGTCGGAAAGTGCCAATAGTAAACAAAATTCTATAGGTCAGATAACATCTTTTCTGAGTCGAAACAGGACCTACTGCAATAATCGACCATGACTGTAATGTCCAAACAAAACTAAATCATGCTTTAGTAAATTTCATAAAGGAATCATTAATTTTGTGAGCGGTGGTATATATGTAATACTATGTCCTTGCTCAGAATCCTACAAGGATACAATTTTTTCTAATACATATTTTTCAATAAAACTCGATAATAAATGAAAGCAAATTAAAAATTTTGTTTAATTTTCACTGATATCTTATAGTCCTCCGGAAAGAGTTAATTGGACAATTCACAACAGTTATTGTATTTTGTATGTTGTATTGAAATATACTATACAAATATTTTGTTGTCAACAGTCAGTAATTTTTTTCATGTTGTAAAACGTCAAATAGTAATGAAGAAGAATAAAAATATTTATACATTTACAGAAACAAGACGAAAGAAATAAAAATAAAATGATAGAGATGAAAGTGAAAAAATTGGCATTCATTTGAAACTGATATGTTATGATACATAATACAATATTTAATAAACACATCAAATGAAGTTGTAAGGTGTATCAGATTTTTAATTGTAAATTACCAACAACAATTTTACACTATTGTAAAGTAATATACAATGCAACAGATATTGTATCGCTATAGCTATATCCGTTGTGAATTGAACAAATATTGTTATATTGTTTTAAAATTGTTAAAAAAATCTTTGAAGGTTATTTATTATGTTTATTATACATATTTACAAAATAGCTTTTATTTTTTGTTCCAAATTGATTTTTTTTGCAAGACCAATTGATTTATTTTCCAAGTCCAATTGGGGTTTTGCAGATTTCAGGGAAATCTACTCAAATTTGTTCAGAAAAAAAGAAAAATTTGCTTTGAAATTAGGGAAATTTGCTCAATTTTCTATCAGTTACCGAACCTTCTAATATGTACAAAATACTTATCTATATATACCTATCCTTTCTCGATAATTAAATATTCGCACACTCATAATATTATTTGGGTAAAAACAACCAAAAATATACTTTCAAGTGGTTAGAACCCGGTCAATTAATTTTTTGTAATTTAATTTAACGCCTTTTATCTTTTTTCGAACGTTTTCTAAAAAGGAGTTATTAAAGGTTGATATGATATACACGTTGACTACACTTATCTGCCAATAATCAATACTGGATTTAAAAATCGTCAAACCAACAAAATAATAAAAACGTGTTTTTTTGTTTTAAAATATTGGTGTGGATGCGAACTGGCTAAATAAAATCTAAATTTAGGTTTCCAAATTTCTATAAAATTTGAAAAATTTTCAAATATTTTTCTAAGAAATTTCAAAACCTTTTGTTCATTTGTATTTAGTTAAGAATTTATTTAGCTACCTCGCAAAACCTTTGTTTCCTTCCAAAAGTCACAAATCGTATTACATTTTTTCAATTAAAAATCTAAGATTCCAATACCATATAAAGATTTAACTGGAATCCCAAAAATTTTTAAATTATTAGTTTATTTTTATATCAAATCATATGTATTTAAAATTGAAAATATTTAATTATATGCATTACCTATTGATATACTTTCACGTTTTATTTTTGAGTGTACTGAATTTTTTTCTAATAAAAAATGCTATTAGTTTTTTGTACTCCATTTGACAGTTGTAAAATTGTATTCACCTGCTCATTCAACAAAACTATCTGTCCCTTTATCTGCATGACGCGTGCTACATTATTCAATCATTAACCTTTGATTTTAGGTTTGTTTTTTCCGAATTTTATGTAAATATTACATAAAAATTAAATTGATATAGCCTTTCTAAGTGGTTATAGATATTCCCACTTAAAATTAAGAATTTATAAAAATGCTGCCAAGTCTCGGAAAATTTTGGCTTTTCTCTTTCAAACCCAGCAAAAATAAATGGAAGTGATTCTTAAGGAATTAATTTTTCATTGATTCTAAAGTATCTTTTAGTTCTGATTTTTCTCTTCTAAGGAAGTTCTTTTTCACAAATTATAAAAATGTGATTTTTAATGAAATTAAACACTTTTCAAATCTATGACGCTACAAAAAGTAAACAAATTTATTGTAGTAAAAGTTGCAAGCATTTCGAATAGAGATAAATAAGGCCCGATTGCTGAATTTCCCGCTTAAATTTAACGAGCAGTAAAACTCAAACTTTGTATAGGAAACAACAACAAATGTGTCAGTTAAATTCCCAGGTAGAAGCTAACGGGAGATTGTGAAACTGAGGCTAAGGCTCGATTACTGATGTGCTGTAGAAATCTAAATTACAAATTCAAAATTTATTTGGGAAGAACAAAAGATTTAATTTTTCACTAAACCATAAGAAGGGCTTTAGATGCAATGAAAAAGGATCATAAAAGATAACTTCCACCCTATGACACCCCTATGTAAAAATCATTGGTTCCGATTCAAATTTTCACAACACCGGAATCACTCTACTAAATCTCTACTTTTTTTTTTTGCTGGGAATGTGAACAAAAATATTTGAAATTTTTATATCTTTAACTTGATAAAATATTAAAAACAACAACAGCTAACAAATGAATTATTTGTTTGTAAAGGCTTGTAAAGGTAGAGCAGGGCATAAAATATAATTGCGAAATCCATACAGTAAAATTGCTTTCGTTATATAGATATAGTTTTTTTTTAACGAAAATATTTAAGTCAGTATTGCTATAATAAAAATTGACAATTTAAATTTACAAAGATAATAAAAAATACGAAATAAAAGAACACAATTTAAATTAAAAAATTACAAATAAAATTGAAAACTTCGCAATTGATAATTAAAAAGAAGCAATTTAAATTAAAAAAGTACCAAATGCAATTAGAAAAATTGTTGAAATTCAACAAATATTTGGTGTTTTTTAATATCAATTGGTGTTGGAAACAATCTAGTCGTTTATAAAATGTTTGTCTTTGGATGTAGTTCATGCTGTTTACGCGGCAGGAAGTTAGTTATGTTTTTATTTAAATCGAGGGCGTGTTTTTGAAAATTCGCGGATAAACGTTTCGCAATACTTCTTTAAGGAAACCGCTTGTTTTCGAAACAATTATCTAAAAGTAGAAGATCAAAGCTTTCATATGAGATACGATTTGTAAAATTAATAACTTAAAAATTTAAATAAGTTTAAACATGAGGTAATAATATAACTTTGAGTCGCTGAAAGTATCCAACTTTTAGCATTGCAAACAGCACAGATATCAGAGGAACGTGAAAAAAATTTCACGGAAACCCATGGAATAACTCTGGTTTTTTATGTTTTAATTTCAATTGATATTTTTTGAATTTCATATGTTTTTTTTTTAATTAAAATAATATTTTGTAAATTTAAAATGTGACTTTTTAATTTACTATTGCTATTTTTTAAATTAAAATGCTTTTTTTTAATAAATGTTCTAATTACTTAATGGTTACTAATCAATTATTAAGTAGTTAGTAAATCTTTTTAAAATAAAGATTTATGAACATATCAATTAATTAATGTTGATTTAGATGAAATCATGAGGAGAAGCTTGTTATTATTTATATGGATTCTACTGAAATCGTAAAACTGTGTTGAAAACGGGTAGGAACACAAGAATAGCGTTAAAATTTACAAACATATGATTCAACGAAATATTACACATCAGTCCATTCATTCCATATTTAGATAAAATAATCTCAGGTTTGACATATAATTTTTCCAGTCATGAAAATTTGGAAAAGTATATTGTACCAAGCCGAGTCGTTCACGTTTCGTTAAAAGAATTTTGTAGCCTAATAGAATTTTATCAAAATAATCTAAAAGCGGAGAGAATAATCAAAACGTACTTAAGAAATTAAATGGCGAAGTAAGACTTTATGCATTGGCACTAATGTCTGTATATCGTGAACAGGTAGAATTAGACAAAATTGTTGACAGTTTTATGTCGAGATATCGTCGTATTATTTTTTAAGTTCAATGTGATAAATAGGTTTAAAATAACAATTTTATATGAATTAAAAAAAAGTAAATTTTGATTTAAATGCTTCAAATAGGTCGAAATTACCAGCTTTTTATAAAAAAAATGAATTGAAAGAAGTTTCTGGGCATGCCACTGAGTACAATATTCCCCATAGCGTAGTAGCTGGGAAATTTTAAGTCAAAAAAAGTTATAACCCTAGTATATACATATTTATATATGTATATGAAGTCACACTTACTGACTCACTAACAATTACCTACAAATATACTCTTTTATACACAGAAAGTTTCCACTTGGTTGCATCGCATTTGTATGCATATGTGTTTGTATGCTATATATTTAGAATACGTATTATATATTATATGGCAACATGACAGCAATTGGAATTGTGAATTTGTGACTCACGTCGCATTACAAATTCAATTACATGCTTAGGTTCATTTTCAATAAAGCAAATTTTCTTTTCCTCTTTTGCGAAATTACAATTGTTAAAAAAATAACGAATAACAAAAGGAAATATTATATTTTAGTAAAAATAATCTAAAATTTGATGATAAAATAACAAAATGCGACATCAATTTATATAGAAGGAAACAAAGAATGAAAAAAAAAGAAAAGAGCAGTGTTGCTAACCAGACTTAGCATCCTACTTTTAAAAACCTTATCCCGCCATGAATTTGTATCCGGAAGTTAGTAATTAAAAAAGGAAAATTTTCTTCGAATCTGAAAAATCTAATATTATTCACACAGGAAAGGTGACAATGCTACGGCATCGTGCAGGATATTTTGGTTTCTGAAACCGATAAATAAAATTAAATTTTATAAGTTTCCTAAAATGCTTTTAATTGATTTTATATTATATTGTATTGAGATGTTTTAGCTTTTTGGATCCGCGTTTTGTCAGCCTAATATAGTATGTTTTTTCCCAAAGACAACGTTGATAGAACCCCTTTTAGTTGGGACAGCAGAAATAGGGTTGTGACAACAGAATTTTTCGGTTGCAGTAACCGAATATTTAAGTTGGAACCAAATTTATACACAGTGAATATTTGTCATTTTTTGTATACCAAACATATGACAACGCTAGGATAAGATGGGTTAAAATAAATTGTTTGTTTTAGTAAATTGTTGAAAATTATGCTCTTCTTCTCGACAACTCCCATTCATTCTAAAAATGACAATATCACTGTAAACCATTATTCAATCAATTTATTATGAAGATGTTCCAATTGAAAACAAACATTAAATAAATATAAGTATGTGGCTTTACTGAGGCAAAAAATTTAAAATTCCTGTCTTTATTGCTATCGTTGTTCCATTATATTTGATAACAAAAAAACTTAACTTTGTGCATATTTAAATACTTCTATTTACAAATTATTGCATATCAGTGGATTTAGCATTATTAAGAGGGTCTTGTAATGCAGGAACAAATATAAAGGATGTCAAAATTTCAACTGCAGTCAAAAGTTCTTATAAAAATATTTAAAATTTTTTTTTTTTATCTAAAAAGACATGTTAGTGTAGTGTAGTATCTTAAAAATATTAATATTGAATTTCATCAACTACAGTCGACAGTGCTGCCGCTCCAATATAGTTATATTTTAAAAAGGCAAAATCCGCTATCACTAATTATAGAAAATAAAAAAGTAAGGGGATTCTTAATGCCAAATTAATTGTCTAGTCCATACCGTGGGTTGATTTTTATTTTGAAATTATTTTATGGAAGCGACCCACAACCTTAAAAATTGAAAAAAAGGAAGAATTAACCAACTTAATTTGTGGATATAAAATTTATTTCACAAAAATTCAAAAAGAGGCTACGATAAGGACTAAACTTTTAAGTTGGCTTCAAAATAAATAATACGGGACATAACCGGTTAACACGCCTTGGATTTACATTGGGAGGTTATTTTGAACTTATTTTTTTGAGAAAAACGTGCTCAGTTTTCTGTTGACTCCTGTTAAAATTTGAACAAGTTTCCTCATTTAGTTTGTGTTTGATAGGCATTAAGCAGACTACCGCGTGATTTGGGGAAAAAATAGAAAAAGTGAATTTCGTGTACTCCTTAAGCATTTTTTTTTTTCCTAAAAAACATTATCACTCAAACTCACAAGCAAATACATATTTTGATGACCTCGACAAGTCGTATTTATTTTGGAAGGGATACTAAAACTGGAGAAACGTCGGAGTTTAAAGGAGACTATGTTGAAAAATATAATGATTTAATTTACAAAAACCTGTGTTTCATTAAAAAAGTCACGAACTTATTGAGCCGCCCTCGTAATTTCGATGATATCACGATACACATATAATGATATCACGATACACATATAATAGCGACAGTGGAGTCCTCTGTGACATTCACAGGACTGGTCTAAAACAGCATGTCATGACTATTAAACCGGTCACGTGGTAGGTACTTTAGGAACCGGCCCTCTTTTCACGGGACAGGTGCCAATTCCCAACTGCCCCTTTTCACCTGCAGGCTTAGGTTGAAATTCGCCCTTCATGATCATCCAACAAACAATCCGGTCTCCCTTTTTGGAAACATAAATTTTTATTTTCAAAGAATTTGTATAAAAAAATAACAAACATTTCAATCTAAAAATTTTTAGAAAACGAATTTGAGTTTTAACAATTATTTTTAATTACTTGAAATTTTGTCATCCGAAAAGGTCTCGGATTTTTAAAGTTAATAGGGACCATGTTAGATCATTCCATGGCTAGCACGTCTGCCCGCTCATTCCCATCCACTCCACATTGTCCGTGAACCCATATCAACCTCGAGTGGACAAAACTAAAAGGTGTTATCGTTGGTTACTGAAATTCGGTACCTGATTTTAGTTTAAGTAAATAAAAGATTAACGAAATTTAAGAAAAAGATTAGAAAAAAGAAGTTTAAAAATGTAATAACATCTTCAAATTGATAATGGGTATTAAATCAAAATTTATTAGCGTGCCTGCCAATTTTCTTATCAATCGAAGCAAGGGCTCGCTTACTTGTCATTTATCCTTTTATAAACAAAATGATATAAAACCTTTAAAAGTTGACCGATTGCATTCAAACTTATCGTATTAATTAAAATAAATATAACCAACATGTATACTTAAATTTGTTAATTTCGGTTTTGTTACTAAGAAGCCATTAGTATACCCTTTTTTTATTTATTTATTTTATATTAATCATATAATTACAATTTATATCCTAATACTCGTTGTAGCGAAAACCGACCAGAGCCTCTGGTGGAACCCCCACACTGATAAGCTAGCACGCTACCAACTAGCCTACCGGGGCGCTCTATCCCCTTTTTTATTACAAACAATGCCATTCGTTACCGAAATACTAAACCAGACATTATTTCGATTACTACGCATGTTAGAAATCAGAGATTTATGAGATTTTTGAATTCAAAAAATTATGTCGTAAATAAAATGTCAATATAATAAAACAAAACGAAACGAAACAAGTACCAATTGAACCAAAATTAAAATCGATGGTACTTTTTATTATTGAACTTCATTTAAAGCGAAGTCTTTTTTTTTTTTTTTTTTGATCCCCAATTTTATAATTTTTTTTTTTGTTATTTTTCTTTTTATTTGTGTCTATTTTATAACTCTTAAATATTAATGATTTTTAACATTTTTCTAAAGTTTACATTAACATTTTTCCAAGGTACTAAAGTTTTCTTCATTCTTCATCCCTAGTATGATTATTTATTTTTGTTATTAATGCTGGTAACACTATCAAATTATTTCCATCTATAAGTCACTTACTGATGTATAAAATCAGTTGACGATTGACTTTATTATCAAAAGTTATTTTAAATTCTGCTGTGTTGTTGCACAAAATTTAAATTTATAAGAAATAATAAGTTGTTTGTTTAATATTTTTTGAAAATATTATAAAAACATATCTTCAATTTTGTAATTTTTGAAATTATTTTTAAACTGTTATATTTATTATATTTATATTTATTATATTATGTATATAAATCATAGAATACTTTCATGATTGTAAATACAATTAAACAATTAAATTAAACAGTATAAAAATTTTGTTAGTTTTTGTAGACTCAATAAAAGCAGATAAAAATAACTAATGCATTTTGTCTTGCAAAATTTATCTTTTTAGTTTTGTCAAAATTATTTTGTTTCCAAAATTAAAATTCAAAGCCAGAAATAAAATTTATTGAAAGTTTATATTAACATAAAAATTATATTTTAAGTTTGGTTAAAATTAACTATGTATAGAGTTAAAAAACATGAAATACTTTTATTAAAAAAATAATTATTGATATTTTTTGTGAAACAAGTAAAACTAGAAATTTCACGAAAATTCGTTGCTTATTCGGTATTCGGCATGTTTTGGCTATTTATAGAATATTGCTACTCTTCATCCGAACAGCGAATATTTTCACCGTTTCGCCGAATTATTTGTATAAAATAGTGTTAAAATCAATGACTTTTATTTATAAATATAAAAAAATTTAAGTAAAATCTATTTATGATTATTATTGGCTTATTAACCCTCTACTGCATGAAAAGCCATGTATGGCTTTTCGTTTTCAAATTCTCAACGAAAATTAACAGTTACGTAAAATAATAGTTTTCGAAAAGCATAAGTAGGCCTTTATGAATGTGAGAAGAATGTTGTTTTCTCTTTTCTCTACATAGCTGCATAGAAAACCTCAGTCACAAATTATTTTTATTTTTTAAAGTTTAGTGCTTATGCGATTATTTTTTAATTGTGCATGCAGAACTCATGAAATCACGCATTTCTTAGAACAGCCATATATGGCTTCTAATTCATTCAGAGAAAAATTCGTCCAACTTTGGTGTACCATATTTGGCTACTCATGCATTTACGGATAAAAATTAAGGAAATTTGTTTTCATATTTTTCATAGTATAAACTTTTTCCAGGACATCAGCGATGACTACAAAACGATTTTATTCGATTCCTTGTGATGAGTTAGAAAGTGATACAGAAATACCTGAGTCAGGCAATGAATTAGTGGCAATTCAGTCTGGTGATACCTAGATAAGGATCCGCTGGTCAGTTTATTTACGAAAAAGAAAAAAGGTCAGAAGAGGGAGCAGAAAATAAGCTGGAAGAAAACTTAATTTGGTACATACTAGGAAGACGATTTACCTTTTTTTGGGAACCAAGGAATTGCCAGAGGTGATGTCTAAATTAGAAACCCCTACCGAGACTCGCACAATTGCATATTTTTCTCATTTTCCTGAATTTTAATTTGCCTTTCTTTTAAATTGTATTTTTTATTTTTAAAGGGAAGTCCAACCATAATGCACGATGTTAATTGAAAATAAAACGAAAAGTTTTCAGATAATTATCTTAATATTTTTTATTATGATGGAAGGATCTATTACTATTATGTGTGAAACAAAATATCGTCCCAATGCTCACCACGGCTTCGGTAGCATACCTCTATCCGATATTTTTAATGACTCTGAAACATAATTGAGGTTCAATGTCGTTAATGTGCCGAATCATCTCATCCTTTAGCTCTTGAATTGTTCTTGGCTTACTGACGTACACTTTCCTTTTAAATATCACCAAAGAAGGAAGTCCAACGTTGTCAAATCACATGATCATGGCGGCCAATTAATATCGCCACGTCGTGAGATAACACGGCTATTGAATTTCTCGCGCAAAAGAGCCATTGTTTCGTTGGCTGTGTGGCAAGTGGCACCATCCTGTTGGAACCACATATCGTCCAGGTCCATATCCTCAATTTTTGGACACAAGAGGTCCGATATCATCTCGCGATAGCGATGGTATTCGCGTGGTAACTGCTTGGCCGGCCTCATGCCACACTATCGCGAACAACAGCAATGTTTTCCGCAGAATGAACTGGGCGAGCATGCACAGGTGTTTTCACATAAATCACGAACTACACGAAATGCATTTTGATTTGAACGCCCATTTTCGTTAAGGCTTCAACAATTTTTACGCGCTGTTTAATTGTGTACCTCTCCATGGTTGAATTTGTCAAACACTTAAACGAAGAAATGTCAAATTTATTTGGGCAAAAAACTAGACGTTAAGCTGTGTCTCACAATTAACATCGTGCATTATGGTTGGACCACCCTTTATATAATTTTTTTGACATGTTTTTAACTTGCTTAAATTAGTAAGATGAGTTTCGATTATAAACTAACTGAATTAATAGACATGGAAATTTTCAAAAGTTGACTTCAGCTAAATGTGGTTACTTCTATGTATTTGTATGGCATCGCTCTTTTCCTTAATTTGACTTAATATAGTTGGCCCTTAAGTGCTATGGCAACAAAAAACTGACATATTATTTGTCCGAACCCGCAACGTCCTGTAAAGCTGTCCAACGCGCTAACTATTATACTTATTTTTTGCTATTGGCAACACTAGTAACAGCTGATTGTAAATTAAATGAATTAAAATATTATCAATTTGAATTTGTTTGTATTTTTTGTATAAAATTATAAGTAGTCTTGTGTAAAGAATTGTGCAAAATAATAAATAAAAAAATCTATAAAAATCAAAAAAAAAATACTCGTTACTTTTTGATCCTCGTCATCCTCGGATGATGGGGAATCCAACCAGGGTATTGGTGTTACTAAACGTCAATTACCGTACAATATTAAACAAGGACCCTATAAACCAGGATGAACAAACTACTAAATTTTTAGCCACCCATGATGCCAAATGGTGCTACTATTTACAGAAAAACTTGGCCTTTAGCAAGGGTTGTAGCGCAAGTACAGTGATTTTGATGTGAATGTATACATGTTTGAATTCGTTCGACCCTTGCTAGAGGCTAAGCTTTTCTGTAAATCGGCTAAGAATTTCGTGGTCTCGACTAAGAATTTTTTGTAGTCGCACCATTTGGCATCATAGGTGGCTAAAAATTTGGTGGTTTGTTCATCCTGGTTGACTTTTTTTTTTTTTTTTGGTATATCCCCTGAACAGAAATATGAAATATTCTTTGGGAAATGTTAAAGAAGCTTCTGAATCTTGACAATATTTGTTTACTAGACAATGGCAACATTATGGTCGTAAACGAAATTTTTAGCACAAAACAATCCAAGTATAAAGTTTATGATATTTATTTAAAAGGAAATATTTTCAATGAAATTAGCGACATATTCGACTATCCATTATCGTCAAGACAAATAGGATTATTCGAAGTTAAAAATAAGTAACTCTTCTTTTCCTTTTTAAAATTCTCGAAATACACTCAATTCTGGTATTACTTTTTTTAAATTATTCCAATGTTTTGAACCCAAATTTATGTTGAAATATATGTTGCATTGGAAAAGTGTTGTAAACAAGTGCTTTGAAAGTGCTTTTTATATCTTTTATTTCATAAACGGTTGTCAATTTTATTAATCGAGTACTGGCGAAGCACTTTTTGAGACACCGTTCTAAACTAGCCCTTCGCCAGTGCTTTTTTATTTTTAAGGTAGTAAATTTTGTACATCAAGCACTGGCAAAGCACTTTTTGTCAACGTTGAAGAAGCGTTTAAAACTAACGCTGTCCAGTGCTTTTTAATGATAGCAATTGAAAACTTTGTAAATCAAATACTGGCAAAGCATTTTTCACTAACGTTGGTGCTCTGCCAGCACCTTATTTGTTGTACCATTGGTAATCAGTGCTCAGCCAGTACTGGTAGTTAGCCAGGCTGGGTAGTTTCATAAATTACCGTTTGCATTCTTTTTATATACATATATTTTTTTTTAAATAAATTGTTTTTCCTCTGTAAATTTGTTTCTGAGTAATTTTTTAATAATTAAAACCAGATCGTATAAACAGATGTTTAATTTAAATTTTGTTTTAAGGAATTCATATTCCTTTTGAATAGAGTGGAAAGGTAGCAATTTCAAACAAAATAAAATGAAGGACCAACTTTTTTTATCGTTCACTATTCAGTGGCATTTTACTGTAAGTTAACGTATGTGTCTTATTTAAATAAATGTATTGATAACAATTTCAGTTTCATCTACTGACACCATGCTTTGTTAACTTCGTTTCGTTGAATTCATCATACATACTTAATCTAGGAACCATCCCAGCAAACAATTTTCATTTACAAAAAGTTTGCAAAAAACTTTAAAAGTGTTCTTTTGCATTTACAAAACAATTTTTTGTAATTGTTCTACATATAAACTAAACTGGACCACAAATGCAAACTTTAAAATTTGTAAGTCTGTTTTTTAGTGTACTTGTGGGCAAAGCCGCTACCAAAATTTACCTTACCAATGAGTTAGTCCATGCTCTAGGTAACACATTTGGGCAAATCCATCTTTTTTACTGGTTTCTATGTCAACAGTTAATCTTTTAAAATAAAGCTCTCATTATATTTGTTTAAATAAAATTTTTCTATGTCTCTATTTTGATATTCTGCAATGAGATCAATGTAATCAGTGGCGTGCCCACTAGGCAAAAGTTCAGTAACTGAAGGATAATTAAAAAAAATTCACTGATTTCAAAGAAAAATTTCAACTTTCTGTACAAATTTGAGCAAATTTCTCCGAAATCTGCTTAAACTTGCTTGGACTTGCAAAATAATCAATTGGTCTTGCAAAGCAAATCGAAATTTCAAAACAACCTATTATAAAAACCCGTGAAAAAATCAGATCTGAATAGTTTTTATTCGATCTAATTGTACCTTATCTAAATAGATTTAAAAATTGGGCACCGTATATAATCAAGTGCAATTTGTTCAGGATATTATAATATGTCGATTAGATTTAATAAGAAATTTAAAAAAAAAACTTTATTGTTATATACATTTTTATTTTGCTGCCTTTGAAAATGGTTTAAATGACCACATTCTTGTACTAGATCTGCCACCAGATGACCATATTTGCTCATATCTGCCCACAAACATCAAAGAATTTTCCAGATCCGTTTAGATATGAACAGATCTGGTGCTAGATCTGTCCATAAAGTGTATCACATATGTTATGTCTATTTATGTATTATCATGTTTTGCCCCTGATCTAATTAGATTAAATCCGACCCAATTACATTTAAGCAGATCTGATCAGATATAATATTTTAGACGGGAATACCAAACTTTTATAATCTGCACATATAAAAACCAAGAGTACGTTTTTGCATCGTGAGAGACATTGTAATGGTGTGGTACAATCAAATAAAACTGATTTGAATTTTTATTAAAACTTAAGGGTAAGTACATATTTACTTTTTAAATAACAGAATATTAGGTGATAGTTACGTGCCTTTTGGAGGATGTAAGATATTGAAACGACACCACACCATAACGATGTCTCTCATGATGCAAAAATCGTAATCCATAAAATTTGATGAGTTTTTAAATATTTTCAAAGAAACTTTAAAATCGTTGGTTAACTTGTATTTTGTTTAGAATTTATTTAGCTGGTTTTTATACATATGTGCTGACTACTAAGGTTTGGCATTTTCTAATAGATTTTTTTGCAATTGCAATTGATCTTCTTTGTAGGACTAATTCATTTTTTTAAAGTCCAATTGGGTTTTAGCAGATTTCAGGGAAATTTTATCAAATCTGTGCAGAAAGGTGAAAAAATTGCTTTAAAATTATGAAAATTTGCAAAATTTTTTCTCAGTTACCGAACCTTTGCAATCTGTACCAAATTTAACTTGGATGCTGCTTACGATGAAAATGTCTATACTTATACTTTCTTTTGCCGCCGATATCAACAAGATAATAAGTTTTTATTGTTCATTAACGTAAAAGAAAGTTTTAATTTATAAGTTATTTAAAAATATTTTACTTACCAATATTGGGTATACTTCCCGTTAATTCTTAAATTTGCAAACTTGTAAACATAAGCAAATTTACAGTTGTAACATTTTTTTGTTAACTTATATATTTCTATACATTGTACTCCTTTTGAAATATTTACTAAAAAGTACTGTTTGTAAACATAACTGTCTACGTTTATGTATCACGTAGGCATCTGTAGCCAAAAGCAAGTAATTTAAATATTAACAGGACAGTCAGAAAAAAGACACGGATGCTTACAAAATTGTTTTAAAGCGCTCTGGCTTCTAAAATTATTAATATTTTAAAATAAATAAATTAATTATTAATGCACAAGAAGTGCTGTTAAAAATTTTTTATTTTATTTATTTTCCTTTGTGACGACACCTAGGTAATAATTGGCACATTCATAATATTACTTGGGAAAAAACAACTAAAATAAATTAATTTCAAGTTTCCAAAATTTCTATTAAATTTGATGAATTTTTTAAATATTTTTCAATTTGTATTTTGTTTAGAATTTATTAAACTGCCTCGCACAGGTCCTTAATGGAATTATTTAAATTCCCAGGTGAAAATGTTCATATATGTTCATATATTATCATATATGGCTTCATATATGATCGTATATGTTTTCATATATGAGCATATATGAACATATATGTCATGTATGGAAGCATATATCGGCCAATACATTTAAAGATGAAGTTCATATATGGTAATATATGAATTCATATATGGCAATATATGGTAATATATTGCATATGTTGGTCCATATATTGGTTCATATATGCCATATATGTTCATATATGAGTACATATATTATTCCATATATGGGGTAATATATTTAAAATTTTATCAGATATTGCCATATATGAGGGAAATTTAAACCTTTGTTCTACCGAATTAAGATACAGTTTAAATTCTTAAGTGAACATAAAGACAGAAACGTAATTAGATTAAATGACTTATACTAGGTATTGTATTTCCGTTAAAAACAAAATTTTTTAAAATCAAAAATTTGTATTTCCAAAATTTTGTTTGATACCAAAACAAAGCTTAAGTCTCTTAAGCCAAATGTAGTTGGGTCTTAATACCATTAATAATTTTCAGTCTATTTTATCCTTCGCCTCTGGCGGAGTAATACGTAACCAAAAAAAAAAAAGGATTGAGATCAATAATACAAATTTCAAAATCTTACTTATTGAAGAAATATAAATGAAATTGAGCGCCCCGGTAGGCTAGTTGGTAGCGTGCTAGCTTATCAGTGCGGGGGTCGTGGGTTCAATTCCCACCAGAGGCTCTGGTCTGTTTTCGCTACAACGAGCCGAAGGCCTTTGTTGCTAGTGCTCGGTTAGGGTATTAACATAAAATTTGTAATTATATGATTTATAAATAAAATAAATAAATAAATAAATAAATAAATAATAAATGAAATTATTATTATTAATATTATTAAAATTAATATAATTTTTAGATTATAGTACAACAACTCTTCATTTAATGAAACAATTCATACTTTGCTGTTTATTTTTTTATTATTTATTTATTTATTTATTTATCCTATTTTTAATACTGTTTTTTAATAATAACAAGAATGCTTCAATTGTTATATAAAATAAAGATACTATAATTTAAAAATAATATTGGTACTCCTTTCCCAAAATTTATGTGTGTTTTTTTACCTTAAATTTATTGCATGTAAATATCTCTTTTTCCCTTGAATTTAATGTTGTTTTAATGTTACTTCATTTAATTTTAATAAAAAAGCAATATTTTTGTTTAAAAATAAAAAAAAGCATTTTTAATATACCGGCATATAGAAAAAATTCTTATATATGACCATATATGAACACTCATATATGTCCATATATGACCATATACCCTCGAATTTCAGATTTGAGCATATATTGAATAATATATGAACCCATATATGTAGCCATATATGACCATATATGAACATTTTCGGCAGGGTTGTATATTTTCTTTTAAAACAATAAAATTCGTGATTCCAATTGTATTACTTTTTTCTATACGACGCGATTTTAGGTTTGTTTTTACGAATATTATATATATGCAATATAATTGCTATATTTCTAGTTCTGGCGAAGTGTATTGTTTAAGACATTTTGCAAGTGGCTATTACACGTTAGTTCACGGATTATCGCGGCTCATAGTTGGTCACTTTTTTTAAATCGAAGACGTTTTCATTTAAATATTCGCGAATAAATTACGTTTTACATTTTTGTAATATATCTGTAAAGAAACCGCTTATTTATTCCAATTGTATTACTTTTTTCTATACGACGCGATTTTAGGTTTGTTTTTACGAATATTATATATATGCAATATAATTGCTATATTTCTAGTTCTGGCGAAGTGTATTGTTTAAGACATTTTGCAAGTGGCTATTACACGTTAGTTCACGGATTATCGCGGCTCATAGTTGGTCACTTTTTTTAAATCGAAGACGTTTTCATTTAAATATTCGCGAATAAATTACGTTTTACATTTTTGTAATATATCTGTAAAGAAACCGCTTATTTATTAAACAATTATCTAAATGTAGAAAATCTAAGCTTTTATTTGAGATACTATTTGTTAAAACAATTGCTTTAAAAGTTGGTCTAGTTTAAGCATGAGGTATTTATCGAACTTTGAGCGACTAAAAGTACCCAACATTTAGCATAGGAGACCTTGAATTTTGAAAAACCAAAACAGGACAGTGTGGTGTGGAATACCCACAGCGTACACAGTGAAGACACGGTGACTAGAGTGCCTTTTTTTACGGCCTTTTAGAAAACTACGTGGAAACTACTATTTTAATACACTATAAAAGCAACTGCGCTATGACTAACTGTAGGTGAAACAACTGTATGACAAATTATTCTGTCTCTTTTTATTGCGTCTGATTTTCCACTTCGTCAGCTTATTATTGGTTTGGCCCACTCACCATTTTTGTAATAATAGAGGCGAATGGATTATATATAATATGAATATCCTCTTTCTATTTCTGAAACTTGTTTTTCGATATTGGTGAAAAAATATTTTGGACCCCCCCCCCCCTTACCAATAAGAAAATCTTCGGCACGCCACTGAATGTAAGTACTTATGTATAACTATTTATCCTGTTTTTTGTCAAGTGCCCACTAGTAATACGTCCGACACAAAAATATATCAATTTATTTTGTCACAGAACTGCAAAAAGTGAAGTACTCCTGAAGAAAGTACATTTTCTAAGTAAGCACGATCTTCCAAATAAAAAAAAGTAAGGGATATTAATATAAAAACGTCTTTCTAAGCATATTTTAAAATAAAGGTGTTCAGTTTTTAATACTAATTCATAATATAATTAAATAATATGTGTGCTGTTTACACAGATGTCTAATTCATCAGAAGCGAGGTCCAAAGTATGGGGGAACAAAATGAAAAATAATGAAAATAATATACACTATTTCCCAAACTCAAGAGGAGGAACATACATACAAAATTTAACCCCCTAGCTCCAGTGGTTTTGGCAAGCCGTCAAGTGGGAGAATTTTCCCTTTTTTTGCCCCACCCGCTTGGCTTTTAAAAAATCCCGTCCTAGCTGATGTCTACACAAGAGGAAGAATCCTCATTAGAAATTTAAACTTCCTAGCTTCAGCGGTTAGAGCAAGGTGTTAAGAGAGAGATTTTTGCCCCTCCCCGTAGGAATTCTTAAATATACTAACTGAAGGGATGTATACGTCGGAGAAGTAACTTATATACCAAATTTCAACTTCGTAGTTCCAACGAATTTAGTAAACCGTCAAGGGGGAGAATTTTCCCATTTTTTGCTCCTCGCCAATGGATTTCCCAAAAATCTCGTATTGACTGTTGTCTAAACTGGGAGGAACCTGCATTCCAAATTTTAACTTCCTAAGTCAAGCGGCTTGAGCAGGCTGTTAAGGTGGCGACTTTTCGCTCTTTAAACCTCTCTTTTTACCACGTCAAAATTATAAAATGTGAGTGAGTTATCACATACTCCAAGGAAAGCATAATTCAAATATCAGGTTTTTAGCTAAAGGGATTTGGGTAGGCCGTGAAAGGAAAATTTTTGCCCCTCCCCGAAGAAAATTTCAAAAACCCCGTCTTATCGGATGTCTACGCTGGAGGGGGAACCTGCGTAGAAAATGCTAGATTCCTAGCTCCAGTTGTTTGGGCTGGGCGATGTTGAATGTGAGTGAGTTAGTAACGTTATTCCTTTATATATCGAGATTAGATTAAAAGCTTGATACTTGGTCAACGGTAGTTTTAAATATGGGATCATTAAAGGCAGAGCTTGCATTTAATCGCAATTTTCCTTAACCGCAGTTGTGGTTAAAATGCGTGCCGTTAATTGCGGTTAACGGTGAATCGCACTCACTTTAAAATATTTTTTAATCCAATTTGTTTTCACAAAATTAATAACAAATTTTTTATTTTAATCTTAAAAAGGGCAAATCATACTATTATGCTATAGTTATAAATAATAACTGCTTAAAGTTAAGACAAATACCACCAGTCTGATCGAAATAGTAAATTTTAGATAATTAGTGTACAGTAGTGTGGGTTTGAACGGACGATAATTTGCTTGCTCTTAGTATCGCCATTTTTAACAAAAATCTCATTGCCAAATATATATATATATATATATATATATATATATATATATATATATAGTCACTAAAGTTTGTATGCAGGTTTTTTCATTTGTCAAAATTCATGTTTTTATATCTTATATTTTCAAAAATGAAACGTATCACTTTTTATTTTGTTTAAATACTCGTTTCATTTTTGAAAATATAAGATATAAAAACATCAGGTTTGGCAAATGAAAAAACATGCATACAAACTTTAGTGACTGACTGTATATATATTTTTTAAACATAATTTTCAATTAAAAAACTCAAATAGAGCACTAAAAATTTAAAACAAAGTAGATATGTCAAGCTAGAAAAGATGACTGGGTAATACGTGATTCAGTTTTTTAAAAATCACTTGTTTTAACCAACTTTTGCTATTTTGAAAAGTGTAAAATAATGAGTTTCGGCCTACCATCAAACGATGCTACTTGTAAAGGAAACCACCTAAGAAAATCAAAGACAAGTTAAACGAAGTCCTTGGCACATCTGCACAAGAAAATAAATTTAAATGCGACCGACCAAGAAAAAAATTAGTAATAGCAGCCCATTGATTTTTGCATTACCAATAATAACCTACCCCACTGCATTACTTCTAAAGTGAAACTAAGAAGTTACAAATAATGTGTTATACAGTTCTTTGCATACTGCATTACTTTTAAAGTGCAAATAATGAGTTACTAATAATGTGTTTCTATTTTTGCTTTTGATATATCATTTATTTTTTTTTTTGGACCATGCAAAAAATGTGTTTTTCTATATGTTTTTTAAAAGTTTTGTGATTTGCCTTTGTACCATTTAAAAAAAAAAAACATTACGATTTAAAATTTATAAAAATTTCCGACTTTATTTCATACTTAAATTTAAATTCGGGTTACATAACTATTTGAAATGCCGAACGTTGCATTCAAAACGACAGTTTGTTTGTTTTTTTGGTTGGCTAATAGTTAACTCACTCTGACACTCAGCGAAAAAACTTATTTTATTTTTCATAAAAATTGGAAAAATTTCAATTTTTTACACCATTTTTATAATATTTTTTTCACGGTTTCATTGGAAATTCCACAAAGAATTTATTCAGAGAAAAAGCTTGTAACACGAGGAATGCATATTTCTAGCCAAAGGTTTTGGGTCTAGAAATCTTAAGAAGAGATTTTGCTCCTACTCGCGAAAATATCCAACCCAGTACTCCCAGAAAACAGTACCAGTTGTGGCTACCTAACTTATTGCCAATCGAATTATGTCGGACACGACAAATATTTTCATATTAAATTATATTTTTAGTCTTAAAAGTCAATATTCAGTTGTGCTATTTAATATTTATATACCACATAAATATTATTACGTTTCATAAAATTTTATTTAAAGATAAATTTTATATATGAAATTATTCCGGTATCGAACCTGGAAATTCAGATATGTACATACAGGTTGGTTGAAAAGTTCCTGCGCTCGAAATGAAAGAATACTGTTTTTGTTACGAAATATATTTTTTTATTCAATATAATCTCCTAGAAGCTCAATACACTTGTTCCAATGATCTTCCAATAATTTTATCCCATCCTTATAATGGTTTTCCGGAACTCTGCAAAATAACCGTCTACGGCTGCTATGGCCTCTTCACTCGACGAAAAATGCTTTCCACGAAGGAATTCTTTGAGATTTCTGAAGAGATAGTAGTCACTGGGAGCCAAATCTGGTGAATACGGTGGATGTTCAAGCAATTCGTACTTTAATTCTTTGAATTTAGCCATCGTCAAAACACTTATGTGAGCAGGTGCATTGTCTTGATGAAAAATAATTTTTTTCTTCTTTAAACCAGGTCCTTTCTCACGAATTTTTTCATCCAGTTCATCCAAAAGGCTGCAATAATATTCAGAGTTGATTGTTTTACCTTTCTGAAGATAATCAACAAAATTCCTTTTGCATCCCAAAAAACTGATGCCATAACCTTCTTTGCTGATCGTTGTGACTTTACCTGCTTTGGAGCTGAACAACCAGCTTCAGTCCCTGTAAACGTTCTTGCTTCAATTTAGGATCATGGTGGTAGATCCAAGTCTCATCCATAGTTATGAAACGACGCAAGAAGTCGGTTTTATTCGGCTTAAAACGCTCCAAATTACGCTGAGAAATTTGTTTTCGATCCAGTTTTTGTTGAATTGTTAATGTGTACGGCACTAACTTTTTTCATACGTAATTCTTCTTGTAAAATATGGAGTACTCGTTCGTCTGAGATGCCTATGGCATTAGCAATTTCACGCTTAGTCAAACTTGGATCTTCACTAACCATATTATGTACCTGCTCAATGATTTCTGCTGTGGTTGCAGTTTTTGTCGTACTTCGCGTGGATCGTCTTCAAGGCTGGCACGACCACGTTTAAATTCACCAGCCCAAAATTCAACGGTGCATTTTGAAGGTGAGGACTGCTTATACACTTCTAACAATTGTTTATAAATTTCCTTTGCTTTTAAAACCTTCAAAACAAAGAATCTAATGACTGCACGATATTAAATTTTTTCCATATTAAAAAAAATCAATGACACGTCAACTTCAAATGGCTTGTAAACAAAGAAAGAATCGACAGAATGACTTGCAACTTTGCATGTGTTCTCAGGACAGTTATACCAACTTGAGAAAAAAAAAGTTTGGAGCTAGCAGTGCCATTTAGATTTGTTATCTTAATGTTTTAATATTTAATTTTAATTAAAAAAATTTAAATGTTTGCCTTTTCCAGGATTTGAACTCGGAAATTCGGAGTACTAGGCTACCTCTCTACCCACTACACGACAAACTTATAAATGTTGATGGCTAATTTTGAATGTAATTAATTTGCTAGGGAAATAAATATAGTTTAAAATTCATTTATTAATAACAATCATAAGTGGCGTCTATAATCAATACAATCCGCAATTCGGTTGGTTCTATTGAAACCCGAATTTGATGGTATATTTGATAAGAAGAACAGTATTTGTAGTTACCATTTTTAAATATCGAAAATGTTTTAACAAATTTGATAAATTGTACTAATTTTATGCTACCTTCACTTAATAAATGGTTACCTCTACTGTACGCATTTACTGACCGAATTTTATTTTTGAAGTTGATTGGAAATACCAATAATTGGAAAATATTATTATTTTTAGTAAGTCCAAATAAAATAACGCAATAACAAATAAATTTTAATGGTTTTGATCGAATTGCAAACAGTCTTTTCTCTGGGTGTAGACGTCGATGGTAGACGAGCAACATATATGACAAATTTCAAGTTCCTAGTTGCAGCGTTCAGGTTAGGTGATTAGGGCGGCATTTTTGCCATTTTGACATCATTTTTACCACTTCTAGTTATTGGGACCTTAAATTAATTATGAGCGTTTACACTAAAAGCCCCGCGACGTCGAAAGGCGATTTTTTGCAAGTGGACAGCTCGAACGCCAAAGAGGGAAGGGTTATATTTGCATTGCAATCATGTTCTATTCATGGCATGATCTGTATTTGGTGGGACCAGCGCAGCGTGATCAACTACGAGCTGCTCAAACCGAATGACACGATCACGGGGTAACGCTATCGGACTCAACTTATGCGTTACAACTGCGCACAGAAGCAAAAACAGCCGGAATTCGAAGAAAGGCACGACAAAGTGATTTTGCAGCATGACAATGATCGGCCACATGTTGCAATACCTGCTTGAAAACGCTGAAATGGTAACTCCTGCCTAACCCGCCGTATTGTTCACACATCGCTGCTTCCAACTACTACTTGTTCCCGTCGATGACACATGGCCTGTCCCGTTGAAGTTCTTTATATGAACAATGTAAAATATGGGTCGACGATTGGATTGCCTCAAAAGACGAATCGTTCTTCCGAGCTGGTATTCGGTATAAAAGTTGGCGCATTGGACTGTTACACAGAACGCCAGGGACGGCAACATCAGTTTTGAAAATTAATATGTATGAGTTTTCTATACCTCATACACAACGCAACGTACTCCTTTGATGTTTTCATAGCACTTTACCCCACCGAAGAGCTAAAAAGCTACAACAATTTCGCCAACTCTCCATCAGATGACGGTCGCCAATTGTTCTAAGATTTATAATCTCGCGCAGTAACAGTGTTGCCATTGTTTTTTCTCTTATGACCCTCCCCATAAAAATTTAATAAAATCCCGCCTAGCTCCAGCGAATTGGGCTGGGTGAATTGGCTTTACAATAATGTTTGTTGGGATTCGTTTCTATATTTGAGAATGTGTGCGTGTGACAGATGTAACTGCGTTTAAATAAACTTTACACGGGGTGTGAATATGTGTGGATTTTGTTACTTTGAGATATAAATAAAACTGTGTTTTAGATCCTTGTTTCATTACCTTCGTCGACTGTTAAATAAAAAAATTGCATTTTATTTACATTGAATCAATAAAAAAAGAAAGAAAAAAAGCATACAATACAAAAATGCCTGCGTATCGACGAGATATGTTTCTTTCCACTTAAAATTTTCCACTTTTTTGTTTGTTTCATTTTGCACTGAAACGTGACACTTTTATTGAAGCTCCGTCAATCAATCCAAAACAGCATTGAATACTTCATCTTATTTCGTCGTTGAAAGGTGATGAAATCTACGACATTCACAAAGTGTATAGTTTTACAGAAGCTTTTGTATCCACCCATTGGGATATTCGAAAATAATTGCTCTTCTTTGCTCATCGATAATAAAATGTTTCGTTTTTATTATTATTTTGTCATTGTTTCGTAGTGCTTATCCGCAATCCTACCTACGAGACAAAAGACGAATGCGGTTAACTTAGTGATGTGCATACAAATAGCAAATTTATTTTCTATATAGACATTTCAGAGGTTAAATATAAAATTACTCGCCTTTGTGTTGTTATAGTTATAAAAAACCAGGAAATTTTAATTATGGTCTATTATTGTCCATGTTTAATGTTTTAAAATTTTTGCAAATTCTTTAAATTAATATTTCTGAGATGTTGTAACGATATTAAAATGTATAGTTTTTTTAATATTTTTTTTTATAATTTTATTATTATAGCGCCAAAACAAAAAAAAACAGTGATTTTGAGTGAGTTTGCATGGAATCTGACTTAACCATTTGATTATACATAAAACTTAAAAAAGAATATTATTTTTCATCACACGCAATGACAAAGCATTCACAACAGTAAAGCTGAAAGTCCATATCACGCGTTTTCGCGTCAATGCGTTAAACGCATATACGCTTTACGGAAATTCAAGTTACATGCGACGCTTTTTACGCTTTTGTGTTTACACTTCGTGTTTTTCCACAGCTTCAATTAGTTTTTCTTCCATTTTGTAGTTTTTAAAATAAAAATAACCTATCAAAATCAGCTGATCTGTTCGTACGTTGCTTATGACGCTTACAAAAGTAGAAAGTACTTTTCGCGTCATACGCGTCAAGGCATTCTACGCTTTAGTACTCTGTAACTTGCAGCATACAATTACACTAATCCTACTTTTTTGACAACCGCGTAGGGCGCAGCATGCGTGCACAAACATTTTTGATTTATCGCTTTTCGTCAGAAGAAAATGGCGCAAAAAATACCGGATATATCACAACGCTTTCGAAATTAAATTTTAGTTTCTGCACTCAGAATATTATGTAGTTTACTGTTCCATTTAAAAATAAAGGAATATACATTTATTTTTCAAAGAAAAATCTATATTAACTTTTTTATACATTTATTCGAAATGATTTTTCATTTGTTTGAAATACAATAAATATTTACCCACAAAGCGGAAATTTGTGGTTTATTTTTGTCCGTAACAGTTATTACAAATTTAAATTTTGCTTGCTGTCTGTTTCAAAAAAAATATTCAAAAAATTTCAATTTGTTTGTTTATTTAAATTGGTTGTTTATATACAAAATTATTTCAATTCAAATTACAAGAACTTCAAAAAGACACACAGAAACATATTCACACAAAAAGTGTCTATAGCCATGCATAACATTTTGTATTAAAAAAACATACAAAAAGGAAAACAATTTCAAATAAATGATAAAATCATTTATTTTTTTAAAGAATTGGTAGGTAACAGTTTGACATTTATTTTAAATGATTATATCATTTGTTTCTTACGGATGTGTCAGTCAACGTTTAAAAATAAATAACAAAAGGCATTTAATTTAAATGAAAATTAAGTAGACCAGTTTTTAAAAAAAATATCATTTCTTGTAAATGACATATTCTGTTATTTTAACTTACAAACTATTTTAAGTGTGTGTTTTGAAGCTTACAAAATTTCCACTGGCTACGATATTTTTATAGCATTAGTGCGGGTTCTATCCCCAGCGGCGGCAGCAATCAATTTAGAAAAAATAGTAATATTGTACGGGTTTTCTATCCCTCATACACATCGCACTAAAAAGCTTCAACAATTTCGCCAATTGTGCATCAGATGGCGTGTAACTACTGTTCTAAGACTTATCATCTGGCACATTGTTGCCATATTTGAAGCCCTTTTTCTTTCATCACCTTTCATCTCTCCACATAATTTAGTAGAAAGAATTTTCTGGGAGTTACTTCCCTAAAAATTTTAAATTTGTGTGTTAAAAAACATATTTTATTTATTTATTTTATTTATTAATCATATAATTACAAATTATATGTTAATACCCTAACCGAGCACTAGCAACAAAGGCCTTCAACTGTTAGTTTTATTTTAATATTTTTAAAGTGAACAGATACAGAATATACGTCGACAAGCCATGGAACGCTCCATTCCACAATAAAAAAATTTATCATGGGTATGAACACTTTAATGGATGCGTTTCCGGATGTTCCTAATGTTTCGAATTTCAAGTTGCCGTGGTTAGCAAGATCTCGCTATTAAATCGCTCCGAACTTTTTTTTTTGAGATTTTTGGAAATCACGGGTCTAAACAAGCCAAAAACTCTAGAAGCTCTTGTTGTAAACTCTATAACCTCTTGTGCGAAAAGTTATGCCGTTTATTTGTACACTTAAAATAGTTTGTAAGTTAAAATAACAGAAAATGCCATTTACAAGAAATGATATTTCATTTAAAAACCGTTTTACTTAATTTTCATTTAACTAAATGTTGTTTAAACAACATTTAAGAAACAAATGATATAATCAATTAAATGTTTAAATTTACCAATTCCTTAAAAAATAAATGATATCATTTATTTAAAATTGTTTCCGTTTTTGCATTTTTTTTAATCTACAAAATGTATGTATGCATGGCTATAGACACTTTTTGTGTGAATGTGTTTGTGTATGTATGCGTCTTCAAGACATCTTCAATGATGGGTGCATGCAATGTAAAGTACTTGAATACACTCACAATATTATTTCGTTAGAAACAACTTAAAATACATATTAAATTAATCGAAAATACAATCAAAAAGAGGACTACTGATTTTCCATTATGTTCAACCCATTTTGTTGTTTATATTTAATCATTGTTTAATAATCGACAAAAGTAAAAACAATAGAAAGACGTTTAAAATAACCATCAAATTTTTACCGACAAAAAGTTAGAAAAAACTACTTTTGTGGTTTGTTTTTCAAATTGAAAGGTTTTTTTATTTGTCTGCCAATAAAAATATATACACGCAGTTGTATATATTTTTATTGGCTTTGTGTGTATGTATATTTGAATAATTTCTTGTAATTTTTATTGAAATAGTTTTGTATATATACAAACTATTTTGGTAAAAAAACAAAAAGGAATTATATGAATTTCTATTTTTTGAAGAAGAAAACATAAAATTTTACATTTAACTGAAAATATCAACTCCTACTGAATGTCTGTAAATTTTTATAGTTTGTTTTTTGAATGACTGATTCAAATAGTTAAAAAATATATTTCTATGAATTTCAATTGATTCTTCATTTAAAAACAAACTTTACGTATTACTTTTTAAATAAACTACAGTCGGTAACGGAAAATATATTGTGAGTGTACAAATGTAAGACAGCCGTAATAAATCGTCAACGACTTTTTCGAACAAATGTCGGGGAAATCGTGGAAGACTGAAAAAGAGACAATGTCGCTCAGTTTGTCGTTCACGCAATATAAATGAAGACAATATTTAAGATGCCGACGCTCACCTTGTCTTTAATATTGTTTAAAAGATGACAACTTTCAGGTCTGTCGCTAATTTTGTCGTTAACGAAGATTTCTTACACATCATCGTTTAAGCTAACTTCAGCGACAGGGGACAAATTTGAAAATTTCTTACATAAATAATCGTCAAAGACGATTATTTGGTAAACTGGGAAGTTTTTTAATTTGAATTGAAATAGTTTAGTATACAACCAATCAATTTTAATAAAAACAAATTGGAATTTTTTTAATATATATATTTTTTTTAAACAGACAGCAAACAAACTTTATATTTAAAACAACTGTAACATATACAAATAAACCACAAATTTCCGTTTTGTGGGTAAATTTCTAACAAATTTAAAATATAAATGAAACTGAAAAAAACTGCAAATGCTATAAAATTATTTCGAACAAATGTAGTTATAAAAAAGTGAAAATAAATTTTTCTTTGAAAAATAAGAGTATGTTCCTTTATTTTTAAATGAAACGGAAAATTTTTTTATTAAACTACAAACAGTAAACTTTAAATTGTTGTTCTAAAATTGTTTTTGTAAATTTACTACTGTGAAAAGTGTAAAGTTTTATGTAATATTACGAAAATTCGACTAAATGAGTAAAACTTTTTTGCGCACACTTTCATATACTTTAATACACACACGAAGTATTTGTAGACACAATGTTTTTACAATTTAATACATTATGCCTAAAATTAGTATTATTACGGAAACAGTTTGTAAACATACTTTCTTATAATGGTAATAAAACTACGACATTTTTAAATTTAAAAAGAAAAAATATTGAAAAAAATTTCAAAAATCGATTAAATTTGAGAACTATGTATTGTGAATTACTAAAAAATTAAAAATTTACAAATGTAGTATTTGTTATACTCGTAGTCAGACATGTCACAGTCTTCATTACATTAATTACTTTTAAAAGTAAAATTGAAAACGAAAATTCCTTCTACAGAAAGAAATTATATTTTGCAAATTGTTACCAAATGTAATGTTAAGAATACTATTCCTACTCAGCAAAAATATACATTACCAAGTAATTATGGGAGTAAGTAGCACACAAAGGGTTTCACTAGTTACCAGTTTATTTATTCGCTTAGTCCCGATTCACACAGACCAACTTTTGTTGCGGCGATTCTTGTCAGTTCTCTTATAAAGTTGCCTTTATGCTCACACAGAGACATTTTTCCAGCAATTTTCGTTTCCATTTGGTTTAAAATGAATGAAAAACAAAACGAAAAGTAAAAAAACAAAACGAAGAATGAAAAAAAAAAAAAAATGAATTGCCGAGAACAAGCAAGTCCGTACCAATTACCATTCTTCTTTCCCCCTCTCTCCATCAAACTCAAGTGGTGCGTAACAAAAGTTGCTCTGTGCGAAATGGGACTAAATTTTTTTTCGCGATGTCCCAAAATTCATGATGGTCATTACCCTATCGCTTACAAAAAAGTTAGAATAATCAGTTGCTGATATAAGTGGTTTCTTAAAATAGAAAAGTAAGTAGTTTCTCTTAGTAAAACAATAGTAACCCTTACTCGGGTAAAATTCACCTACTTATTACAGCAACTACCAGCAAATTATTATTTTACATTATTTTGGTCATTACGTTGTACTTTTAAGTGACCTGTTATCTACACGGTAATGTCCTGTGATTACCATATATTTGCTGGGTAGTAATTTGACGTTAAAAAACATTATTGATGAATATATTTTAAGTTTTTAAACACAGCTTGTATGAAATTTTATTATTCGAAACATTTTGCTTTTGCTTATTTAGATATTTTTCGCTTTCGTTAACTCTAGAACGTTAAAAAATGCTTTTTGTGGAAATTTTGTGCTCTAAGTGCTATTTTTTTGATAAAAGTTCCTATATAGTTAAATCAAATAGATCACTGAGCAGAACTAAATGTTTTAAGTTTTCAGGAAAAATTACGTTTTGTTAATCACTCATAAAAATATTGAATATTCTAATAAAAAGCATTTTTAATGTACATTTTTTTGGGTGAAATAGATGAAGACACTTTAAGGAATTCATAAATACTACTATTAAATAATTTTTTCGAGTTTAAGGTTCTCTAATCGGGTTATTCTGTAACTACGTGAAATTTGTCACGTTCAAATATGCAACTCTAATATATTGAGCACAGGTTGAGTCACTAATATTCAAATTATATTCACGTAAATTTTTGTGTATGCCTTTAAGAGAATTTAACATTATGTGACTCTCCCTATCCTAAATTGTATATTTCGATGTGACAACTTTTCAGTTATGGAATAACCCAATAAATATTAATTCGACTTTTTGAAAGTGGAATGCATGAAAATACGCAATCAAAACTGTTAAAAAACTGTTAATGTTTGTTACCAAGTATAGGTTAATTGAAACCAATATGTTGCATCTTTGAAAATGAGATATGTCTTTAATTTATAATATTTATTGCACAATTAACTTTTTTTAAACTTTTTTTGCAAAAAAATTGATTACGGACTTTACAGTAACGGAGCTTACATTTCGTTTTTTTTTAATTTTAATTCAGAAGCCCTTTGCCAAAAATTGATTTGAAAAATAAAATCTTTAGATGTCTATAAGGTGAATTGCAATATTCATTTGGTTTTATTATTCAATGCATAGTTTGGTGGCAGTAATTTGAATGAAGTTAACAACATTTTTTTAATTTTTATTAATTTTACACTTTCTCATCTCGAAAATGTTACTTGTCGCAGAAAAACTATAACTCAGTTATAATATATGATAAGCCACAGTCTTACGATTATTTGAATATAAATAACTCTATAATTGTCGTAATTGATTGAATTGCGTAGGCAGAAATTTGTTAAATTCTAAAAGTAACGTCGAGAAATGTTACACAATTGAAGTCATGGCAAAGTTATTTTTTTATTAATTTAAGTTTTAAGCTAGAAACGAGGATTACATTTGGCCTATAAAAATGGACACACATTTTTAAAATTAGCCAATATTAAAAATTGTCATAAATTATATAGAATAGCAGTCAATTCGTCGATATAAACTGAAATATACAACAAAAGTGTAACCCTTCTGTACGATATTTGGAAGTTACATGGTTTTTATCACATTTTTTGATATCATGCATATAGCATACATAGAACCCACAGCCAAATAAATGTAAGTGCTAATGAATCAAATCTTTCCAGATTAAAAATCAGTTAGAAAGATTATATTCTAGTTAGTATCTTGAACTTAATTACATTTTGTATAAACATGTTATATCCTTTAATTATACTTTCATATATTTAATCTTTCTTTCATTTCTTTATTACCCAGCAAAACATTGGTAATGGGTGCGATATTCTCATGCGTCACCTTGTAATGATAGCTCGATACCTTTTTCATTATTTGCAAGCATAAAGTAATAAGTTACTCATTATTGATTACGTAATATATGATTTATAAATGAAAAGTAATAATTGAAATATTTTTGTAAATCTATTTTTTTTAAGCAAAAGGGTAATGTATGTTTGTTTTGATAACACTAGCGAAAAAACGAAGCGCAATTCATTTAAGTTTAAAGCAATCAAATACTATATGCGTCGATAGCTCAGTGGGTAGAGTTCATGGCTGGCAACCAGAGTTCCCTGGTTCGATTCACATCATGACCACATTACTTTTAATAATGCTTAAAATATTTGTAATAATTTTTTTAAAATAAAAATTACTCTTTTTAAAATCTATTTTTAGACACATTACTTTTTCCATTCTCGTAACCATATAAGAAATCCCTTACATTATCACCTCTAAAGTAATGGGTATATACATTACTTTGAGGCTCATAGCCTTTAAAATTCATCAGTGAAGTAAGGTGTAAAGAAGGGACAGAAACCCCGAATAAAATGGGTTCAGGTTCAGGTTCATCGAAATAAAAATTTCAGGTTTGGGTTCGGTTCAGGGTTCGGGTTTAAAATTTAAAAAAAGTATAAATGTTTTATTAATAGGAAATTTATTTATTTTCCAAAGAAGTTTTCGTTTAATTTTATAAATAATATATTTTAAGGTTTTCTTATTTTAACTTTGTTCTTTGGTTTACAAAATCGTTCCTTCTTAAGAACAAGAATTTGATTCTCTCATAAAATTCTCTTCTTCTCTTTTTGTTTGCAAATTTTTGAAAATTTCAATTTTATTTAAAATATGGTTTTTAGCATATTGAACATCTTCGGGACTTAGCATTACTTAAATCTGCTATCTAGATATAATGCTGCAGTCAAAAGTGGATTATTAATAAAATGGGATTCTCTTTTTACAAGTATTTAAATATAATTCTCATGAAAATGGTTTTTTTGTCATCTTTTGTTAGCTCTAATTTCAAACTAAGCCAAATTCTATAAAAATTGCCTAAAGTCATCTGTTTTTCTTGTAGTTCCAGCGTTAAATTTTTAACAGGTGCAAAACCTTCTACGAATTCTTCAATAATATTCCAAATTTGATCATTTATAGTTAATGCAGCATCCAGTAGTTCCGAACAAAAACTTCTGTATTCCCATAAGGCTTGAACCATGTCATAACTCGAATTCCATCTAGTTTGACTAGATTTTTTTAAGTTTTACGCTTTAACTAAAGAAGAAATTTTTGATGTTCGCAATTTTTGCAAATAGCTCTACATTGATCAAGTATTTTCTTAAAAGAAGGACTAGATATAGTGTGGAATGCAAGAAATGTAATGTGTTTTATGATTTTTCTATCAAACATTTCCCACACCATGAACAGCAAGAATATTTTTTTTTATATTTTTGAACCCGAACCTGGTTAAATTTTTGGGTTCAGCGGGTTGAGGTTCAAAGTTTTCATAAACAGTGAACATGAACCCGTTTGGTTTCGGGTTCGGGTCCCAGGTGTAAAGTAATCCATGAGCCCCTATGGTTACACATTATTTGGTAATGTGTGGTTTTGCTGTGTAGTAATATTATTTTCATTCAAAATCATTTTCATTTAATTACACTCTAAAAATGTTTTTAAATTTTTTAATATAAATTGGGTAAGGTTTTATATAATATTACGAAAATACGGTATATAAACACAAGATGCGTAAAACTTGTTTGCGCACACTTTCATATACAATAATACACACACGAAGTATTTTTAGACAATATGTGTTTAGAATCAAACACATTGTGCATAAAATTAGTATTATTTTGTTAAATAAAAATTTTACGAACAAAGTTTGTAAATATACTAACTTATAATGGTAAAAAACTATGACATTCTGTAATGAAAAAAATAATCGAAGAAATTTTAATAATCCAAAAAAGAAACTATTAGTTTTTAAATTTATCAATTATTTGAAATTACTAAACAATAAATTTATTGTTTTTTTTATTGTGAGTTACTAAACAAATATTTACAGTAAAATCGTGTTTCTTTATGCACAAGTTTGCTAAGTTTACCCTTTAATTTAAAAATTACACTTAAGTTTTACGAACTTTTAATGCAATTTTACCCTTTTTGTGTCCAATTTTACCCTTTTTGTGTCCATCAACTTATGCATAATGTGTGTATTTTTTTTTTCATTTACGCACACAGTGTAAATTTACCCATCTTATAAAAGGAGTGCGGTTTCCTACTATAAGTTGGGTAAATTTCAACAGAAATTATATTGTAGCAAAACAACATCGGCTGAAAATATTTTAATTTAAAAAAAAATATATATATTATTAATTATTAATAAATTATTAGTGATTTTACGTAATGATGTTACGTAAATAATGAGCAAAATCGTAGAAGAAAATCGGTTGAAAATAGAAATTTTATATTTTATTACTTAACATATTTAAAAAACATAAAAAAAAACAAAATTGGTAAAGTAGCTGGCAACGTAGCTGTTACTATACTTCCAAAGTAATTTGGGCTTTAAGATATGCTTAAATTTTGTCCACAACTTCATCCACTAACGTCTGATATGATGTGAAAGTGATTGTATTGTAGTATGTTGACAACTTTTGTCAATTTTTTGTTGTTGTTTTGGGACAATTGTGTCATAAAGATTTTCTACTTTTATTGTAAATTTACTGTTTACCTTTAATAACTTTAGTACAAATATAAAGAAGAATTATTCGTATACACGTGGGAAATCTTGTGAAAGCTCAACACTATGTTATAATAAATTTTACAAGAAAATATCATTAAAAACGATGGTTAATTTAAAACTGTCTTTTAAGTGCATTTAACATTTATGTATAGAGCAATTCAAAATATTTTCGAATCAATTTTTGGAACGTATGTCATTGGATTTCATTAAAAATTAACACATCGGTATTCCATTTTGCTTTGGTATTCATCTGTGCTGTATTAAATTTTTCAAAAATCGTTGTATATCACGCTGTATTGTGGCTACACTTAACATTGTAAAACCCTAATGTCAGAAAATTCAAGCTCGCAAAATATCATTAAACTTTAAGGAAATATTTCGATAATGCCAGCAGAACAATTTTAAATTATTTAATGCCGAACGTAGCGGCCACCTTTATAAAATTTTCGTTACATATTCAGTATTTATAGTAAAACGTTGGTCTCCTCGACACAAAAGTATCGATATATATATATACTTTAAAATCCGACGTAAATGGCGAAGATATAACGAATAATATAAAAAGGCGACCCAATTTTTCTATAAAATATATAACAGATGGAAAAGGCTCATTTTTACGGGTAATCATTCGCAGTAATATATATAAGTCTGTTCAAAGCCATGAGTTGTTTTTGGGTCGGGTGGTTCATAAGGAGGCTGACGATGACCTGGTTGCTCAGGTCTAGCGCTGATCTTCACAATTTTTTCCATTTAAAAAATTTGTGTTTACTATTCATTAAACATTTAATTTTGACCTCGAACCTAATAATCTATAAAGTATTTGATTTAGTTTAACCCACCGGGTGCCCTGCTTGACGATTTTCCAACTAGCATAATGTTATTATGCATACTGATATGTTAAATTCCATAAAAACTAGTTCAATTAAATTCTCTCTGTGTAAACAACACAATATTGCCAACTCAAATTAAAAATTGATAACGAATTTTTATTAACAGAAATCCATAAAGTTGATTCATATGACTAGTTTAGACATTTTGTATAAAAAAAAATACTTTTAATCTATACCGGCCAGTGAATGCATTTTGAAGGGTCGAAACATATATATGCTTATAACAAACATATTTTATTTGTAGGCAAGCATATTGTATGATAAATGCGGCCAATATAACTTACAGCGTTTATTATATTTCCAGCACGTCGTTTTTTTCAGCGTGTATAAATAAAAACCAAATATCGTTTGATGGAACGGCTGTACCGATTTGTCTATTTTTTTAAATTTTCGTAGTAATGCAATTTAAGTTTATACGATCAAAGTGGGCGTCAAAAATAAAATCAGTTAAATGGTTAATTGTGAATTAAAAAAAATTGTAAGTTTGGGAAAATTTTTTTTAATTTAGATTCCATTGTAAGTATATTGCAATCATTTCATGAATCGAAATAAGTTACATCGTTCATCTCATACAAATTTATAGATTAACCTACTATACACTCTAATTAATTTCTGTTAAAATTTACCCAACTTATATTAGGAAACTGCACTCCTACTTTAAGTTGGGTAAATTTACTCTTTGTGCGTACATAATTGGTAATTTTACATTGAAAGTGCGTAAAAATTAAATGAAATTTTAAAAACAACTCGCAAATTTACTAAAAGCATGCGCAAAAAACCTGTTTCGAACTGCGTAAAAATCCCAAAAAATGCGTATACTTACCAACGCAATGCTTTAAACTAAACTGCACAGAAACCCTTTTTTATACGACAATAAATATATTTTTATTACATACATATATGATTTAATAATAATGTATTAAAAACATAATACAGAATACATTTAGCAATGTTTTCATAATGGCCATATTCAATTTAAAATTTCTTGTGCGGCATGATTTGTATCCTCTTTTCCATTTAAAGACCAAATTTTGCCGATATAAAGATTTGGTTCATCCGTACTTACACAAAATTGGCTGTTGTCTCAATTTGGTTGCTTGTATTAGAAAATTGTATTTCAGTTGTTTTTTGTATAGGCTTTGTATAAATGATTTCGATATATTATAATTTTTTTGCTTTTTTAATTATTTAATATCTTCCAATTTTAAAATGTCATAATATTTTTTACCATTCTAATTTAGTATATTTACAAAATTTGTGCGTAAAATTTAAAATTTTTTTTTTTTATTTAAAAAATAATACCAATTTTAGGCACAAAGTGTTTAATTGTAAACACGTTATGTCTAAAAATACTTTTTGTGTGCATTATTGTATATGAAAGTGTGCACAAAACAGTTTTACGCATTTAGTGTTTGTATTTACCGAATTTTTGTAATACATATTACATAAAACTTTACCCATTTTATTGTAGTAAATTTACAAAAAAAATTTAGAGTGTAGACGGTGGGTTTTGAAGTTATAATCAAAGTGAATTAATTCTGTCGTATTGCAATATCGCCAATAAGAATCAGCAATTTAGGTCGCAGAACTTGTGATGCTTCAAACCAAGTGTATTTTCGATCTAATCAAACTGCGGAGCAACTGGAAGAGCGAAATGAAATTGCACGTTCAGACACAATCGCTCAGTAGAATACATCCGGGTTGCAATAAATTGAAATGTTTGTGTAAAATGACAAGCAAATGTTGCGTTAAATACTCATTGATCTGCATTCCGCTACAAAAAACCAATTCATAACAGTGAAGACCATTCCGTTTCTATTGGATCCAACCAGAAAAAAGATTGGTTGCAATTCGAACAAAACCATTAACATTTATTTGTAAGGATTTTATTTTATTTGGAATAATCCATTATTATACCAACAATACGGCATTAGGAATTAAACGTATACTATTATCCAATTATTGGTATTTCCAATCAACTTTACGAATAAAATTCGTTTAGAAATTGCGTACAATAAAAGCAATTACTATTACAATGTACTAGCAAATGAATACAATCTTTCAAATTTATTAAAAAATTGTCGATGTTCGAAAGTGGTAACTACAAATACGGTTTTCCTGATGAACTACATCATTAAATTTGGGTCTTAGTTGAACCAACCGAATTTTAAGTAGGTAGGGAGCTAGCCTAGTACTCCTAATTTCCAAGTTCAAATTCCGTGAAAGGCAAATATTTAAAAAAAAAAAGATATTTTTTTAATTAAAATAAAATGTTCAAATGTTTAAATAACAAATATATTACAGAAAATTAAATTGTGGTGCAGTAAGTAAGTCTGAATTATGAATCTTTACGCCTAGGTTCGATACCGGAGAAATCTAAAAATAAAATTTTTCTTAAAATAAAGTTTTGTGAAAATAAATATAAATATAAAAAAGACAACTGAATATTGGATTTCACAACTAAAAATATAATTTAATATTAAGATAGTTGTCGTAATCGCCAGAGTTCTATTGGCAACACATGCGGTGGCTACAACTGATACTGTTTTCTGGGTGTTCATTTGCCTTGTGTGCCCACATTGTAACGCATTGAATATAGAAATGACACTACTGGATTGTGTTGCGCAATGGAAATTGGCGCCATTGATTCCACTACTAGAGCCATTGCGCTCATTGCTTTTGGGAACAGGATCACATTTCAAACATTTTCTGACAGAAATCCAGAACTACGACAGTGGTTTCCAAATGACTTCATTTGGCGCAAAAAATGTGGTTCGGGACAATTTCAATGCAATACAATTACTTACAACATTTCATTTTGTATATATCGAACAGGTTCGCTTTTGCCACTTCCGGGTGCTGAATAAAAATTTCTGCATATTTACTTCAAAGGCAATGCACCACAATAAGTAGATCAACGTTGTGCGCACAACAGTTCGGTAAAAAACCAATTAGTGAAGAACTGCAAACTTTATTTTGCATCAACACAATCAGTCGATTGCATTGTTCAAAACCGCACTAGACTGCATGCCCTCTGATAATCACAAAACTTATATCAGAGCCGATAAGATTCCTGCAGGACAACATGCAAGACGTTTCAATGCACCAACAATTGATTATGTACCCATTGTTGTCTTGGTTAAAATTTGAAATCCCGTGATATTGTTCTACACAGATCATATGATGCGTTGGAATATCCCATCATATTTCTCGATCAAACTGATAAATCCGTTTACAGGTGCATAGCAAACCTATACTTCCTCTAACATAAAATAAATTCATTTTATTGACACGATATTAAATAAACAAACACAGAAAGAAGCCGGTGGAACTGGCAAACCCTTTTTGATGGCATTGATTTTGGCAATGGTACGCTCGTAGAATGATATTGCAATTGCACTTGCTTGATCAGGAATTGCAGCTACGAGGTCAATAAGTCCGTGACAGTATTTTTTGCAAAAAAAAATTATTTTTCAACATATTGATGGCTGGAAGATCTACAACCACAAATTTGTCTGTTTTTACTAACTTTTGTATTTCTTCATTTGAAAAGGGTGTTCAAATTGATACAATTTACATAGATTTCGCCAAAGCTTTTGATCGGGTTCCACATGAACTCTTATTATTAAAGCTTTCCAAGATTGGCATTCATTCGGAAATGCTAACTTGGTTCCTGCATTATTTAACTGGCAGGTAGGCTACAGTATCTGTAGATGGAATTTGTTCCGATTTTTTCATTCCAACTTCTGGTATTCCTCAAGGTAGCATACTAGGTCCTTTATTATTTAATATTTTTATTAATGATATAAGTTACTGCTTTAAAAATTCCCAATTTTTGATGTATGCAGATGATCTGAAAATTTTTAAGACAATTTTTTCTCTAAGGGATATTTCTGACCTACAGGATGATTTAGATAATGCAATTTCCTGGTCAAATCGTAATGGTCTACCGTTTAATTTTTCTAAATGTTTTCGAATGTCTTTTCATAGACGTCGCAATGTTCTTCCTTCTGAATATAGAATGAATGGATATCTATTAAAATCTGTGGATGAAATATTGGACTTGGGTGTGGTTTTTGATATTAAATTATCGTTCACAAGTCATTTAAATTTTATTATTCCCAAATCATATTCTCTTCTTGCATTTATACGCCGCAATTTAGATAAATGTTTTGATCGTTTTAATAAAAAAGTTGTGTATACATCTTTTGTAAGATCAAGGTTAGAATATGCTTCTTTTATCTGGAGTCCAACTGCAGCTATTCATGTAGCTCGTATTGAGAAAATTCAAAGAAAGTTTATTAAGTTTGTGCTACCATTTACTAATTATAATTCTTATAATGTTCCCACTTTTTCAATTCCCTCATATGAAGATAAATGTGAATTTATTTCTTTGCAAACTCTTGAAACTCGTCGTAGTATTGCTGCCTTAACCTTTTTGCATGGTATTATTTGTGGTGTTATTGATTCGACTGAATTGTTAAATTTAATTTCAATACATGTTCCTCCAAGAACATTTAGAAATGTTAATAATTTTTTTCATATTGATATACATGCAACTGATTATGCTTTAAATAAACCACTTAATAGATCTATGAGGTTATTTAATATGTATTGTGATCAATTAGACATAAGTACATATATCTCATTCTCTAATTAAAGACTTATTAAATAATATATTTTAATTTAATTTTTTAATTTTATTTTTTCTAATGATAGTCTGTAAGGAAATATTGTATCCATAGACTGAAATAAATAAATATTCCTTTAGCTCAATACACTTAGTCCAACGTTTCACCAATTTTTGTAACCCTTCCAAAAACAGGATTTTTCGAGGCATTTGTTTGATCAATAATTTCATCGTTGGAGCTGAATCACTTTCCACAGAGCCATTTATTTAGATTTGGAAATAGTCACTGAGGGCTTAATCCGGAGAATATGGCGGATGAGGTACCAATTCGTAGCCCAATTCTTGAAATATTGCCATTTAGACTACACACGTCACACGATAACGTTTATGGTCAATTGAGAGCAAACGCGGCACCCATCTTGCAGACAGCTTTCTTAAATCCAACTAATCATTTAAAATCGAAACCACACTGCCATATGAAATGCCTATGACATCAACAATCTCACGCATTTTTACTCTTCGATCGGCCAACACCATATCGTGGATTTTTTCAACATTTTTGGGTGTATTGACCTTAATTGGCCGTCCAGAACGTTCAGCGTCATTTGTACTTGTGCGACCACACCGGAAGTCAGTAAACCACTTTTTTACCATTGAAATCGATAGTTCCCTATAGTATTTATTAAGCTTTTCCGGGTTTTTTTTCGCAAAAAATAATGTTTAATGAGCACCCGAAATTCACTTTTTTCCATTTTTAAAAAAATTCACGAGGTTGTATGTTTTGAACAGCTGTTAAACGCAAAGTAAATGACGAAAGTTGCTCGAAATTTGACAGTAGTCTATTAACAGGTGGTACTTGATGGCAGCAGTGTTGTATTTCACATAACTACGAGTGAAGTTCGAAAAGTCACGGACTTATTGATCCGCCCTCGTACATTGTCAATCAAGCTGCTATTGAATATGGAAATCAGTGAAAATCCAATATTTTTAAAGTTTTACAGCAAAGAAAATTCATCGTTTGAGATGAGTGTACAATGGCGCATAAAAAGTCTTTGGAGGCATAAGACAAAACTATGCAAGATTTACGAAACAATTGATTCTGTTCGCAGGTGATTTTGACAAACATGAACTTGATGCACTTAATGCATATTTGAAGTCGTCCTTTTTGTAGAAACACATCAAGAAAATCAAATTGACGACGGACATGGGTGTCGAGCTGCAGAACGATCAACCTGGAGAAGTATTTTCAAACCTATTCGTGACCATTGGCACCGGCGAAATCCCCGTTGACATTTTGACTGGCTGTATTCAATTTCTCGTCGCTTTTTCGAGTTCATCGAATCAAAATCCGAACTAATCCGAAAAGTGTTTTCAAACATTCCACAAAATTACATTAATCATGATTGGTTGAACGAACGTGCTATATTATATTGGCTGCGAAAAACATTGTTGCCGACGAATTGAATTTTAAGATTCAAAGTGATATTGCTCGCGAATTGATGGATTTCGTTACTACGAAGATAATTTCGTCGACTATATAACCGAGTTTTTGAACTCACTGGAATAACCCGGATTACCGGTTCACAATCTCCAACTGAAAGTCGGATAGGTAATTAATGTTCCGAAATATAAACCAACCACGCCTTTGTGATGGCACCCGGCTTGCCGTGAAAAACCTAATGAACAACGTCATCGAAGCCATAATACTTAAAAGAAAGTCCGAAAGAAAAGACGTTTTAATAACACGAATCCCACCGACATGCCATTCGATTTTAATTCACCAATCGCAAGGGCAGTCATTGCGTGTTTGCGGCATTAGCCTTGAAAATCCATCCTTCTCGCATTAATAAAACACATTATGATTCGTTGTCATTTCAGATGTAAATAAAACATACCCCAAACCTATATGAATACAAATGATCATTCCAAAGTACGATTTTCTTCTCTTTTTAACTTTTTTTTACATTTCCAAAACTTTTTTACAAATTCACAAAACGATTACAAAAATTTTCTTTAATTTGGACAGGACAATGTGTGTAGGTCAGATAGTTTTAAACAAAAGTTCTCAATCTCTAAAAAACACTCTTTTTTTATTTTTCCACAAACAATATATTTATTTTGGAGAAATAATTAGCATTTAAAAACTAAACCATGATAAGCAAATTTTATTAAATTTAAATAATGTCTCATATAAAAACTGTTAATAAATTATTCAAAACCCTAATTACTTTGAAATGCAAAAAAAAAATAAATTATAATTAATATCTACGTGCAATACCAAAACCATTGTCATGTTTTCATCCAGTTTGCATAAAATGTTAACGTAAATTTTGTCATGTTGTCTAGACCCTCGTGACCAAAACCACATACACAAATACAATGTATTTATGTTTAATAGAGTGGACCGAAGATGAAAACTTTTCGATTCTGATGGTGAACCAAGGGTATAATAAAACTATATGATAAACAGAATGTGAAATCAAATGCCTTACAAAAAGCAAAAATTTTAAAAGCTCTAGTTAGGCTTAAGTATCGCAACTTTTAATACGTTGATTTAAGCAAGGACTATGAAACTTTCAGAGTGTACAGTGCAATCCAAGGACATTGGCTAATGATTCGGTCACTATTTTTAATCACAATAGTTTAATGAGGCCCTTGGTTGTGTGTGCTGGGTTGAGTTCTTGCCCTTTAAGAGGTAAATTCGAGTTCAACCACAAACAAAAGAAATAAACAAGCGATAGAAAAATAATGGTAGAAGAAACAGAGAAGGGAAGTTGAATTTTGGTAGAGGTAGTTTTAGATGTTAGATCTATCCTAGACTTTACCCGCAATACTTTGCCGACTATTGAATAGATTTCAGTCTTAAAATTAAACGGAATAACTAGGTCCATAAGTCTGCACAACTTATGCGGTGCATTACATAATGCAAACGGTATTATTGCAAACTGATGCAATGGCCGAATAGGAATTGTAAATACTGCCTTAGATTTTGAGCTTTAATCCAGTTTAATTTGCCAAAAGGCATCTTTCAAGTCAATTTTTGAAATAAAATAAGCTGGAGGAAATCTTGAAATTAGTTCATCTATATTTGGAATATGATGAGCGTCCTTTACTGACGCTGAATTTGTCCCTTTATAATTTAACCAACAAACTTTATATGGGAAACAAAAAAAAATGTGTCAGTTCAAATTCCAGGTAAATGAAAATGAGGCTAAGGCACGATTACTGATGTCTTGTTTAAATTTAAATTACAAATTCAAAACTTATTTGGGAACATAAAGATCTCATTTTTTACTAAACTATAAGAATTGCTTTAGATGCTATGAAATTAAAAAAATAACGTCCACCCTATGGCACCCCAATGTAAAAATCATTGGTTTCGATCCAAATTTTCACAATACCGTAATTAAAATCACTGCTTATTTTTCCCTTCTTTTACTACTTTTTTTTGCCAGTACAATACCTTATAAGTATAATAATGCGTATTATTAATATTGCAATATATTGAAAAATATTTTTGAATTAATTATATGCATTGTAGAACATGCTCCCACAATAAGCAAAATTAACGTATATTTAAAAGAAAAATTTAATTACATCTGATGTAGTACAAAATTAAACTCTTTTTTCATCAATACACCCTTCCCTCGTATAACTAATTTGTTTAACAGAAATACTGTGTGGTGCGACAACCATATTAGAGATAACTTGTTGTATTTACTTCAAAACTGTGCAATTTAAGCACAAGATGCAGGAAGGGTAATGTCCACTTTTATTACACAGGAGAAACCCGCGATGTATGCGAACCTATTTTTTACTATGTTTGGTCTCGGTATACACTTGGTCATATTAAATGAAATTTTTATACACTGTTTATACTAAATGTATATAATTATAAATATATATACATATTGTTATTTATGTATACATTTACATATTTATGAGCATATGAATAATTTAATGTTTTTCTATTTAATCTTCATTGAAGAGTAGACACCGCACAACGGCAGTAAGGACGAACGAGTACACGAACGAATAACAGAAAGACTATCCAATATATTTATTATTGAATTATGGTATAGTTTTTAAATCCTCAACTATAGCCTAAAACAAATGGTTCTCTAAATCTGTATAAAAACATCTGCTACATACTAGTTTCTAAATACTATAATAACCATGAACACTCAAAAAAATAAGCTCGGAGAAAATTTAATAAAACGTCTTGTATATCAAATAGTTTTCATAATTTTATTTTGCTGAAACTGTGTTTTTAGAAAAACTTAATTGTATTTTCTCAGCAATTAACTGATTTTGAACTTATTTTTTACTAATATATCTTGCTACCAAAACGATGCTGATCAAATTTATAGTGAGGATGAAAACCAAATAGATAAGACATAGATGTTGCAGCTTGTCTTGATTAAGTACAATAAAAAGTAATTAATTTTAATAAAGAAAAATATAAAATTTGTTTTTACAAAGATAAAATTTATAAATAGTGATCCTTTATGGAATATAGTGAAAATACAAACAAACATGCATGTAATGAGACAGTATTGTTTTCACCACTCTTCGTAAATGGAACAGATACGATCATTTACAAAGAAATTAATCCGGAGAGAAATCTCATTTTGCTACCTAATCAGTGTTTTACAAGACTTCGTCTAACGCATACTGGACTTACTCATCAATATCTGATGACTAAAAAATCTAAGTCAGTGCGTACATTCTGCAACCACTCATCATTAACAACGATTCATCTTCCATCAGAATGCACATTCATTCACAATATTTGTTTAAGCATATGCATCTCAGTTTACAACAGTTTAAGTAGCTTATGACGATAACCAAAACAGAGTATTTTATTTTTTAAAACCCCAGCAAAAATAATTAAGGAATCAATTCTTCAATGATTCCGAAGTATTACTTAATTCTGATTTTCTCATTCGAACATAAAGCAGTTCTTTTTCACAACTTCCAAAAATGTGATTTTTAAATTTGTTTTAAATATTTTTTTACATATTAAAAGTTAACAATAGATATCTCTTATAAATTTGATATTTATAACTACCCCAGCAAAAATAAATGGAAGTGATTCTTAAGGAATCAATTTTTCATTGATTCCAAAGTATCATTTAGTTCTGATTTTCCCATTCTAAAGCAGTTCTTTTTTACAACTTCCAAAAATGTGATTTTTAATGAAATTTAACTCTTTTCAAATCTATGACGGAAAACTTATTTTAAAAATAATAAAAGTTAAACGTTTACAATAGATATTATATAAATTTGATATTCATAACTATGGCTAAAACTTTGGTTTTTTTTTCAAAAAGTTATAAGGTTTAAGTCATTTGTATCAATTTTTAACATTCAATTTTGAATAAAGTAATTTAAAAAATAAGGCTCGATTACTGAATGTGAATAATTGAAAGTTTTGTAAACAGCCGAAACGCACGTTTTGTACTTTGCATCTTTATTTGTCTATAAATATATTCAGTTAAGCCCCGATGGTCATCAGTTGCCAACTACTATATATCAAGCAGTTTTACTTAAGAAAAACATGCCAATGACTGTTATATGATGGAAAAATTGTTTAGTATAATTAACTAAATTTGTCAGTTTGTTGTCTGTTACGAATAATCAGCTTATGACCATTGATACAGAAAATTTTATTTAGGAATACCAAAAGATCTCATTTTTCACTAAACCATAAGAAGGGCTTTAGATGCAATAAAAAAGGATCATAAAAGAAAACTTCCACCCTATGACACCCCTATGTAAAAATCATTGGTTCCGATCCAAATTTTCACAACACCGGAATCAAAATTACTGCTTCTTTTTCTCTACTTCCCAGCAAAAAAAAGTAGCAAAAGGAGAGAAAAAGAAGCAGTGATTTTGATTCCGGTATTGTGAAAATTTGGATCGGAACCAATGATTTTTGCATAGGGGTGTCATAGGGTGGAAGTTTTCTTTTATGATCCCTTTTCATTCCATCAAAAGCCCTTCTTATGGTTTAGTGAAAAATTAGATCTTTTGATGTTTCCAAATAAATTTCGAATTTTTAATTTAGATTTAAACAGGACATCAATAATCGGGCCTTAGCCACATTTTCACACACTCCCGTGAGCTTCTACCTGAGAATTTAACTGACACTTTTGTTGTTGTTTCCCATATAAACTTTGAGTTTGACTATTGGTTAAATTATAACGGGACATTCAGTAAACGGGCCTTATTTATTAAATTACTTTATTCGAAATTCTTGCAATTTTTCCCACAATAATTTTTTTACTTTTTGTATCAATAACACAGTACGACAGTGGTTGGTACACATAAGAAATGTTAACAGAATATGAAAATAGGCTTAAAATAAAGAAATACGTGTCTCGGCGTTTTGTTGTAGCACGTCAGAATTTTGAGAAAATCGATTTTTAAGCTTTGAAAGACCGTGGAGGTTCACTTGTAATGTGAAAAAGTAAAAAGTTTTATAAAAACAGAATGGGTGAACCGATTTTAATCCTTAAGTCAGTTTTGAAAAGGTATTAAAGTTGGTTTTCTTAAACATTTTTTCTCCGCTAGATGGCGCTTTAATTTTCATGTAAAGTTAAAAAATAACCAAAAATGTACGAAATTAATTTTCTCAAAATTCTGACGTGCTACAGCAGACACACGTATTTCTTTATTTTAAGCCTATTTTCATATTCTGTTAACATTTCTCATGTGCACTCAAATTTGATTTTGTACTCAAGTTTGATTTTGTCCTTTAAAATGTCAAATTTATAGAGAAATATCTATGATTTATGTTTAACTTTGGTCGTTGTTAAAATAAGTTTCCCGTCATAGATACAAAAAGTGTTAAACTTCTTCAAAAAATCACATTTTTGGAAGTTGTGAAAATGAACTGCCTTGGAAGAGGAAAATCAGAACTAAGCGATACTTTGGAATCAATGAAAAATTAATTTCTTAAGAATCACTTCCATTTATATTTGCTGTTTTTTTTTTTTTTTTGCTGGGTATGGTTAAGTACTAAATTTTGGTTATTTTTAAATTTTTTATTAAATTAAGTATCAGAGTAAAAAGATATGTTATATTACATTTTGTAATTTTATGTGTTCTCAGCAAAAAAAAAGAAGCAAAAGTAGAGAAAAAGAAGCATTGATTTTGATTCCGGTGTTGTGAAAATTTCGATCGGAACCAATGATTTTTACACAGGGGTGTGTGTCATAGGGATAAAGTTTTCTTTTATGATTATTTTTCATTGCATCTAAAGCAGTTCCAATGGTTAAGTGAAAAATTAGATCCTTTGATGTTTTCAAATAAATTTCGAATTTTTAATTTTAACTGGACACTCAGTAATCGGACATTAGCCTCATTTTCTCAATGTCTACCAGGGAGTTTTACTGACACAATTGTTGTTATTTCCCAAATAAAGTTTGAGTTTGACTGTTGGTTAAATTATAACAAGACATTCATTAATCGAGCCTTATTTTTTAAATTACTTTTTTCGAAATCCAAAGTTAAAAATTTATACAAATTACTTAAACCTGATAACTTGTTACAAAATAGCTAAAGTTTAGTATTAAACCATAGTTATAAATATCAAATTTGTGTGAAAATATCTGAGGTTAATTTTAAACTTTGATTGATTTTAAAATAAGTTACCCGTCCTACCTTTGAAGAGAGCCAAATTTCTTTCAACAACACATTTTTGGAAGTTGTGAAAAATAACTTCTTTAGAAGAGGAAAATCTGAAAATAATACTATATAATCAATGCAAAAATTGATCGCTACTCCATTGTGTAGCATCTTCAGGAAAAATAATTGTAATCACAAATCATAAACAAAATTAATGTTTTGAAAAAAATAATTAATAAAAATTAATTAATTTTTAATGAATAATTATATTAATATACATATTTTTTGACTGAATATAATTTCTATATTTAAAATGTCAGCAAATAAATTAGCTAAAGTATAATTTTTCTACAAACTTTTTTTTGTTTGTTTTTAGCAAAGATTTTTTAAATTTGCAATCAAATAACTGTTACCACAATTGAACCCTAGAATAAACAGGGTTTCAACTTCTTACCAGCCTATTTACTCGCTGAATTACTTTCGTTCGCGATGTAATAAAAGTATTGAGTAGTCATTTTCTTCTCACTTACAAATACAAAGTTATGGCAAGCTTGGCAAGCAGCCAAAAAGTAATGTGTACCCATTACTTTTTGATGAGTACCCATTACTTTTTGAACATCCCGAGCAAAAGTAATTAAGCGCGTAAATAGGCTGGTAAGTAGTTGATACCATGTTTTGCTGGGGGTTTTACTGCAAAGTTTTTTGCTGACTACTAATTTTTATGAGTGTATACAACACTTATATATTCTCATATGAACATAAATATATGCATATGAACAGTTTATTTTCCAAGTGACCTAAGACCACTTTTGGTTAAAATGTAGATAATGAAAATGTCCCAAAAAAAATATACATTACCAAGTAGCACACAAAGGGTGAATTACGAGGCTGTTTCTCACTTATTTTTTTTTTTTGGTCGCGATGTCTCAAAATTTATAAGTTACCAGAATGGTGACACATAATGAAGAAATAAGTAGTTACTATTAGTAAAATAATAGTGGTAATCTATACAGTAATGACCCGTTATCACCACGTTTTTGCTGGATACCTATTAAAAAAAACACAAGTTGTAAAAATGTAAAAACTACCATGATTTTTATTGAGAAAGTTTTATTAGTTAACGATTTAACAAACAATCTCATGCATTGTACAAGTATAACAAACCCCAGCTTACATTCAAATACTAATTTTTATGCTCAAATGCCGGACTGCTGTTCTAGTTTACAAATAAATAGCAAGTTTCTCGAGTATTTTTTTTTGTGGGTGTAAAAATAGACAATAAATTTAGACAAAATTATTTTGAATTACAATGTTTCAGATTTTTTTAATTTAAATTATATTGAAAAAGTCGAGTGGAAATTAAAGATACTTACCACAACCGGCTCATGTCCAAAAATATCACATTCACTTAAACCCGAAAGTCGGCTTGTTGTGCGTACTCATATCGCGATGGTTCTCGTCCCCAAATATTCCAGGAACTCCGTCTTATTGACAAAATTTCGCAATTTCCTTCAGTCAATGCCACCGGTGAGAATCTGAGAACTAATTTTAACAAAAAATTATTAAGTTCAGAAAAAATAGTGCAAAAAATCTAAGTAAAAAAAATCCTTGCTAAATCCAATAATATGCCTCGCTGAATATAATACTGAATAGTAGTCTAAAAAAACTTAAAAAATGTGTATAAAAATTATATTTTAGTTATATAATGAATATTAGTTATATAATTAAATTTAATTTAACCATTTTTTCACAAAAATTTTCTTAATAAAAACAGCTGATTGTAAGTAATGTTAAATTTGATAAAACTAACTTCAGCTAGTTCTAATTTTAAAGCAGACTTTAACGATTAACTAATACTTGTATTTGTCTATAGTAGGCTTAAAGTATACTTTTAAGAACATTATACTTTAGAACTCCTAAAGTATATTTAATTTTTTACTATGATTTTGCGCTTTTGTTTTATAAATACACATTTTGTCTTTATCTTTAATAAATATTTTATTTTGTTTATAATTTAAATTATAAACAACCACATTTACAATTCGGAGTTAACACAACAATTTAGTTTGCTATATTCACATTTTCATTTTGTTTTACGTAAGATGGCGTATAAATAAGTCCGTGACTTTTAGAACTTCCTTCGTTGTTATATGAAATGCAACACTGCTACCATCAAGTACCACCTGTTAATAGACTGTTGTCAAATTTTGAGCAAGTTCCGTCATTTACTTTGCGTTTAACAGCTGTTCAAAACATACAACCTCGTGGATTTTATTAAAAATGGAAAAAAGTGAATATCGAGTGCTCATTAAACATTATTTTTTGCGAAAAAAAACCGTCAATCAAACTAAGAAAAAACTTGATATATACTATGGGGACTCCGCACCATCGATTTCAATGATAAAAAAGTGGTTTACTGACTTACAAGCACGGAAGATGCCGAATATTCTGGACGCCCAGTTGAGGTCTCTACACCCAAAACAATTGTAAAAACTCACGATATGGTGTTGGCCGATCGGAGATTGAATGTGCGATAGATTGTGGAAGACATAGGAATCTCATATGGCTCAGTGGTTTCAATTTTGAACGATCACTTGGGTATGAGAAAGCTTTCCGCAAGATGGCTGCCGCGTATGCTCACAATCGGCCACCAACGGAATCGTGTGGCAGCTTAGTTTTCATGGCAAAAATCGATGAAGTAGACTACGAATTGCCCCTTATTCGTCTTATTCTGCGGATTTAGCCCTCAGTGACTTTTTTTTATTTCCAAACCTAAAGAAATGGCTCGGTGGAAAGACATTTAGCTTCAACGATGAAATTATTGATCAAACAAATGCCTATTTTATGGACCTCGAAAAATCCTGCTGTGGAACGCAAAGTAAATGACGGAGCTTATTGATCCGCCCTAGTATATAACATACAAATATCTTCACGTTTGCATTTTTTTATGGCTTGAAAGAGTTGTAGTGTTAGGTTTTATCTGTACTACATGTGGATGAGCCACAACATCTGTATAATTGTTGACCTTACTATAAATGTGTTGATTAACATAGTAAAGAATTTATTCAGTTAGTTTATTGCTGAAAAAGAAAAACTAAAGTTTTAGTTGAAAACACAATTTTGGCAAAAAAAAGATAAAATTTTTACTAATTTTTCAACTAACTTATTTATTTGAGTGTAGTATATAGATCAACGCATCTCTCAACATTGTTGCCTGAATTTTAACAATGACATCTACAATTTGGTTCCGTTAGACTTTGTGTTTGCGCGGTTATTCTTTCCCGGCATAAGTATGAACACAACATTTTCCTTCTGTCAAAACCTGTTGAATATCTGTATTTAAGTCAACACAAAAGCTAAGGTTTTGCTGAAAATATTTACTTTAAAAGTGGCAGAAGTACATTCACCTCAACAAAAAATGGGTTAACCATCAAAGGACACAAAAAATTTTACTTGTTAAAAAAAATTTAGGATTGTGAATAAAAGTTTTACTGATATTTATAATACAGATTTGCATGGCGGACTAAAACAAGGAACCTTTTTTAAAATTCTCATTTAAAAGAAAAATTGATTTATGCCACTTTTAAAATAAACAGTTCATATGTATTAATGGTTATATGTATTCGTATATTATACAACTAAAAAGACCTTTTGTTTTAAAAACTGAAAACGAGGACATTTTATTGCAATGTGTTTTGGTTATTTCCGCATCAATGTTTATTTCAAAACATTTGTTTTCTTTTTTTGTTTATTTTTTTGGTGAAAAAGTTTTGTTGTTTTTGTTTTTATATGACAATTGGCACCAATAAATACTTAAAAGTGAGAGAATGAACAACAGTCTAATGAAAGTTTTAAGTTTATTTAAAATTTAAATTCATGGAAAATAGACAACAGAGCTTATGGATACTTGGAGGTGGTGCTATCTGGACAAAAGTGTTAATTTTTTTTTTGAAAGATTTATTCCATAAAACTGTAATGACATCAACTCAGATCTGGACTATTCAAATCATATATTTATTAAAACCTTTTTAAAATTTGTTTAAAAATAAAGTTAATTCTTTTAAAAAGTGCAGTTTTAAATCTGTGTAAATTAATTAAACTAAATCTAAATAAAAACATTTATATATAAAGCAGCACTTTTAAATTATTTATTATTTATTTATTTTATTTATTAATCATATAATTACAAATTATATGTTAATACCCTAACCGAGCACTAGCAACAAAGGCCTTCGGCTCGTTGTAGCGAAAACAGACCAGAGCCTCTGGTGGGAATTGAACCCACGACCCCCGCACTGATAAGCTAGCAAGCTACCAACTAGCCTACCATTTATTTTTGATCCTTTTGATCAAGATATTTTTATTTGAAAAATGTTTTTTTTTTTTTGCTCTAACCCATATTTTTGCGTAAAGTTAAACATTTTTGAAAAATACTTTCTACATATTCAGCAACCTTCCGATTTCAATACAAAATCTTATTTTAGTCAAAAATGATAGCAGTTTAAAGTACAAATTAAAAAAAAACACCTTGCTATTTATTCAGAAAAAAGTTATATTAGAACATTATAGTTTTTATATTATTCTGATAGAAAACTTAATAGAGATGAATTTTGTTTAAAAAATATCTCGGATTTATTTATGCTGCTTCCTTCAGCCTGTTCTGAATTGGATAAACTTTCGCAAAATATTTCAACCTTGACAAGTACCAAAACCTGTGAAAAGATGGCCTTTAAAATATAAAAAATGATGTGAACACTTTAATATACATATAAACAATTGATTCTATAAGTCAGGCCTGGCTGAAGCCATAAATGTAGACTCATTAGCATAAATAACAAAGATCAAATTCATATAATATTTTTTTTAACTTTTTTATCACATTGATTGAGATCTAATGTACACATTTAATATTGAACATAAAAGTTATGCGACGATTTTTCGACATACAACTCTCAGCCATTTTGACAGGGTCTACCTCATCACGATATACAAACATTAGAGCAACATTGATCCAAATGTAATTGATGTAAAACCTTAATTGAAATTCAAAAACACCAAATGAAATTAAAGAAATATTTGTTGCGTTTTAATATTTTTTTTTAATAGTGTTTGGTATTATTTAATTTAAATTGATCTTTTTTGAGTACAAAGTACGAATTTATTAATTTTATTTTTATTTTTTTCAACATAAAAATAATGTATTACCTATAATATGTTACTTATTTTATTATTTTGAATTAAATAATAATAATAAGTTACCTGTAGCTTTACTTTTCTATTATTTAATATAAATAATAATGAGACATTCTTAAAAATTTGAGTAACTTTATTTATTAATTTATGTATTAAAAGAATTTAATAAAACAAATTAACATGTAAGTGAGCAGGAAAAAGCCTAATAATTAGTTTAGACTAGTGTCGAATTAATTTATTTTAACTTGCTTGTTATGACACATCTTATATAATTAATTTTTGTATTCAGATCACGAATATGACAAACAATTTAAAATAACTTGGGGTAAATATAAATTTTTAACTGTAGTTTCGAAATATCCTTTAGATAAAATTTTTCAAAATTGTAAAGGGAAAGAAAATTTTCGAGACCAGGGGAAAAAACTATAAAAATCAAATCAAATAAAAATTACGCACAAAAAAATGTTTAAAACAGAGCAAAAACTTACTCTTTTTGTCCTTTGACGACCCATGGGATACATATGTCCCAAATTGTATCAGTATCCTGTAAGAAATGAAGTAAAACAAATCCAAATATCTCGATGTTTCTAAAAATTAAAGGAATGGACTTTGTCCTACCAATATTTTTATCCAATAGGATAAGCGAAAATGTACTTCAAAAATTATAAAAAAATATATATTTATTTATGAATTTGTGGTGATCCTATTGGCTCTGAGACCATATTGATCCAAATGGTTAGTATTGTGTGAAAGCAACAAAATTTATTAAAAAATGGGCCAAATATGAAAAAAATTAAAAATGGGACATTTACCAACCCTTGGTCGTCAAAGAGTTAATTTATATATTTCCTTTTGGAAGAAAAGCGGATTAGAAATTGGGATTCACAAGACTATATCGCATTACATTATCGCTTACTCAAAGTTAAATTATAATTGGTTACAAAGAGTTAAAAAATAATGTGTTACTCAATTTCTGACGGAAAATTTAACAATAACTGGTACATTCATAATGTATTACTCAATTTCTTACGGAAAATTAAACAATAATTGGTATATACATACTCGCAACCTAATATTCTTTATTTTTTCGTAAGCTTGCATGTAAGCATAACACCTTACCTTTTGGGACATCCCATATAAAAAAAGTAAGAATTATAAAATAAAGGGTAATACGTGAAAACCTTGGAGTTTAGATTACTAGAATCATTATTTGGTAAGGTCTGTTTTTGCTGGGTATGTTCTTCTATTTCGGATTTTTTGTAATTTTACTGACACTGATTTAAAAATTTGAATTTTTTTATAAAACAGCATTAAACAGTATTAAAACGACTATCCTGTCTTTTCTTAATTTTTTGTAAACAAATATAATTTGCACATTTGGGATCGCCTTTGCAAGAAAGCTGTTTTTCCGCGAACCGATATAATAATGGTTCCTACCTGTAAGCAGGTTTGTAAGTAATAAGTAATCGCTTACACATCTGCTTAACTACATATGCTATGATTTTTATATGGTGAATTCGAACTTGAAAGCACTAATTTTGTGAAAAATAAGCGCGGGTTTTACCACATTTTTTTTTTTTTTTTTACGATAAACTTGGACTTAAAATCACCAATAAAATATTTTGTGTGTTTTTGATATAATAAAATTATCTAAAATCATCTGTTTTTTGCAAAAGGCAATAGTTAAAAAACAATACAGAAGCAATATAAAAACAATAGAAACCAAAAAAAAAAAAAATAAATAAAATTAAAATATTGGAATCTGTTTATTTACAACAAACATACTGCATATAAAGAGATATCTCAATCTAAAAGAGCTTATATTGCAAAGAAAAGAAGGATAATAATAAACACGAAACAAAAAATTACTGTTTTTTTTAAATAACAATAACAACAAAAGATTTAAACAGTCTGTGAAAATAATAAAAAAAAAGAGCAATTATAATCATTATGCCTTACACTAAATCAGTGAAGAAATCTTCTATAAGAAGAAGTAAAAGAAAAAATACAAAAATTAATAATAAAGCGCTAAACAATAATAATACTCTAGATATGAGTTCAACACATGAACTAGATGTAACACAAGATGATTTTTACTCGCATGAAGAGATAAACGCAAATTGTATTAACCCTACATCTATTATTGAAAAAAATCCCGTGCAAAAACGTTAACGCGGTTAACTGAATCTCCTTTTAAATCTTTAAATATAATAGATAAACGTTTTGATAAGCTCACTCAAGAAATTGAAATAATGATAAACAATAAATTTACTGAGTATAAAACTGAACTCTTAAATGTGTTTGAAAAGAGCTTTAACATTATTGAAAAAGAACTACATGATGTTACCGAAAGAGTTAAACACCTAGAAACAGTCGAGGTTAACATAAAAAGTACAAATGATGAAATAATTTTATTAAAAACCAAAATAAAGCAGCTAGAAAATAAAAATGTAGCTTGTGAATTGCGTATAAATGAAATTCCGTATAACGAAAACGAGAACTTATTTCTAATTTTCGGAAAAATATGCAATACCATAAATATTTCTGTTCCCGCTTTAAAATCTATATATCGTTTGCAAAACGTAAATAACAAGACCAAAAACAACTCAAAAGATGCGGTAATAATCGTTAAGATGTGGTCCCCGTATGATAAAAACTATTTTTTAAAATCATTCGCGAACTATAGGAAAATTTATAAAGGCTTCAATTTTTGCTTAAAATATATTGGATTTTCTTCTGAAAACAAATTTTATGTAAATGAAAATCTTACACAAAATAATTTTAATATTCTACGTGCTGCTATTAAACTTAAAAAAGCACATCGTATCCACAGTGCTTTCAGCATGCGTGGCTTAATTTATGTAAAAATTACTGCTGATAGCAACATAATACGAGTAGATGAGATAGAACTTCTGGATGACTTATTTCGAAACTTTGGACCTATGCCTGCTGTTGACGAATCTTTGTTTCGCTAAAATATATATGACATTTTACACTGATATTTTATTTTATATTAAATTTTTAGTACTATTTTTTATATTTTATTTAACCAATTATATATTTTTAACGTTTTTTTCTGGTTCCTTTTATTATGCATGCATTGCTTATTTAAAACACTTTTTAAATGACACATCATTTGGATAGTAGAAATTTAGGTTCCAAAGACAATACTTTTGATATGCTTCGTATTTTGTGCAAGCAGAGATCTGGTTTAAATATTTGCCACATCAACGCGCAGAGTTTGAATAACAAGATGGATGAATTCCGCTATATTTTTGTGAATTCCGGTGTTGATGTTGTTTGTGTATCGGAAACGTGGTATGACAAACTTGTACCCGATACTGTCTTTAAATTGGATTCTTTTAATATATTTCGTTGTGATAGAGAAAGTTATGCAGGTGGAGTAGCCATATATGTAAGAAATGGAATTGTTAGTAAATTGTGCTGCAACTCACTGAAGGAAGAAAAAATTGAACATATTTTTGTGGAAATCTCATTTAATAGTAGCAAAATTTTAATTGGATGTGTGTATCGACCTAGTAAGAGAACTGATACTGGAAACTTTATGAAGACTCTTGAAAATCTTACACTGAAACATGATTAAGTTGTCATATGTGGAGATTTTAATTCAAATATTTTAGTTGAAAGTCACCTAGTAAACGATATGCAATCTTTTGGCCTTTATCCTACCAATACAACAGTACCCACTCATTATCCCTCCACTAGAAATACATTACTCGATGTTATTTTTGTTAGGAATAAAGATAAAGTCCTTCTCTATGACCAACTTACAGCATCTTGTTTTTCGAAACATGATCTTATATTTCTCACGTTCGATTTTAAACTAAAACTATCAACTAATGCCATCACATATCATGACTTTAAACACATGGATCTTAACACTGTATCACTTGAGCTTTACAATATTGACTGGGATTCGATTTATTATATGCCTTCAGTGGATAGCCAACTTAATTTTTTGGAACAAAATCTTGGTGAAGTCTTCATCAAATCTGTACCTGTGAAAACATCAATAAATAACTACAAGAAAAAAACCATGGTTCAACACTAATATAAAAACTGCAATTGAAGAGAGAGACTTGATATTCAATCGCTGGAAACGTTTTAAAACTGAGGAGTTACACGAAGAATATTGCAATGCAAGACGAGTGGTAAATAGGAAGATTAAAAGTGCAAAATCTATATACTATTCCAATATTTTTAAATCAGCTGTCGGTTCAAAGAAAACTTGGAAAGCCATACGTGAAATTGGTATTGGAAAGTCCAATCTAGAAGATTTAACGGAAATAGATGTAGAAAAACTTAATCAAACATTTACTAAACTTCCTAGTATTCCTTTAAATGAAAATTTCTATAATCAAACTCATATGGTGAATGAAAATAAGTTCAATTTTGAACTTGTAAATCAATCAGCTGTATCGCTGTTAAAACAAATGCTGTAGGCTTTGACAATATTCACCCAAAATTTTTAAAAGCAGTCCTTCCTGTAATGCTGCCTTATATAACATTCATATTTAACACAATTTTAACAAAGAGTATATTCCCTGGAAACTGGAAATATGCAAAAATAATACCTACGCAGAAAGCAAATAATGAATATCGGCCAATCGCTATATTGCCATACTTGTCAAAAGTTTTTGAGAAGATATTACATCACCAAATATATGGCTATATTAATGATAATGGTCTTCTAACTAGCAGGCAATCAGGCCTTCGTGCAAAACATAGCTGCATAACTGCTCTTATTGATGTGTCTGAAGAATTACGTGAAAATTTGGATAAAGGCAACATTTCGTTTCTAGTACTCTTGGATCACTCTAAGGCATTTGATACGGTTAACCACAATGTTCTTACCATGAAATTGAGAAAAATGTTTAATTTTTCATCGTCATCAATACGCTTAATTTCATCATACTTATCGGATCGTATACAATCAGTATTTGCTAATAATAAGAAATCGCGTCCGTTATCTGTTACAAAAGGAGTACCACAAGGCTCTATTCCTGGCCCTCTTCTATTTATCATCTATGTAAATGATTTAACTACCCAATTATCATACTGTAATATTCATATCTATGCTGATGACGTTCAAGTCTACATAAGTTGTGATAAAATGGAATTTGAAGATTGTGTTTATAAAATTAATGAGCATCTTAAACGAATTCACATATGGGCAGATGCAAATGGTCTCTGCCTAAATCCATCTAAATCAAAATGCTTGATTATAACCAAGAAATCTATGAAAATAATAGTAAAACCGGAAATTATTCTCAACAATCAAGGAATTGAAATCGTAAATACAGCAAAAAATCTTGGTATAATATTTAATAATACTCTTACCTGGTCAGACCATATAAATGCTACTGCTGGAAAAATCTACTCTATGTTGCGAACCTTATGGAAAACACAATATTTCACGCCACTTAAAATTCGCCTACTTTTAGCAAAAACTTATTTAATGCCAACTCTCTTATACGGATGCGAAATTTTTGCTAAAACCGATACTACAAGCTATAGTAAGCTAAATGTTGCCTACAATGCTGTCGTAAAATATGTTTATGGATTGGGGAAATACGACCGTGTGTCATTAGTCGCAAAAAACCTGTACCGTGTTATGTTTGCTGATTTGTTACAGATTCGAACTCTAATTCTACTCCACAAAGTTATATACACGCATGAACCTTCATATCTTTATAACAGGCTTATGTTTTCCCAATCACTTAGAAATTATAATTTGACTCCAATTAGACATCGAACCGCAAAATCTGAATGTCATTTTTACATCCATTCAATAGGTCTTTGGAACTCTCTGCCTCCAAATATACAATTTATAAGCAATGCCATGCATTTTAAAAGATACCTTTTTGACTTTTTTAGTTTTTCATAAATATTTTAAAAATAATGTTATTAAATTAAAGTTTTTTTCTCTTTTTTACATTTTAATTGTTAAATAACCATATTTCAATTTATATTTTAATTAAATTGTTGTTTTTATATATACTGTTTAAAGTTAATTATATTCTAAAATATTTAAACATTATTGCTCATATCCCATTACTTCTCCTATACTCTAACTATAAGATTATAAGTCTTGCTGTATAGGAAATCAAAATAAATAAATAAATAAAATAAAAAAATAAAAAAGCTGTATCTCATGGCTTACAGTAAGCGCATTTATTATGTCTCGTAGTAGTTGTATGTGTAAAGGATTATATTCATTTACATATTTATTTTATTAATTTCATTCACCTTTTCTTATCGAAACGCGTGCTTAGTATTTTCAAACAATTAAATGACTAATCGTTTTTTATTACACAATCAAGAATACAAAAATAAATAGGCATTTACTCTGTTAAATTAGTATAGATCCTTTGAAATTAATGATATCAAATTTTCTGCAATCAACCATCATCCTTGTAAGGGGAAGGGGTAAGCTGCTTACAATCTGCATTCTTTTAAAGGAAAACAGTAATCCCTTCTTTTTTGGAACTTTATATGGAAATAAATTAAAAGTTTTACGTTGATCTTGCTGATTCTTAGTATGATGTTATACATTTTTTTAATGCGATAATTCATTTCTTAGCTTTTGTTCTTTTTAATATTAAATCACAAATACAAAAATTTTAAATATTTTTATAACAAATATGTTTGCTTAGATTTAAAAAAGAAAAGCCAAGAATTAAAAACACTTGGCAGCATTCTTTTAAATTCTTAAATTTTAGCAGCTATATTTGTATGGAATATTTTATAAAATTCGAAAACAACAAGCCTTACAATATAATATAATTGATTTGTTGCATGAGAAGTTGAATACAATTTTACAACTGGCAAATGAAATAAACAAACAAATGGCATATTAAAAAAAAAATTAAAACGTAAACCAATATTAAAAAAATCCGATTTGATTTTTTCGACAACAACCAAAAAGCCTGGTGGTAGTCTGGAACCAAAGAAAGGAAAATCCGCAACGGAATAAATACCAAATAAAATTTTATTTTTATTATAGTGAAGTATAAAATACTTTCCTTTATTTTTTCTCAATTTTTAACACAATTTTTAAATAAATAAGGGATTTTTTGACGCGAGCAAAACAAACACTTCTTTTTATAAGGAAAATTATATCGAGAGTGATGAAAAACAAAATGAAAACCTTTTCGTTAAGTTTACGAATAAACTCCAAAAGAAAATAAATGATGACACCAGAGCCATCTGGCGCCAGTACACCGATATTTTAGGGTTGTCATCAAACTGTCTTACCGAGTTGAACATCCCGGCCGCCTTGCAGTACTGCAAAATAAGATCGCTCTCCAACTCGCACCTAAGAAAAGCAAGAAGAAAAGAAGGTAAAAAAAAAAAAAAAAAAAAACAAAATTTTTATAATCCATGGGATTCAGTTTTATTCCGTCGACTCCATCATGTACAATAAAATTCATAAAGTTAAAAATCGCTAGCAGCAAAAATCCAGGAGCCACCAGTCGATCAAAGTAAATAATAGGAGGAAAAAATTAATAAAAAGAAAGAAGAGAAAAAAAAACTACAAAATAGAAAATAAATAAGCTTTTGTTACATGATCCAAAATTTCAAAGAATACTCCCTACAGGATAAAAAAAATTATGGAGAACATGATCCAGAAATTATGTATCCAAAAATGGTGAACTGCGCCAATGGTTTACCAAACGTGCCACCAAACACACCATTACGAATTATGCGGCTATAAGCATCTCCCCCAAGAATTAGGTTTGCGGGTGCCGCTAAGTGGAATTGCGGATCTGCCAATTGCATGCCAGGAAATTCTTCGATTATCTTGGCATCTAAGGATTTTAAAGGCGTCATCACCCGAAACTTCCTCCGCACTTCCGCGTAAATTTCCACTGTCACACTTACGCCGTGATTACCACGCAGCTTCAACAGACACATCTCTTTGTTTCCCACACGAACCGTATTAGCTCCCAATCGACGAACCACCTCCTCAGACATCACCGAGCATTCGTACCCTGGATCAATAACTGACCTTTCAAAAATGTATCGCTCCCTAGAGACGATTTTCACCACCGCCGTTGGCTTCAAAAATATCGTTTCACTTATGTGATACGTGGGCAACGAATCGATATTTCGGTTTTGGTCACGTTTCCTTTGTGCAGGAGTTCGATAGTTCCTAGAAGTGCTAGGAACTAGAGCATTAGACGTACTAGGTCTCTCTTGCACCAGATCATTGGACGAACTAGGTCCACTGGCCATTTTTTTGGACGAACTAGGTCCCTTTTTTGAGCGTTTGGACGAACTAGGTCCTTTTCTTGTGCGTTTGGACGAACTGGGTCCTTTTTTCGGATGGTCGGACGAACTAGGTCCTTTTTTCGGTTTATGCAGAAGAGTGTGATGCATATCACCGCACTTCTTACACTTGCCCGTGCTCTCACATGTACGCCAGGTATGATCGTGGCTCAAACACCCCGCACAATATTTATATAATGAAACGAGTTTCATCCTCTCTTCATAATCTGCACGAAGAAACCTCTTACAAAATCGAATAGGATGGTCTTTTAAGCAGACACGGCAAACCATTTTTGGTGTGGTGCGACGACCTTCGGCGTATTTTTTGGGAGAAACCATGATATTCTAAATGATCTTTTGTAGTAAGAAAAGACACTAATGAGTTGGAAGAACTACAAGCTTTAAAACTGGTCTATTAACTACGCCACGTGCTGTTTTCACATCGACAACTCTAACGTGACCATCTTTACCTCTATAAAGCTTTACCACTCTACCCATTCGCCACTCATTTGTGGGAACATTATCCTCACGAATAACTACCATATCATTTTCCTCTAAGTCTTTTTGTATAAATTTCCATTTGTAACGCTTCTGCATATCTTTAAGATATTCGTCCTTCCACCTGTTACATAAACGTTGATTTAGAGCCTTTACCCTCTCCCACCGATTAATTATAGATATCGGAGCTTCAGAAATCTTCACCTCAGGTGGAGCTAAAAGAGGGCCGCCTATTAAAAAATGACCTGGAGTCAGAATGTCCAAACACTCTGCATTTTCAGTCAAGGGGCACAAAGGCCTCGAATTTAAACACTACTCAATGCGCGCTAGTAATGTAGAGAATTCCTTAAACGTGTATTTTAAGTCACCAGAAACTCTTCGAAAATGGTGTTTAAAACTTTTCACCCCCGCTTCCCAAAGACCCCCCATATGAGGTGCACCAGCGGGGTTAAAGTGCCATGAAAGTCCCTGAGGCCCATAATTTGCATTCACTTCAGACCCAGAAGTACGCAAAAACTCACGAAATTCTGCCCTCAAAACTTTCGATGCACCCACGAAATTCGTACCATTGTCAGAATACATATCCTTTGGGTAACCTCGACGTGAGATAAATCTTGTAAAAGCAGCTAAAAAGGCTGGGGTCGATAAATTACTAACGGCTTCTAAATGAATTGCTTTCGTTGCGAAACACACAAACACGCACACATATCCCTTCGTTATCAAACATGCTCTACCAGTATAATTACGAATATCAAAGGGCCCTGCAAAATCTACTCCTGTGGTAGTAAAAGGACGAGAAATTACCGTCCGTGCAGTAGGAAGTGCCGCCATAATTTGGCTTTGGGTCGCTTTTTTCTGAATAATACAGATTTTACAGCGGCCAATAACAGTCTTAATCAGATTCTTGGCATGGCGTATATAAAATTCAGTCCTTAGGACTCGTAACATTAATTGATTTCCACCGTGTAACGTAATCTTATGAATAAAATCGACCAGAAGCAATGAAAAATGAGAATCGGTGGGTAATACAATGGGAAACTTCTCATTATAAGTCAAATTTGTCAAAGTCCTCCGCACTTCCGCGTAAATTTCCACTGTCACACTTACGCCGTGATTACCACGCAGCTTCAACAGACACATCTCTTTGTTTCCCACACGAACCGTATTAGCTCCCAATCGACGAACCACCTCCTCAGACATCACCGAGCATTCGTACCCTGGATCAATAACTGACCTTTCAAAAATGTATCGCTCCCTAGAGACGATTTTCACCACCGCCGTTGGCTTCAAAAATATCGTTTCACTTATGTGATACGTGGGCAACGAATCGATATTTCGGTTTTGGTCACGTTTCCTTTGTGCAGGAGTTCGATAGTTCCTAGAAGTGCTAGGAACTAGAGCATTAGACGTACTAGGTCTCTCTTGCACCAGATCATTGGACGAACTAGGTCCACTGGCCATTTTTTTGGACGAACTAGGTCCCTTTTTTGAGCGTTTGGACGAACTAGGTCCTTTTCTTGTGCGTTTGGACGAACTGGGTCCTTTTTTCGGATGGTCGGACGAACTAGGTCCTTTTTTCGGTTTATGCAGAAGAGTGTGATGCATATCACCGCACTTCTTACACTTGCCCGTGCTCTCACATGTACGCCAGGTATGATCGTGGCTCAAACACCCCGCACAATATTTATATAATGAAACGAGTTTCATCCTCTCTTCATAATCTGCACGAAGAAACCTCTTACAAAATCGAATAGGATGGTCTTTTAAGCAGACACGGCAAACCATTTTTGGTGTGGTGCGACGACCTTCGGCGTATTTTTTGGGAGAAACCATGATATTCTAAATGATCTTTTGTAGTAAGAAAAGACACTAATGAGTTGGAAGAACTACAAGCTTCAAAACTGGTCTATTAACTACGCCACGTGCTGTTTTCACATCGACAACTCTAACGTGACCATCTTTACCTCTATAAAGCTTTACCACTCTACCCATTCGCCACTCATTTGTGGGAACATTATCCTCACGAATAACTACCATATCATTTTCCTCTAAGTCTTTTTGTATAAATTTCCATTTGTAACGCTTCTGCATATCTTTAAGATATTCGTCCTTCCACCTGTTACATAAACGTTGATTTAGAGCCTTTACCCTCTCCCACCGATTAATTATAGATATCGGAGCTTCAGAAATCTTCACCTCAGGTGGAGCTAAAAGAGGGCCGCCTATTAAAAAATGACCTGGAGTCAGAATGTCCAAACACTCTGCATTTTCAGTCAAGGGGCACAAAGGCCTCGAATTTAAACACTACTCAATGCGCGCTAGTAATGTAGAGAATTCCTCAAACGTGTATTTTAAGTCACCAGAAACTCTTCGAAAATGGTGTTTAAAACTTTTCACCCCCGCTTCCCAAAGACCCCCCATATGAGGTGCACCAGCGGGGTTAAAGTGCCATGAAAGTCCCTGAGGCCCATAATTTGCATTCACTTCAGACCCAGAAGTACGCAAAAACTCACGAAATTCTGCCCTCAAAACTTTCGATGCACCCACGAAATTCGTACCATTGTCAGAATACATATCCTTTGGGTAACCTCGACGTGAGATAAATCTTGTAAAAGCAGCTAAAAAGGCTGGGGTCGATAAATTACTAACGGCTTCTAAATGAATTGCTTTCGTTGCGAAACACACAAACACGCACACATATCCCTTCGTTATCAAACATGCTCTACCAGTATAATTACGAATATCAAAGGGCCCTGCAAAATCTACTCCTGTGGTAGTAAAAGGACGAGAAATTACCGTCCGTGCAGTAGGAAGTGCCGCCATAATTTGGCTTTGGGTCGCTTTTTTCTGAATAATACAGATTTTACAGCGGCCAATAACAGTCTTAATCAGATTCTTGGCATGGCGTATATAAAATTCAGTCCTTAGGACTCGTAACATTAATTGATTTCCACCGTGTAACGTAATCTTATGAATAAAATCGACCAGAAGCAATGAAAAATGAGAATCGGTGGGTAATACAATGGGAAACTTCTCATTATAAGTCAAATTTGGAGCATTTGCCAACCGGCCGCCAATACGCATTACGCCCGCGTCATATACAAATGGATTCAAGTTCAACAAATTCCCCTGAGAAATAGGTTCCCTATTAGATAATTTGTAGTACTCGTATGGAAACGATTTTTGCTGAGCTACAATAATCAATTTCTGCTTCACGGAGTTTAATTCGGCAGCAGTGACGTCCACTGACGAATATGTGGGTCCCTTATAATTCGTGGACCCACAAACTTTTCTAATAATTCCATGAATTCCCCTCACAACTAAAGCCATAACTCGAAGGGCTCTCGAATATGAAGAAAATTTTTCTATCAAGTCACAGTAAGATTTAAAGTAAGAAAAAAAACCTTATGGACATTTGCTTCTTCACTCGTACCAAATTCTTTTTGAGAGGAGGAATCCCAACGAACAGTTGACGAACAGAGCCACGAAGGACCATGCTCCCAAAGTCGATTCTCTACCAAATCTTTAGGCCTAACACCTCGACTTATTAAATCCGCTGGGTTATCTGTGGAACCTACGTGCCTCCAACCTTCCCGACTGGTTTTTCGCAAAATCTTCGAAACCCGATTAGCAACGAATGTTTTCCACGACTTTGGTGGTTTCTGAAGCCAGGCTAGGACGATTGTAGAATCAGTCCATGTGTAAAATTTAGTTCGGGTCTCATCGAAATTTAAATCTTTCCTGACTGTGTGCATCAAATCAGCCAGTAAAGAAGCCCCACAAAGTTCGAGCCGTGGTAATGACACGGTTTTGAGAGGGGCGACCCTAGACTTTGCCACTAATAAATGAGATTGCACTAAGCCATCTTCATCCTGAACGCGCACATAAACACACGCACCATAAGCCTTCTCTGAGGCATCAGAAAAACCATGAACCTCCAATTTGGCTGACGGTTTGAAACCAATCCAACGAGGAACCTTGATTTTATCAATGGAGCTATAGTCCAACAAAAATTGTCTCCATTCGAGACCACTACGCTCCGACAAAACATCGTCCCAACCAGTTTTCTCACTCCATATCTGTTGCATCAACATTTTTGCAATAATGACTATAGGTCCTAACCAACCTGCAGGATCGAATAGCCTAGCGATTATGGACAAAACCTCTCGCTTTGTAAATTCGTTTTTCATAGGAATATGAGAAGTCGTAAAATAAAACTGATCTGATTTAGCATTCCACCTAATACCCAATGTTTTCGTGGTGCTTTGAGCATCAATTTCCAAAAAATTCTCATTCAAAATATGGTCAGTTGGCAACCCTTGGAGAATCCTCTCATCATTTGAGGTCCATTTTCTCATCGAAAATCCAGCCGATGACAAAGCTACCATCAATTGATCTCGCGCTTTTATCGCCAAAGCAACATCATGGGTGCCGGCCAAAGCATCGTCCACGTACATCATGCGACGTAGAATCTTAGCCGCTAATGGCCATTTTCCTTCAATATCATCAGCTAACTGAAGAAGAGTCCTAATCGCTAAAAATGGAGCACAGTTAACACCAAAAGTAACCGTTTTGAGCTCAAAATCTTTCAAATCCTCATTCGGGTGATTGCGAAATACAATGCGCTGAAATTGGGAGTCTTTCGGGTCAAGAAGAATCTGTCTGTACATTTTCTCAATATCTCCATTGAAAACATACCGGTAGAACCGCCACCTAATGATTAACAACGTTAAATCATTTTGTAAGACCGGCCCTGTATATAAAATATCATTCAAACTCAAGCCCGATGAGGATCGGCTTGAAGCATTAAAGACGACCCTAACTTTCGTCGATGACCTTTCTGGTTTGAAAACTGCATGGTGAGGCAAATAAAAAGTTCTCGAAAAGTCTGACTCAGCGTACTCAGTCTTCACCATGTGGCCTAAAACTTCGTATTCAGAAAGAACACCATCATACACCTTCTTAAAATCCGGTTTTCTGAGAAGAGAACTCTCATTTCGCAAAAATTGCCGCTGAGCTTTTTCTCTGGAAAACCCTAAGCCCGTGTCATTCAAATATTGAGGCTTAAATGGGAGTGAAACTACATAGCGACCCTCAGTATTCCGCCTAGTGGTCTTTTTGAAAAATTCTTCACAATAATCATCCTCAGGCGATGATTTAGAAGCCTGCGGGGGTTCTTCTAAAGCCCAAAATTTCTCCAATTGCCTGTCCAAGACCACTTCGGTAAAAAACGAAACACACGTTGTGAAGGCATTTTGAACCATATCAGGTAGAGGCCCAGTCAAAATCCAGCCGAAAATTGTCTCCTGGGCTATTAAGTTTCCTAAAATATTTCTCTTAACCCCATTAAGCATAATTCTCGAATAGATGTCTCCCCCAATCAAAAGATCGACCTGGCTACTCTTCGCGAAATTGGGGTCCGCCAGTTCTAGACCTATTAAGGAATTCAAACGAGAGACATCTACAGTATGGCCAGGCAACTTTCCAGTTAGCTGAGGTAAAACCAAACTTTCCACTTCAAATTTAAGCTGACTATTAATCGGAGAACCTAAAATAAAGGAACACTGCTTTTGGACAGAACCAGCAAGCGCATTATTCAGACCGGAAACCATAGCATTTATCCTCCTAATCGGCAAATTAAGTCTCCGCTGTAATTTTTCTGAAACAAATGTGGCCTGCGAGCCTGAATCAATCAAAGCTCTGGCTGAAAAAACTTCTCCTCGGGAAACTATATTGACGACTGCCGTACCCAGAAGAATCTGCTTTGAAGTCGCAGCAAAACAATTATGTATAGCCTGACTTGTTGATGGTTCATCGGCCACAACATCAATTGAAGCCGAGTTACTTACGTCCCTATGCAACAGAGAATTGTGCTTGAGTTTACAAGTAGAACACGAAATTTTAACTTGACAATTGCTCGCTCTTTGTCCATCATTCAAACAATTAATGCAAAGATTATGATTTTTTACCACTAAATATCTTTCCGTGGGATTCATTTTTACAAATTTGGGACAAACCCTTAAGTAATGCTCCTTAGAACAAAACACGCAACCTTTTTTCGAAACCTTTGCCTGATATGTTCCAACCTTTTTCCTTGAAAAAGGCTTGTTGCCGGGGTTTGAAAAATTTCCCAAATCAGACTTCCCGGTCCAAGTTCATGGTTCGGAACTACGAATATCCGAAACGGTTTCCAGAGATTGAAATCGAGAGGTCAAAAAATCATCCAAATCTTCCCATCTAGGAATTTCAGTCTTGTTTTTTACTGACTGTTCCCAGAGAGATAATGTAAGGACTGGCAGTTTTGTCGAACAAAGATATACGAAAATCGGGTCCCAATTAGAGATATCAATTTCGTGCAACTTAAGTGCCGATATTGAATTATTAATATCCCGCTGCAATCGCTTTATCTCTGTTGCAGATTCAGATTTAACTGAAAATAAATGAAATAAAACCTTTAGTTGACTATTCACTAAAATTCTTTTATTTTCATATCTATCCCTCAAATTATTCCAGGCATCTTGAAACCCTTGATTTGTAAGAGGGGATTTCCTTACAATATCCAGTGCCTCACCACGTGTATACTGTAAGACTTTCTGGAGCTTCTTGATTATATTGCTTCTCAAAATCAAGGAACATTTTAGCAGTCTTCTCAAATTTTACTAATTTCGCCGATTTAGGCATGTTTACAATCAAAACCAAAATTCCCAAAAATAGAATTCAAAATAAAAATCAAAAAACCAAAAAATTGAACACCAAATTGTTCAAAAAAAAAATAACTTTGTAAACTCAACTAACTCTCAGCAGACCTTGAGAAAAAAACGGACTAATAACTCCAACTGTGTTATCAACAAAATGTGTTTCCAACAAATTTGAGAAAAGTTCTTCAAAAAATTTCACTAGTTAACAAAAAAACAAATTTTTCACTTCACTAAAAATTTTGTTAAAATATTCAATAGTCGAAAAGGCCTATTACCAATGAAATGTCCAATAAAAGTTTAGAAACAAATATAAAATCGCAAAAAAATTAAAATTCTGAGAAAAAAAATCTTATCTCAAAAAAAAAATAATTTTTCCTAAAAATAATTTCAATCTATTTATTGAACCGTAATTTCACCTACTAATCCAAAAAATAAAATAAAATTAAAAATTTTTTAAGATTTTCAAGATTTTCTTCAAAGTGTACGAGACTTTCCTTTGATCACTGTACCCAACATACATACAAACTCATTTGTTTATTTTGCAAAAATATTTTTCAATTTCTTCTCTCCACTCACTTTCTATCACAATTTAATTTGTTTACTTTAAATAATATTCCAAACAACTTTAAATTATCTTTAATAAATTTTAATGAATAATTAAAATGGAAAGAAACAAAAGGATGGAAGGATGTAAACACTAATTTTTTATGTATTTCTTTTGTGTTTCACTTTGTATAATACCACTAAAATTTTTTCTAATTTAGTATATTAAAAAAAAAAACTTTCAATAATTTATTTTCTTGTTCTTTGAGATCACTTTTTATATTTTAATATTTCGTTAAAATAAAAAGAAAAAAGCACAGAAAAAAAATCAACACAATAGAAAAAACATAAACAACCAGATTGGCAGTATATAATATTAGTGGTAGAGTGGTAGCAACAGCTGATCATGTAATGACAATTGATAAAATAAATAGAGTTGCCAGTTCAAACTATATAAAATTATATTTATGTTTCAATGTGAAAACAGCGTTGTCTAAAAAGTTTTAATTTTATCAATAGGTCCTCTGCATATGCATCTTCTTTTATACAAAGGAGTAGATAAAATTAACACTATTTATACCTCAATTTTCCTTACAATAAAAATAAAAAATTTTTAGTGGAAACTTTTTAAGAGGATTTCTCAACAATTAAATCACTTGTACTTCACCTTAACTGCGGGATTTTTCCGGCAACAAAACAGTTCCAGATAGATACCAATCCGGTTCGAGCAGGACCAATAAAAAAATCCGATTTGATTTTTTCGACAACAACCAAAAAGCCTGGTGGTAGTCTGGAACCAAAGAAAGGAAAATCCGCAACGGAATAAATACCAAATAAAATTTTATTTTTATTATAGTGAAGTATAAAATACTTTCCTTTATTTTTTCTCAATTTTTAACACAATTTTTAAATAAATAAGGGATTTTTTGACGCGAGCAAAACAAACACTTCTTTTTCTAAGGAAAATTATATCGAGAGCGATGAAAAACAAAATGAAAACCTTTTCGTTAAGTTTACGAATAAACTCCAAAAGAAAATAAATGATGACACCAGAGCCATCTGGCGGGAAAAAATTAGTCCACAGATATGCCAGTACACCGATATTTTAGGGTTGTCATCAAACTGTCTTACCGAGTTGAACAAATATCTTAAGTTGTTAATTAAATATTTTCAATTTTAAATACGTATGTTTTGATATAAAAAAACTCATAATTCTGTAATTTTGGGGATTCCAGTTAAGACTTTATGGGGTTTTGAAATCTCAGATTTTGCGATTGGGATTACGACTTTTATGGTTTTAAAACAGAATATACTATTTAAATAATTCCATTAATGACCTGTGCGAAGTTTCTAAATAAATTTTAAACTATATACATATTGCCAAAAAAGTTTTGAAATTTCTATGAAGAATATTTGATTTTTTTTAAATTTCTTAGAAATTTAGAAACTTGAATTTAGTTAACATTTTCTTTAGCCAGGTAATTATTTCGTTATTTTGCCAATTTTTAATTCCAAATCCTTTTTTTTAGAAAACGCCTGAAAAAAGATAAAATTAAATAAAAAATCAATCGGCGGGGTTTTAACCACTTGAAAGTACCACCAATAATATTATGAGTGTGGGAATAATTATTTAGGTGTCGTCATGGAGGAAGGATAAGTATAGAGATTTCATCGTAAGCAGCGGCCAAATTCAATATTGTAAAGATTACAAAGGTCCGGTAACTGAGAGTAAATTGGCCAAATTTTCCTGATTTCAAAGCAAATGTTTCCATTACTGAAAATTTCATTTAAATCTGCTAAAACTCAAATGAAACTGCAAATTGCAATTTTATTTACATTAAATAAAATTTTAAATGAACAATAAAATACAAGCAATATTGTATATATACTAAACATAATAAAAAAAAAATTATTTTTGAAATAATTGTGAGGGTCCCGTGGGCACGCCACTAACTGGTGACATGTATATTGAGAAAAAAATTCAAGGGAACATTATCAAAAAAAGTGATTTTTATTGAAAAGTGGGTTTTGTTGCCAAATGCCTACAAAGAGTAATTACGAATTATTAACACTTTTTAATAATGTATATATATATGTGCACAGCACATGTTGCGGGGACGGGTTTTCGTTCCACAAGTTACTATGAAGACATTTTGTTACTTTGGGGACTGTCCTTAAACTTTTCATTATTCTACTGTTTACTCTGAAGACATTTTACTGGATACAGCGCATATTATAGGGACTTTTTTGGCTGTATATACAGATGTCTTCAAAGTATGGGCAATGAATATATATATATTCATATAATATATATATATTCATTGCCCATACTTTGAAGACATCTGTATATACAGCCAAAAAAGTCCCTATAATATGCGCTGTATCCAGTAAAATGTCTTCAGTGTAAACAGTAGAATATATATATATTCATTGCCCATACTTTGAAGACATCTGTATATACAGCCAAAAAAGTCCCTATAATATGCGCTGTATCCAGTAAAATGTCTTCAGTGTAAACAGTAGAATAATTAAAAGTTTGAGGACGGTCCCCAAAGTACTAAAATGTCTTCATAGTAACTTGTGGAACGAAAACCCGTCCCCGCAACATGCTCTGTGCACATATATATATATATATATATACATATATATATATATATATATATATATATATATATATATATATATATATATATATATATATATATATGCATTGCCCATACTTTGAAGACATCAGTATATACAGCCAAAAAAAAGTCCCTATAAAATGCGCTGTATCCAGTAAAATGTCTTCAGAGTAAACACTAGAATAATGAAAAGTTTAAGGTCAGTCCCCAAAGTAACAAAATGTCTTCATAGTAACTTGTGGAACGAAAACCCGTCCCCGCAATATTTGCTGTGCACATATATATATATATATATATATTTTTTTTTTTTGTTCTTTTTTTTGGAAAATTGCACTTTTTGGTAAACCAATTTACAACGAAAACTTCGGCGAAGAAAGGATATAGTCTGCCAATTTTGCTTGTGCAAATAACATTAGAAAGTAGTGTATATATATCAATTAAAAAACATTAAAGCTCTTATAAAATGAGAGCAAATAAAACGTCCAATGCTATCTGTCAACAAAATGTGTTAAATGCAATAACGAGCATAAAAGAGGTGAATGTACCATAACCATGGTACCTGAAAACGAAAATGATAAGTTATACGGCGTTCTATACAACAAATACTGTCATCGAGCTACATGCAAAGGTTGTGAAAAATGGAAACAATTACAAGAAAAACTTAGATCTAAGAAAAAATTATTATTCGAAAACAAAAATAAAAATGTTAAGTGTCGGCCTAGAATAAGTACGTGACATGCAACGATTGTTGCTTTGAGAGAAAATGCGCCCAAAATAACGACATACGACGGTGACTGCACAAACTGTCATATTTATTTTAATGTTGTAAAGAGTTCCCTAGAGATTATTTAATCTCCAGTGTCTCCTTTCCTTTTTATTTTTTTTTTTTTGGTTTTACATAAAAACAATAAAAATAAATAATTATTTGAATAAAAATTTAGAAACGAACATACTAAGATGGTTTATAGTATGCTGTTCGTACATGGAATATCGCAGCTAATTTTACTCATCATATGTTTTTTGTTTACAAAAAACTTTTAAAATGCGGGAACTCTGTTAAGAGAATTAGAAAAAAAATCAAGAAACTAAAAACAGGCGGTTTGAAAATAAAATAGATCCTATTTCACGACTGCAACGCTCGGCGCGTTTTAATTGTCAATTTGTTTGGAAGAATACATCACGTTGTTATTCTGGGCGCCCTACCTTTACTTACTTACGCATAATTCATTTGTTAGCTTTTGTTGTTTTGAATATTTTATCAAATTAAAGATACAAAAATTTCAAATATTTTTATAACAAATATTTCTGTTTACAGAAGACATAGGCGTCTCACATGGCTCAGTGGTTTCAATTTTGAACGATCACTTGGGTATGAGAAAGCTTTCCGCAAGATGGCTGCCGCGTTTGCTCACAATCGACCACCAACGGAATCATGTGACAGCTTAGATTCCATGGCAAAAGTTAATTATTTATTTACATTGTCATGTATTTGTAAAATTAATTGTATAAAAAATCTGGACATCGCGACATAAAATTTTTTACAAAATAATATAATAAATACACTTAAAAAAGTTTGTAAGTTAAAATAACTGAAAATATCATTTAAAAGAAATGATATTTCATTTAAAAACCGGTCTACTTAAATTTCATTTAAATTAAATGCCATTTGTTATTTATTTTTATATGTTTATTAATCAACTGACACATCCGTAAGAAACAAATGATATAATCAGTTAAAATAAATGTCAAAATTTTACCTACCAATCCTTAAAAAATAAATGTTTTTTTCGTTTATTTGAAATTATTTCCGTTTTTGTTTTTTTTTAAATATATTCGTACAATACAAAATGTATGTATGCATATGAAGCTATAAACACTTGTTGTGGGAATGTATTTGTGTATGGATGTGTGTTTATGAAGTTCTTGTAATTTGTATTGAAAAATTTTTTATATATACAACCAATTTAAATAAAAAAACAAATTGAAATTTTTTGAATATTTTTTTTGTAACAGACAGCAAACAAAATTTTAATTTGTAATAACTGTTACGGACACAAATAAACCACAAGTTTCCGTTTTGTGGTAAATTTTTATTAAATTTCAAACAAATGAAAAAATAAATGAAACTGAAAAATTCGGTAAATGATAGTAAATTATTTCGAATAAATGTATAAAAAAGTTAATATAGATATTTCTTTGAAAAATAAATGTATCTTCCTTTATTTTTAAATGGAACGGAAAACTTTTTTATTAAACTACAAACAGTTAACTACATAATATTCTGAGTGTAGTCACAACTAAAATCAATCACCGTTTGAACCTTACAGGTAGTTTCACAGAACAAATTATTTAAACTCTTTGTTTTTTCGAATTTTATTTCTATATCTGTAACTACTTCTAAAGACTATCGCTACCTATCAGACTTTTCCTTATTTTATACAAATACAATTTAAACATTTGGGGCCGCCTTTCTATGAAAGCTTTTTTCGTACATGGCCTTCGCCAGAACGCGAAATATAGCAATTATATTGTATGTTCTGCTCTACCTTTACTTACAAACATATAATTAATTTCTCAGCTTTTGTTGTTTGTAAAATATTTTATTAAATTACAAATACCAAAATTTCAAATATTTGTATGCAAAATATTTTTGTTTTTGCATTTAAAAGAGAAGAGCCAAGAATTTCAAAGACTTGGTAGCATTTTTATAAATTCTTACTTTTTAACTAAAATTACTGGTTTAAAAGTGTATATAGGTTATGTTGTTAATTAAATATTTGTAATTTTAAATTCATATGTTTTGATAACTTATAATTCTGAAATTTTGATGTTTCCAGCTAAGACTAAATGTGATATTTGAATCTCAGATTTTTAATTAAAAAAGTTATAAATATGAATGTCGAAAATACACAAATTAAATAATTCCACTTAGGAACTATTCTAAGCTAAGTACAAATTGACAAGAGGTTTTAAAATATCTTTGAAAAATATTTTAAAAATTTTAGAAATTTCATAGAAATTGGGAAACCTGAATTTAGTTAAGATTTTATGTAGCCAGCTCACACCCATAAAAAATATAACATTTAAAAACATTATACTACATATATTTTTTCTAACGTTTTTATTATTTTGTTGTTTTGATAATTTGTAAACCCAATACTAAGTAATAGCAGATAAGGGTAGCCGACATGTAAATCAATCTTTAATTACTCCTTTTTAGAAAAGTTTCGAAAAAAGATGAAAGGCGTTAAATTAAGTAAGAAAGGCAATTGAACGGGTTTTAAAGAATTAGAAGTGCATTTTTGGTTGTATTTACCCAAATAATATTACGAGTGTGGAAATAATTAATAATAGGGGAGGATAAGTATAGAGATTTTTCTTGTAAGCAGCGGCTAAATACAATTTGGTACATATTACAAGGTTCGGTAACTGAGAGAAAATTAAGCAAATTTCCCTGATATATAAGCAAATATTTCTCCTCAATGCAAAAATTTCAGCAAATTTCTCTGAAATCTGGTAAAACCGAATTGGACTTGCTAAAAATTCAATTGGTCTTGCAAACAAAATAAATTTAAAACAAAAAAATACAAGCTATTTTGTATATATGTAAACCAAACATAGTAAAAAATTGTATATTGGAAATAATTTCGGCGAGGGCCCGGTCCCCCTAGGCTCGCCACTGTGATTAGAGCAGATTATTTTAAGAAAGTGTTGAATGGTTGATGGGGCTATATTAAAACAAATTTAAAACATTTTAAATAAAATGTCTAGCGGCATTTCCGTCATTAGAATTACCAGTCGGGTTTTGGCTGATCAACAATACAGCAATTCTTTATCGAAACTCTTTTTGAACTTGTAAGTTTCAATCAAAATTTATCGCAGAGGCGAAAATAAATTAATAAAGGTGTTTAAGTTTAATTTTGAAAATTTTAATTTTATTTAAATAAATATTAGATAAAATTGATAAATATAACATGAAATATGTGAATAAATAATATGATGGACATAGCTTTTGGTTACGAAAACCTTAGTAAGTGAAAATAAATTCGTGAGCGTGCGTAAAGCATTTGTAATCGTGATTAAAATGCAATTTAATCACTTGAATTTAGGTAAATGTGTTAAAAATATATTTACTTACTGTAAATTATGCGTGATAAAATTTTTTCTACGTGAGCTCAAGTGATAGAAATCACCACTTTGGTACCATTTGAACCCGACCGTACACCAATGCAAATAGATATGTATGTATACTATAGCTTAAAAGCCCAATACTTCTTAGTTTAAACCATCGGACTATATTAAGAAAATAATTCAATCCATTTCTAAGAATGTTCCTCTTTTAATAAATTTTTTAAACTATTTTTATTGCAAATTCCTAGAAGTAGCTCTTCAGTGATTCAAAGAGTATCACATTGAACACACATTTTACATGTCACACACTTAAGAGAAAACATATTTTAAATTTTAGAGTACACACCTTTTAAATTTCAGGTTTTTAGCCAAAAGGGGAGACTATTCCACTCCTCGTGGAAATTCTTATATCAAATTTCAGGTATGTGCAGGCCGTAAAGAGGGAGATTCCGCCTTTTTGCTCCTCCTCGCATGGATGAGTTTTTTGCACACACTTTTATATTCAATAATACACACGCGCAGTATTTTTAGACACTATGTGTTTACAATTAAACACATTATGCCTAAAATTAGTATTATTTTGTTAAATAAAAAATGTACGCACAAAGATAGTAAATATACTAACTTATAGTATTAAAAAATGCTATGACATTTTGAAATTGAATAAAAAATCGATGAAATTTTCAAAACTTGAAATACATTTATTACTTTTTTAAATTTTTTATTACTACACTCTCAAAAATGTTTGTAGATGTACCACAATAAAATGGGTAAATATGAATATTACGAAAATTCGGTAAATATAAACAAAAAATGCCTAAAAATGTTTTGTACACACTTTCATATACAATAATATACACAAGAAGTATTTTTAGACATAATGTGCTTAAAATTAAACACTTTGTGCCTAAAATTAGTATTATTCTGTTAAATTATTATGTTATGCACAAATTTTGTAAATATACTCACTTTGAATGGTAATAAATATTTTGACATTTGGAAATTGGAAAATATTAAAAATAAAAAAAGCTAAAAACGAAAATTAATTATTTCAAAATGTATAAATATAATATTTGTGAATGTTGTGAATTTAAATTCAAGATGACCATCATGACAGCACATACCCATTCAGAATATATTATGTATTATATTTATAATTCATTATTATTAAAACATACATACATGAAATACATTTATTCTTTTAAAAAAATATTATTCTGCAGTTTAATTTAAGCCATGCGTTGTTAAATATACGTATTTTTCTTATAAAATTACGCATATATAAATGCATTTTTAGGCATTTAATGCGTATATTTACTCTTCAAAAAGGTTTTTTTCGCACAATTTTAGTAAATTTTTGAATTACTTTTAAAATTTCATTTAATTTTTAAGCACTTTCAATGTAAAATTACCCATTATGTGTGTACCAACTTACGCACAATGTGTGTCCTTTTTTTGTTTACGCACACAGAGTAAATTTACCCAATTTATAGTAGGAATACAGTTTCCTACTACAAGTTGGGTAAATTTCAACAGAAATTTATTAGAGTGTAAGCAATAAATTTATTGTTTTTATTCTTGCTGTGAGTTAACAAACAATAAAATTATGGTTTTTATTTTTTTTTTTGCGAATAACTAAATAATAAATTTATTGTTTTTTATTACAAAACAAACATTTTTGCTTTTTAATTTTCAACATTATGGTAGAAAATGTGCGCATTTTTGTAGGAGTTTTCAGAATTTTATATGTACTTTTACAGGAAAATCGTGTTTCTTTACGCACAAATTCGGTGAATTTACTCTTTAATATTAAAATTTCATTGAATTTTTACGGACTTTTAATGTAATTTTACCTATTTTGTGTTCATCAACTTACGCATAACGTGTGTATTTTTTTCATTTACGCACACAGAGTAAATTAACCTAACTTATAGTAGGATTAAGTTTCAACAGAAAGTAATTAGAGTGTAAAGTATAGGCTAAATCTAGCGAACATTGACTTCAGGTTTCTTGCCAAAGGGGTTTGGGCAAGTGAGGTCGTCAAGGGGAAGACTTTCCCTTTTTGCTTCCCCGTAGGAATTTCAAAAATCCGGTCCGAGCAGATGTCTAAGCAGAAAGAGGAACTTAAATACCAGTGGTTTTGTGGCTCCCGTAAGATTTTTCCAAAATTCCGCCTTAGCTGAGCGATTTTGGTAGGCGCTTTGAACTCCTATTTTAAACACGTCCTTGGCAAAAATGCCAAAATTTACATTATCAGACATCCAGAGAAGGCATATTTTAAATTTCAAGGCGAGCTTCCCCTATTTAGCCAATCGCCGTAGGAATTTTTTTAAAAATCCATTCTTAGAAGATGTCTACGCGGCAAAGAGAACCTACATTTTAGTTTAAACTGGCTAACTGCAGCGGTTTAAGCTTAATAAGTTATTCCTTTAAAAATATAAAGATTGTCTTTAAATTGGGTTGAGGTATAGTCAAAGTAGGGTTGAGATACTGTCAAACTGTCTCCGACAAAAATCTAAAAAGATAAAATTAAATAAAAACAATTAAAAAAAATGCTAAATTCAGCTGTCTCGAATCTTTGAATACCCTCCACACATGTCCTAAGAAAACAATGATTTACCAAATCACAGATAATGCATTACAGTCATCGACAAAATATTTTAAAATATAATCGAAATTTTCGGTAAATTGATATTGTATAATAACGTATTTGTTTTAGACCTGCTAACTTATCTCAGAATAACTAAAGCTTAATGCCTAACCATTTCCGAATCTCAAAATTATATGGAAATATCTGTGGTTAACGTCTTGCTTTGGTTATATATTAGATAAGTTACCCGCCCTTAGTTCTTTTAATTTAAGCTCGGGAGCACTTTAAGACACTATGTTTCAAAACAATAGGTGTTTGATATGTTTGTTGACTCCACACATATTTACCTAACATATTTAGAGAAGTGTTTTAATACAAATAATGTAAAAAGATTTAGAAGTGAAATTATGGAGGTGAAAAAAAATTGCTTGAGGTGAAAAACTTTTTTGGATGTGAAAACAATTTTTATTGTGGAAAAAAATCAGTGCTAAAAACAATGTTTAAAATTAAAAATAATTGAGATGAATATAAAATATTATTCACTGGTAAAAAAATAAGACTGGTAAAAAAATAAGAGGAAATATATTATTTACCAGTCGCTACTATGAAATTGTACTATCCCAGGTGAAAATGTTCATATGTGGTCATATATGGCTACATATATGGGTTTATATATTATTCAATATATGCTCGGATCCGAAATTTGAGGGTATATGGCCGTATATGGTCATATATGGACATATATGAGTGTTCACATGTGGTCATATATAAGTACTTTTTTCTATATGCCGGTATATTAGTTTTAAACAAAAATATTGCTTTTTTATTTAAATTAAATGGAGTAACATTAAATTAACATTATAAAAGTGATATTTACATGCAATAAATTTAAGGTAAAAAAACACACATAAATTTTGGGAAAAGAGTACCAATATTATTTTAAGATTATAGTATCTTCATTTTATTTAACAATTCAAACTTTCTTGTTATTATTAAAAACAGTATTAAAAATAAAATAAATAAATAAATAAATAATAAAAAAATAAGCAACAAAGTATGAATTATTACATTGTACTATAATCTAAAAATAATATTAATAATAATACCGTATTACGGTTACGTATTACTCCGACAGAGGCTAAGGATAAAAAAGACTGAAGATTATTAATAGTCTTAAGACCCAACTACATTTGGCTTAAGTGACTTTAGCTTTGTTTTGGTATCAAACAATACAAATTTTTAATTTTGAAAATTTTTTTTATAACGGATATACAATACCTAGTATAAGTCATTTAATTTAATTACGTTTCTGCCTTTATGTTCACTTAAGAATTCAAACTGTATCTTAATTCGGTAGAACCAAGGTTTAAATTTCCCTCATATATGGCAATATCTGATAAAATTTTAAATATATTGCCCCATAAATGGAATAATATATGTACTCATATATGAACATATATGGCGTATATGAACCAATATATGGACCAACATATGCAATATATTACCATATATTGCCATATATGGATTCATATATTACCATATATGAACTTCATCTTTAAATGTATTGGCCCATATATGCTTCCATACATGACATATATGTTCATATATGCTCATATATGAAAACATATACGATCATATATGAAGCCATATATGATGATATATGAACATTTTCACCTGATTTTAAGTCATAACTTTTTAACCGCTATAGCCTTTTTGCTCATTTTCAACAGGAAACTGGTCGGGAGGATGTACATAAATCTAGGTAAAAGTGAACACCCCCGCTTGCGTCTTCGCATCATGATCGCCATTTTAACAGACAGACCGACATCGCTAAGTCAACTTAAAATCGCATAAGGATCAAGAATATATATATATATAGGTACTTTATGGTGCTTTAGACCTATATTTTGATATGTTACAAACGGAATATCAAACTGATATATACCCTCACCATATATGGTGGAGGGCAGGGATGTAAAAGTTGGTACAATTGTACCATTTCTGGTACGATTTGGGTCTTAAAAGTACGATGGTACTTTCATGGTTTATTTGATACAATTTACAAATTTTCACAGTTTATCGTTATTTACAGTTTGGTGCAAAAGTGAGCCAATGCTTGTAAAATATTTGTAAAAAATCTGTCATTTTTCTGTTTGCTTTACCAAAACAAAACTTTTTCCTTATTTAGATTTCATACTTATAGTTCCCTTAAAATTTAAATAATCTTACCCAAAATCCGTTCTGTTCATTTGAAAAAATCTATCTCTTTAACTCAAGGCAATTGGCTCACTTTTGCTACAACAAAAAAATTCTCAATTAAGGGTACTAAAATTGTTTAAACTTATTATTAGCTTGAAATTTTTTTTAGTTTTGTGCATAATAAAGTGAAAAATAATAAAAAAAAATTCGATGAAACCAACAGCCGATAACGTGAAAAAGAGGTGCTGGAAAAAGCTAAAAATGGTGATTCCACACGTAAAATCGCCAGTGGTAAGAATTATTGCAAGTGAGAAAAAAATAAATCCAGATCAGTATCCGTCACCAAAAATTGGAAGACTAAAAAAATCAGTGACACTGAAGCTAGAGCCATTAAATGCCTTTTCACTTCGGGCAAAATCAATAGCACAAAAGAGGCAGTTTCTAAATGTGGCCAAATTTGGTAATCACTTTTGTACGAAATTGAAATTCTCATTTCGCATCCCTGGTGGAGGGTATAAACGACCTAATCCAGAATCAATAGTGCTTTAAATGGCTGTTAACTAGTGTAATTAACTGCTAACGGTATTTAACTGCGGTAATTGTCAAAATTTTGACAATTAATCTGACAAAAATATTTAAAATAATATTAATTCTTGCTGCATATTAAAACACCACAATTTTTGTTCTTTATTTTTAGTTTTTCTTTCGTTTGACCACATTTTGTTATGGTTAATACAGCATCTATATCTGCATGCAAAATAGTAACCACGATAACTTATGAATAAATGCGCACAATTTGAACATTTCTACGATTTACCTAGTTCTTACATTAGGGACATTCGAAATGTAAAAGAATAAAAAATATAACTTCTATGGACTGTATAATAAAGTTATACAAAATATCTCATTAAATAAAACATGAATTTTAAATTAATTGACAAAATATTGGTATTTATTTATATAATTGTCATTTGAAGCAGACTATTACACTATATATAGTTTTACAATACGAATATGTAGCGCGTTTATATATATTTAGTTTTCTGCATACATATGTATGTTTAAAAAATTATTCATATCTTTTTGGGACAACTTAACTATCGTTTGTGTTGCATTTTTACTATAACCACTACTTATTCACATTTACCACATACGAATATATGTATGTATTTGTGCATGTTCATATGTATATACAAGAAAAATAAATTCACACAAACAAACTTACATGCAAAAGCAATTTGTATTTCTCAAACGTTCTCCAAATAAGTGCATTAGATTGGTATTTATTTTAACGAATCAGTTATTTTTTATAATTTCGATCAAAAAGTCTTCAAATCTTAAGCATTTAATTTGAAATTGTATTAGAGTATTTTATACCCACTCTGCGTATGAGCTACCCATAATATACATACATTACTGATATGACTGATCACAAAATAGTATGTAAACCGGTGAGTGGCAACACATATACTATCCCATTAACGATTATGCATGAAGCAGCAGAAAGCGAATTCAACTTGACGCTCACCAGTTGTCATTCCGTTTGTAACATGTCGAAATATAGGTCTAAGACCCCATAATGTATATATTCGTGATCCTTATGCAATTTTAAGCCGATTTGGCGATGTCCGTCTGTCCGTCCGTCTGTCTGTCTGGCGATCACGTTGCGAAGACGCAAGAAGATTAATGAATATCGCAAGAAAATGGACATCCTCCCGAGAAGTTTGGTATTGGAAATTAACAAAATCGGTCCAGCGGTTAAAGAGTTATGAGTGAAAATGTAAAGCTACCTCTAGATTTTCCATTCAAATTCGTGTATTTTAGTACAATTTCATAGTAGCGACTGGAAAATAATATATTTTTTCGTATTTTTTTACCTGTCGCTTAGAAGTGACATTTTATTTTTTTTTTACCACACAAAATATTTTTCACATCCAAAAAAGTTTTCACCTCAAAATTTTTTTTCTCCTCTATAATTTTACTTGTAAAGTTTTTTACATTATTTTATCAAAAACAGTAGATAACATTTTTTAAAAAATTCTTTTATTTTTCTTCGATCTTTTCGATTTATGTGTTATTTTAAAAACAGATAACATATTCTTATGATATTGGTGGAATTTAAGTCTTTTATTACTTGTTAATATACATATTTATATATTTTTTTTAATTATTTATATTAATAATAATATATTTATTTAATAATTTTTCTTTATTTGTAGGTTAAGAAAAGCCACCTCGCAGTTATAAGTGGTGCCGAACATTGAGTACAGCTTGCACATTTAATTATTGAGGTTATGATATTTATTGTCATCGATGTGCTTCCCAAACTTTTCTCCAGTAACCAAAGAAATTTCTAGACCGTCCTGTAATAACTCTATTTGCAGTGCGAAGCCCTGCTCTTGAAATCTCGGTATATTTTTGTATTTTAAAAGTAAATTTTATAAAAAAATTGTTTATTGTTGTGGCTAATTTTTATATTTAATCCTGAAAAGTTAGATTGATTTCATTTGATATTTCGATGATATCGTATAAAAACACCAAATCAAATTGAAAGTCGTGGTTTTCAAGTGAAGAAACAAGCTCTTCGGTGTTCTGTTTTGGTATTGTTCTAAAAACCATGATGATTTATTTTCTTAATATAAAAATCGTTCTTAACTTTTGCCTAAACTAAACCAACGAAATTCTTTATACAACAAAAGATCACTACGAGTATAATCTGTATTAATATTTTCTTGAAAATCTTTAAATTTTCTGAGAGTCAAAGATTTGTGGGTACCTCTTATTTTGTTTATAATTTTTACAGCATTATTCATTGTGTTTGTCATACTTAGTTCTTTAGATAAAAGTGTTTGCTGATGTATTACACAATGAAGATCTGGGCAATTAATTAAATTTTTCATCAAAATGCTCAAAAGAACATTATTTTTGCCCCTTATTACTTGTGCTTCATCTGTACATATGAACTTAATTTAGTTTTGTCCACAACTTAAAAAAATTCTTCAAAACAGGTTAAATTTACATCAACTGTTTTGAGGCTGGCAAATATAATCAACGCAATTCAATACATCTGATGTTAAAATTGTCTTTTTTTATAGGAAATAAAAAGAAATACTAATATATTAATGGAACAGTTTTATGTTGATGAATATTAGTATCATCAACCATAAATTGTAGGAAAAATTCTGCTTTTAATTGCACTAGTTTCAGGGTTGGATCCCACCATGGACACTCTAAACTGCGTAAATTGGTATCCGTATTAAATAAGTAAGACATTAAAAAGGGAAAGAAATTTGGTCATGTGAAAAAGTACACAAAATAAGTGGATCCATATTTAATTTTAACTGGTAAAAATATTGTAACCCCATTTGTTGGATTTTCCGATTTTTCTCTTCGTACCTGTTCCAAAGCAATTGAAGGTAAATACAAAAGCGACAAAAAAAACTGTACAACTTTGCATCAATTATAATACAGAATTTAAACGATAAAAAAATTACAGTTATTTTTAGTGATCTGTTTTATTAACACTTTATAGATAATATTAACTAATAATATATTTTTTAAGCGGCCCCTTAATGTCAACATGATTAGTTAAAATCGGAAAATTTCGGCGTTATAAAATATATTTTGAAAATGGTTAACAAACCTCAAGAAGCTGGTCAAGGTTGGTACTTTACCTGGTGTGCTTGCCACTACTATAGAGTAAAAATAGTATAGAGATTGCAACGCCGGCAGCGGCCAAATAAAATTTTATACAGAATTGGTTAATAAACTGAGAGAAAACAGGTGAAAATTAAGCAAATTTCCTTGATTTCTGATTTTTAAACCTTTTTTCAAATCCTATTGGAAAATCTGATAAACAAAATAATTAGATTTGCAAAGAAAATCATTTGGAATCGCAAAAAAAAACAATTTGGAAAAGATGCCGAACCTTTGTAATTTGCCCATATAAAACCAAGAGAACGTTTTTTACTATCGTCATGGTGTGCCACTACTTTTACACAAAAAATACATTATATACACTTAAACCTCGATTTATGCAAATTTAAATCTACGCAGTTTTTAAATAATCGTTAATTTTTTATACCCTCCACCATATATGTCATTCCGTTTGTAACATGTCGAAATATAGGTCTAAGACCTTATAAAAATATACATATTCGTGATCCTTATGCAATTTTAAGTTGATCACGACGCGAAGATTCCAGCCAGGGGTGTTCATTTTTGCCTAGATTAATAGATATCCTCCGGAGAAGTTTGGTATTCAAAATGAGCAAAATCCAAAAATTTTTTGTTGAGTATAAATCTGACATAAAACATAGGACAAAAAATAATGACAGAGAATTTCATCATACAGTGTTGTCCCAAAGTAACTAAAGGTGGAGATAAATTTTCGGCAAATGAAACTGTTTTCTTTCTGTCATAGGTCGTTAATTGTACAGGAGGCATGTCGGGATCTTTAGTTATAAATTCTGATTTAAACCGTTCAAGGGAAATATTTATAGTTGACATCTACATGGTACAGGAATATTAATTAGGATATGAAAAACGTGTACAATTTCTTGAGTTTCAGTATGACAAATGTCAACAGATTAGACTGTACTAAATTCGAGCGATTTCGCCTAGGGCATACAAGGGTTAAACATTAGTCTTTATTTAATACCCACACCAAACCTTTCTGCATCTGTAACATCCCATATCCCGCAAACCCATTCTATTTTCATTGTGAATCTCCAAAAACTAATATCGCCCGAATGGCAATATTTCCAAATTCCGATCCTCTATCTCTATTGTCCCATTCTTCTATAGATAACATTGCACTAAATTTCTTAAAATCTTAACTATTAACAATATATTATGAAATATGTACATATTTTAATATATTTACATATGTACATATAGTATTGCATATGTATACATACTAATTTTAAGCTATATTTTGTATTATATTTAGTAATATTAGGAGCTGATGACCTATGTCTCTATTGCTCATAACTCATTTTGTAATTATAAGTTTAACGAATTAATAATAATTGAAAATTCTGGATCAGGAATTCTTTCCAAGATTTTAAAACGTCCTCTATAAGGAGCTTCCAATGGTTTTTTAATATGATCTGATTTAACAAAAACATGTGAACAAGAATAAGGTCTTTATGAATGAATAATACTGAATTGCTGGTATCATGATTAACTAGAGCCGAACGAATCTGACGCATGTATTTACGAACTTTGTCTAAAAAGTAAATTAGATGGGAAGTTTCCTCAATATTTGAAAAGTATTCACCTGGAATACGAATTATGCTGTCATGCAGCATTTCAGCCGCCGAGGATTTAAGTCTTCTTTAAAACATGTTCTCAAACAAAGTAGTACAGTTGGTCAAATCTTTAGCCATGGAGTTTCATGATTACACTTTAGCGCTGCTTTCAATGACCGATGCCAACTTGACAACTTTTTATCAATTTTATTTTAGATAAAAAATGCTGCCAAATCTGCTGACAAACTGAAATTTGACGTTTTCACTTGTATGTCATTTTAGAATGCAGTTCGTGTGCATAACTGACTGCAAATTCATATGACAACCCGTTTTCATACAATTGCCAACAATTTAGACAAATTGACATTAAAAATGACATAGTGAAAAGCATGCATTAAGATCATTTAACATGTATGTATCTACAATGATGAAAAGGGCTGTTTTAAAAGCCTGATAAAAATCAAGCCGCAAAATGCGCGATTTTCTTCTACTGATGGAGTATACAAACAAAATATTATAGAGAAAGCATTAAAACACTGCGAAAAATTTGTTTTTGAGAAAGAATACTTTCAGAAATTAGACAAAATGGAAAGTTACTATTGTAGAAGGGATACCAATAAAATATATTTTGCAGCAAACTTTAAAACTAAAACAGAAATATACAAAGATTACTCCAAATACTGTTTAGAAAATAAAGTTCAACCTGATTCAATTTTAATTTTTTCCAAATCATTTGAGGAGGAGAAGTTAGTATTGTTCAAGCCTTGAAAGGATCAGTGAGACAACCAGATAAAACCAGAAGAATATAGTGCACATATATCAAAAAAAAAAGATCGTGTACAGCATGAGAAAAGTGAGGATACAATTTTAGCTCAGAATGGACAACGTCATGTTTTTACGATGCTGTCAAACTTTGTCCCGACATCAATGCATCTGCTTTATATTATAAACAACGTCTTCAAGTTTGTAACTTCACTATTTACAATATAGGTACCCATTAATGCAAAAATTATTGGTGGAGTGAAATTAATGGAGATTTGTCCGCCTCCACATTTGTTTCTTGTATAATTTATCATTTAAACCCATATTGCTTATCTGATTCGTTGCCAATCACAATTTACTCGGATGGTTGTGGATATCAAAATCGTAATCATTATTTATCGAATGCTTTGTCCAACTTTGCCGCAGAAAATAATAAAGTTATTGAACAAAAATTTTTGGAAGAAGGACATACATAAATGGAGTGCGATAATGCAAAAATTGAGATAAATTTTAAAAATCAGTCAATATACAATATACACAATGGTTACGTGAATATTACAAAAGAAATCAGAAAAACTGTTAAAAAAACGAGATCGTAAAAAATCCACTTGATGCATTATATTAAAAATGCAATTTTATTTTTTTAAATTATAATGATAAAATTATGCATTTCTCTTCAATAAGACCAGAGGGTCAATTCTCGTTGTGTGAAACGGTGAAATGAAAAGTTTTTTCACGTTTTCATAGTACTTTCTGTGAAAAAAAGTAAAGAAATATCAAAACGTTTTCATATGAAAAAAAAGTGGAACGAAACAAGATTTTTTCACGATTGCACAGCACTGGCGATTCTTGTTTTGTGTAACAGTGCAAACAACTGTCAAAATATTTTCATATGAAAAAATTGTTTACACAGACTATTTATAAGTGAAATAAACATGGAGAAGATTGTAAGAGGAAAGCGTGCCAGCAAAAGCCAAAAGGAGTATTTAATTAATTATTTAGAAAAGAATGCGGACATTGCAAACGATAAGTAAGTAGTCTAATTACCATAATCACACTTTTATTAATCCCATATTTACAGATTTGTAACTGCAGATGGTGCCAAATTTAGAGACGAAAAGTGTAACGAATTAGCGGCGAGCCTTAACAGTTTTAGTGGGACCCAAAAGGACAGTGAAAAATGGCAAAAGTATGGCATATTTATTTATAGTTTATTTATATTCTTTATGAATTTTTTTTCTTTAAGTAATATTAGACTTCATACGCGCACCAAATATAGTTCACTTAAAGTAAGCCGATATAAATCCATTAAGTGCTTGTCGGTTGTCATCTCGAATGGATTGTGGTCAGCACAAAGTATGCGTCTCAGCACTCTCAAAAAATTCCTATAAATTATTAAATTATTTACTGCAATGAAATGCTTGTAACATCATTGTCTTACCTTTGTTCATCCGGAATTTTTTGAGTAATATCCAATAATACAATTAATCCAGATATTTTTATATAATTATTTAAAATAAATTTTACGAACTTCACTTTTGTTTACGTTTTTTTCTGTTTTGACATTTGCTTTAAATTTTGGATAACACAGTTACAAAATTTTCATGGGAACAGTGCGAATGAAACATTTTTTCATAATACATACGAGAATCGCAATTTATGTATTTGTGAAAAGTTCGAGTGAAAAGTGCTTATGAAAACGAAAATGAAAAGCTTTTTTCACTTCACATTATCACAGAACGAGAATTGACCCTCAGGTCGTGTAAAGACGGTTCATACAGTATCGCAATTAAGATCACTCTTGTATAGGGTTTTACAATAAGAACTTGACAACTTTTTTTTAAATAAAACGCAAACCATTTGAGATATTTCTATAACTTTATGATCGATTAAAATACAATCAAAACATTTATGAATGGAACTCGACTCCGTTCATATGGCCACGGCGGGCATGTCGGCAGCGGTCGATTCGTTGGACCCGATTTTCGATGACTCGGTCACACATTTCGGCCGTAACGGCCGCTATTTCGCGTTCAATGCTGGCTCTGAGTCTTCCAACATCGTCAGCTTGTTGGCATATACCAATGATTTGAAGTAGCCCCAAAGAAAAAATCTAGAGGCGTTAAATCGCACAAACGAGGCGGCAAATTGACTAGTACATTCTTTTTGTGGATGAAGTGGTGTTTCATGAAGCACATGTGGATTTTAACCAAACCAATAACGCATATTTTGCTTATTGACGAACCCATAGAGCCAAAAATGAGCTTCGTCACTGAAGATGATTTTGCTCTTAAAGTTACGGTCACCGACTCCGAATTTCGGTAGTAAATTTTTATAATTTGCATACGTTGTTCGTTCGTGTACTTTACCATGATGAAAATGTTGAGTTTACTAAAAAAAGGAAAGTAGCAGTTAGATGATAAGTGAAATAGTGCGTTCACAAATTACATTGAAAGCTGTCAAGTATCTGTTTGAGAGCCCTCTATATTCCGGATGGTACAGTAAAATACAAGGTGAATTTTTATAATGATCATATTCGTATTAAACCATATTGAAAAACTCTTCATTCTGAACCACTTTCCATACAGCCAAAAAAATGGAAGAACTTACAAGATTTAAAAAGTGTAGTTCCACCAGAATACCATTTTTTCTATGATAATTTACAAAAGGCAAATCCAAAATAAACTTAAAAAATAAAAAGCCCATCTATCATTATTTTTTAATATTATTAATTATTATTTTACATCTTAACATATGTTGTATTATTGCAATTACTTTAAGTAAAACATGTTAAAAATTGATTGAAGTCATAAAATATTTAAATAAGCGTGTTTTATTACAAAGCAAGACCCTCCATCTATACGCATTGATTTTTTAAAAATAACAAAACCTTCGACAAAATCATGTGTAAGATTTTCTAATCGCTTTTAATAAATATTGTAGAAGATCGATTTTTAAAAACCGTTGGAATAAGCGAAATAAACAGTTTTGTTACTCTCCTGAAAAGTTGTGTTTTTTAAGATCGAGTGTTTTGAATATAAGCCTTCGATATGTTATTTTGACACTCATAGATTTTTTCTGTTCGAAATATTGACAATCAGTCAGTACGATACCTCCGCGGACCAAAATGAGTCTCTTTACGCTTAAACAACGTTCGGAAATATTGCAATTTTATTTTCAAGCTGGGCGGATGTTCAAAAGAAGTTTTATTGGACGTTTTGAAATATTTGATATATAGGTGTGAAAAGAGCTTAAACGCCGAAAAATTATAATTTTAATGAATTAATTTCATTAACTTGCATTCATAGTTTAAAAACAATTTCAATTCATCATTGTAATGTATTTTTTCATTAGGTATTGCCTGGTATTGATATATAGTTCTTGTAACGACCGCTATATTTCTGAAATACAATTGACTATTTCTGAAATACAATTGAATATTTCTGAAATACAATTGACTTTTTCTGAAATACAATTGACAATTTCTGAAATACAATTGACTATTCTGAAATACAATTGACTATTTCTGAAATACAATTGACTATTCTGAAATACAATTGACTATTTCTAAAATATAATTTACTATTCTGAAATACAATTGACTATTCTGAAATACAATTGACTATTTCTAAAAAAAGTTGACAACTTCTGAAATACAATTGAAAAAAGGTGTAATATTACTTCAAAACACAAAACAACATTTTATTATTCCAATAAAACATTTGATAAAAACATAACATAAAACAGCACAAATTGGTGACCCCGACAAGATTGGCGCAGTTCTAGAACAAATTGAAGGTGTTTCATGGAAACCATTAGCTTTCTTTTCTCGTAAACTTTCTTAAACTGAGCAAAACTATAGCGCTTATGATCGTGTACTGCTAGCTGCAATCGATCGAAGTAAACATTTTCGATTTATGTTGGAAGGTAGAAAATTCACACTTTTCACAGATCATAAACCCCTACAACACCTCGCAAAACTCGTTAACTTTATTATATTTCCAGTTCACAACGAATATACACCACATATCCGCTTCCTCTAACGTTGTAGCTGATTGCCTTTCTCAAGAATATCACATAGAAGAAGTGAATTTGAGACTTTGACACAAATGCAAACAATGGATCAAGAACTTACTGATCGCTATTACTCAAAATAAGAAAAGTTAAAATTCCTGATTCAACAACTGAAATATATTGTGACACGTCATTAAAACAGCCAAGACCCTTTGTTCCAAAACCGATGAGGCAACAAATTTTTGAAAACGTTCATGACTGGCATCATCCTGGAATTAGAGCTACAAAACGAATGGCAACAGAAAGATATATTTGGCCCTCAATGAACAAACATGTAAAAACTTATCTATCAAAGTTTCCAGTTCCACATGATGGCATTATTTGTGTGTTTTTTAAAACTTCTTTTAATTTGAAGTAAAATCATTTTATATTTAATCAAACAATTTAAATAAAAAACAAAATTGTAAATTTTGGAAACAGACAGCAAACAAAAATATAAATTTGTAACAACTGTAACGGAAACAAATAAACCTTTATTTTTAACTGAACTTAATTTTTTTTTATTAAATTACAAACAGTAAACTGCATAAAATTCTGAGTGTACATAATTTACTACCGGTTTGATTGGTAAAACATATGAACATTATATATTCAATATTTTAGGCCCTTATCAGGATAATGGAGCCTTAATAAAAAGGAACACATTTAAAATACATATGTACATACATAACTATGTGGCCGAAATACGTTTGCACGATGGTATACAAGAGTGTGGTTAAAAGCAAATTATCTTTTCCTTACCATTTCCATTCATCTGTATAACAGGAAAGAGAAAACAAAAAATTTTATTTTTATGAGGTACAACGATAAAAACTACTAACATACATACTTTGACCATATGTAGTATACGATTGATAGTATATTACCGTCCATATACATTCATGATTGTGTGAGAGAGGATTATATATCCATCCATCTGTAGTAAATTAGTTATTCTAAGCTTATTGATGCTAAACGAACTTTTTACATTTGTTTGTCTATTTGTTTAGGAACTTGCAACTTACACGACTAAAAGTTTATCGAAAATGCTTATAGATATTTAATGCTCATACCAATATGTTGTAAACTATTATACCTAATAAAATATTTTATGGATATTATGCATACAGAATGAATAAATGGGTAAATGAACGAATGTCGTATTTAACTTAAGAATACTAAATGTTATATTGTAGTCAAAACTGTTTTTGTTTAATGCTTAACATACATACATACCTACAGAAACAATTTCACAATTTGAATATTATCTCTAAACTTTAAATATGACAAGAAAATAAAAATCTCCATATATGAATAATTTAAAGTTAATTAAAGTTGATCATATCCATATAAAAAAGAACAAATATTTACTGAAAAACGAATCAGTTGCAGAATTGTACTATTCATATATTTGAGGAGAAAGATATTATTAGAACCACTCCATTGCTGCAAAATTTTGCTTTTAAGGAAAAAGAGATGATTTGACCATTTTGTTGTCATACGAGGAAAGAACTTCAAAGCACAAAAAGAACATTATTTTTAGCTAAAAATCATGGTTGTTCATAAAACTTCCTATAAAAAGGTCCTGTTTATTTATAATGTGAATCTAAAAATTATTAATAGGGCAATGAATTTTATGCACTTAATAAGTAAAATAATGCTCCAAAAAAATGGGTGACTCAACTGTTGTATATATTTTGTTGAATATATTTTATTAATTAAAACTCATGAACAGAGATGTCATACCAATAATAAAACACATAACATAAAGTTAATTATTAAGGGCCGTATGCAAAAAAATTAACAAAGTTTGGTACACCATTGTTAAGCAAAATTGCTTAAAGTTGTATCCAGAAACGATTATTAGCTTAACGTACCTTACATTTTAAAGTAGAAAGCAACGTACTTTAAACGTATGTTAGTGACATTTTTTGTTTTTGTTTTTTTCGTTATTCGTGTTTGTAAATTAAAATTTTGTGAAAATTTTTAATAAAAATAGTAAATTGTGAAATGAATACTTTAAATTTCATAAAAAGAATTGCTAAAATTAATTGTGATTGTTGATAAATTAGTATTAATTGTGTATTGTTTTCATAAGAAGATACTATTATCCAAATCGGAAATTATTATCGGCCAAAAATTTACAAGCCGAGGACTGATGGGTTCTCTCTTCCTGATGACCAATTTAAAAAAAAATATCGTCTTAACAAACAATAAAAAAAAAATAATAGACCGGATTAAAACACATCACAAAACAATGTAAATATATAAAATATTTTAGTGATGTACTTACAATCAAAAACAAATCAATACAGTTCGTTATTCGAATACTTTAACATTTCTAACATAAAAAATCTGGTTATTTCTTCTCAATTTCCTTAATTTAGTTTATTTTGTGTTTTATTTTATTGAATAAGTAAATCGAAGAAGATTGCGTATAAACATATTATTTTATGTTAAAATAATAAGAAGCTTTTTATAGATTTGATTACCCGGCTGAATTTATATTTGTTTTAATGCATCGCTAACCATAAAGTGACAACTGAATATGATGGCATTGCCAGAACCAAACTATAAAATTCATTAAAACTTTTTTTTGCTAGAGTGGGGTTTTTGCATACGATTTTTTAACAAACGTTTTTTAGCCTTAATGTGTTTGTTAACTAATGTGAAAGTTAAAGCTAAAGTAATTTATATTTTTTTGCATACCGCCCTAATTCTTTAAAATAAAACTTAAAACTATTTAGAAATCAAAAACTGAAATTGGTAAATTTAAAAACTAAAAATTTAAAATATAAAAAATTAAAATTTCAAACTAAATTATCGGAGGCAAAATAAATAGTTCTGCCAGAGCTAGTTACATAAGGTATCTTACTACCACTACCATCCTAAGCACGAGCATTATGATCCTAAACACTACCATCATCACCCTGATGATTAAAACTCTTACTGTTTCCTATCGAATCCTCCTCTTTAATCCTAGCATCATCCCTAATATCATCTTCATTACCCGCTACCGTTTCAATGTGTTCCTTATTCCTACGGTAGTTGGATCCCTCATTATCAGTTACTATAGGTTCCTGACAGCTTTCAACTAACATTCCTGGATACCATACATAATTAGGAGTTGTATTAAACATGATGCTCTCATCGGGGAAAAAAGTGGTTCCAAATCACAAGTTCTTTTCTTCTGAAGCTTCTTTTTATAATTTTCAATGTCCACCATATCAGAAATAGTTTTTGCGGAATTCCATCTCCAGCAAAAAAAAAATTGATTCTCTTCACGAATATCCATTAGGAAACAGTTCAACTTCAATATACAGGTTGGTTGAAAAGTTCCTGCGCTCACCAAGAGATGGCACTGCTAGCTCCAAACTTTTTTTCTCAAGTTGGTATAACTGTCCTGAGAACACATGCAAAGTTGCAAGTCATTCTGTGAATTCTTTATTTGTTTATAAGACATTTGAAATTGACGTGTCATTGATTTTTTTAATATGGAAAAAATTGAATATCGTGCAGTCATTAGATTCTTTGTTTTGAAGGGTTTAAAAGCAAAGGAAATTCATGAACAATTATTAGAAGTGTATAAGGAGTCCTCACCTTCAAAACGCACCGTTGAATTTTGGGCTGATGAATTTAAACGTGGTCGTACCAGCCTTAAAGACGATCCACGCGAAGGACGTCCAAAAACTGCAACCACAGCAGAAATCATTGAGCAGGTACATAATATGGTTAGTGAAGATCCAAGTTTGACTAAGCGTGAAATTGCTAATGCCATAGGCATCTCAGACGAACGAGTACTCCATATTTTACATGAAGAATTACGTATGAAAAAACTGTTTTGAAAGTTAGTGCCGCACGCACACATTAACAATTCAACAAAAACTGGATCGAAAACAAATTTCTCAGAGACTTTGTTGAGACTTCGATCTACCACCATGATCCTAAATTGAAACAAGAACGTTTACAGTGGACTGAAGCTGGTTGTTCAGCTCCAAAGCAGGTGAAGTCACAACGATCAGCAAAGAAGGTTATGGCATCAGGTTTTTGGGATGCAAAAGGAATTTTGTTGATTGATTATCTTCAGAAAGGTAAAACAATCAACTCTGAATATTATTGCAGCCTTTTGGATCAGCTGGATGAAAAAAATCGTGAGAAAAGACCTGGTTCAAAGAAGAAAAAGTCATGTTTCATCAAGACAATGCACCTGCTCACAAAAGTGTTTTGACGATTGCTAAATTCAAAGAATGCCCGTCAAAGATAATGAGGAAGTTTTTGACTGCTTGAAAAACTTCTTTCCAAAACTAAGCAATGACAAAATTAAAAAATGTATTATTGCCTATATATATATTTTCACATCTTTGTATACTTCGCTCTATTCGTATTGCTATCAATTTTTCAAAAATGATTTTTTACTTTCAACAGGTGTTCATAATGGGCGAACGATTCACGAACGTGCAAACAAACAACCACCGTAGCGAATGGAATGCACTAAAAGCTGTAACCAAGGGCGTTTTAGGAATGAATCGTGTACAGCCAGACGAAGCAGAGAAATTGGTGAAAACAATGCTCCAATACTTTCATAAATTCAATACATCTATGACATTGAAATTACATGTTTTGCATCACCAATTTGATGACTTCTTACACCAATTGCATACTGAATTAGACGAACAAGATGAGCGATTCCATCAGGCCACCAAGCCAATGGAAGTACGATACAAAGGAAAAAGCTGGATGCATTGCTGGCAGAAGTTTGTTGGTGGAGTTATAAGGTATCACAATATAAAGATGCAGGTACCGAATTCGTGGAGGACGATAGATTTGAAGGACACACCAAAAGACATATGCCATTGCATGTGCTATTAATATCAGATGATGATGATTTAGATTATGGATCTGAACCACCAACGAAAAAACCAAGAGCATCAACTTCACAGGCTTCACAGAGAGCATCAACTTCAATGGATATTGATTAATTCATGTTATTTGCCTTTTTTTCTATATTTATCTTACATATCTTGAATTTTCGATGAAAACACCACCAATTTACATTTAGAGCTGAAAGCAGTTCACCACAAAATATAATGAACTATTTGTTTCCTGAATCTTTGAAGGAGCATATAGTTAACCAAACCATAAGATATGCTGACGACACATTTCGTTTCCATATATTTGAATTAAGAAAATATATTGAAATATTTTTTACATGACATATCATAACATTCCAAACGTTAGAGATTATTGGTCTGTGGTGATAAATCAAATGAACTTTCGACGTTTTAAAAAGATAAGGGAATTCGTTCATTTTAATCGAGGCCGCCCTTTATTTAATTAGACCTGTTATTGATACCCTCAATAGTACATTTGCCCAACAAACCGAAAAATACCCAGCAAAAATAAATGGAAGTGATTCTTAAGGAATAAATTTTTCACTGATTCCAAAGTATCATTAGTTCTGATTTTCTCATTCTAAAGCAGTTCTTTTTCACAACTTCCAAAAATGTGATTATGAGTGAAATGTAGCTCTTTTCAAATTTATGATGGGTAAATTATTTTAAAAATAACAAAAGTTAATCGTTTAAAATACATATTTTCATATTAATTTGATATTCATAACTATGGTTAAGTACTAAACTTTGATAATTTTTGAAACAAGTTATCAGGTTTAAGTGATTTGTATCAATTTTTAAGTTTGAATTTCGAATAAGTAATTTAAAAAATAATGCTAGATTAATGAATGTGAATTAATGAAAGCTTTGTAAACCGCACTTTTTGTACTTTGCACATTTAATTGTCTATAAATATATTCAGTTGAATCTCGATGGTCATAAGTTGCCAACTACTATGTATCATTTTTACTTAAGAAAAATATGTCAAATGACTTTTATATTGATCATACAAAACTGTTTCTATATGCGATAAAATTTAAATAAAAAAATTCAAAATTTATTTGGGAAGATCAAAATATCTCATTTTTCACTAAACCATAAGAAGGGCTTTAGATGCAATGAAAAAGGATTATAAAAGAAAACTTCCACCCTATGACACCTCTATGTAAAAATCATTGGTTCCGATCCAAATTTTCAGAACATCGGAATCAAAATCACTGCTTCTTTTTCTCTTTTTTTGCTACTTTTTTTTTTGCTGGGTAGGGCTGCAAGCTTTTTGTTACGTGGGATACAACGGAATATCTATGCGTACAAATTTGAAATATATAATGGAGCGCCGGAAACACTAGCTCAAGGCGAACCTGATCTTCAACCTTCCGCCAATGTCATAATAATAATTACATATTTTGACAACTATTACAAAACGGTGTAATTACTAGTATATTTGCGAACACTATGTCTACTCTCTGTAATTTTCCCGAGGACAAAGTAATGCATGACTTCAAGCGTGGTACCAGCCAAGAGTTTATATGTAATATTAATGGAATAAATGTAACTTCATTGTCTTGGAAAGACAATATAATAAATCTACTTTCTACCTATGTCGAAGTAAAACCGATATCAGACAGTACTAGAAAAGAAACGGTAGAACCATTAACCATAAAGCGATTTGGCAAAAAGGACAAAACTGTCAAAATAATTTCATGTCCTCAAATTATATAAGACTAGATAATAAGACTATGTCGATCTGATCGACAGCTCCATCGACATGGGTTCATGGCCATGCGATTAATTGATTTAAAATTAGAGATAGCTGATACCTTATTTGTCTTATAAATTGAAACAGCCTCTTGCTCGCGGATGTCCACGTATTGAAGAAGATATTCAAGAAAAACATCAAAAAACAAACGCTCATATGCCACCACCGAAGGACACCAGATTGCACAGAATTGATCATTGGACAACGATGGATAGATGCAAATTTCCGAACTTCTCAGGGCAAACAAGGATGTATTGTACTTAATGTAAAGTGAATTTATGTGTAACTGCAGAAAAAAATGTTCTTATGACTACCACAATTCGTAAAAAGCCAATTTATTAAATTATTTTCTATTATACATAAGAATTTAAAATTATTCCATTACAATTATTCCATTGAATTATTTCAATTTTATTTATATTTCTACTTTATTTTAGTTTTTAATATATTTTAAATAATAATATTATATTATTAATAATATATTTAACCTTGTTTTAAATAAATAAATTTATAAAAAATTTTTAAACAAAATATTTTTTTTTTTGCATATTTGCATTGGAATTTTAGTGAGTGAGAATGCCGAGTGTATCTTTTAAGATACAACACCTTTTTTAAATAACATCTTCAAACATTTTTTTTTATTATTTTCTTGTACTGTGCCATTTAAAATTTCAAGCACTATTTCTTAACAGTTATATTGAATAAATCAAACAAATACATGGGGTGAGTGTACAAACACTTCAAAATAATTTGACGTAATTAAAGATTACAAAACACTTTATGTCTTTAAGCATTTTAATAAAATTTTAGTTATTGTAATGTAATTATTATTTATAGTTACAGTTAATGTACTGAGTTACAAGAACAAATACATTATAAACTATTATCTATTTAAATTCATTTGTAAATCTCATATTTAACACGTGGTCAGTATGATGATGATTTAAAAAAGAAACAAAAATTTTATTCACCAAACCCTTCAGTCATACTTTTTGAAACTGGGAAGGAGTGGTTTGTAGGGTCTGTGGGAAGTACGATGATACTCTGGGGCAGTTTCTTTGATTTTACCCGGCTTTCGCAGGATACCCTGCATTGGAACGGGAACGATCTATCGTCGTTGAGATGCTTGTGGAAGATTGGTGTAAGGAAACTTCAGGTATCCCGAAGGATACTGAGGTCTACCAGAATATTATTTTGTGGCGTAATTTTATAAATGACCAACATTATTAAAACGCTAGAACACGCAGCTTTTTAACGTTAACATTATTTGATCAGTTTTTTGTTATTATTGCGTGTTTGTATCTGCTATACACCTGAGTGCATAAAAGGGTTAATTTTAATTTTTACTTATTAAATATTAAGTACCAACTAAAAGAAATAGTTAAGTCAACTTTCATAAAATATTCAAAACTTAAAAAAAAATTGATTTTGACGTAGTCATTTGGTCTTTGGCGTGTTTCGATTTTGACTAAATTTTCAGAATATAGTCCTTGTAGTTGGTGCCATACATTTTTTGATAAATTTTGTGACAAAAAAGCATCCGCCGAAATTAAATAGCTACTAAATTTAACACTAACTATCTTAGAGGAACAAAACTTCATATTTGAGTATTAATGGATCTAAAAAATATATAAAGTAGCATTTTGTTTTTAAAAAGTAGCAACTTGTTTTTTCAACCGATTTCCATTTATTATACGTTTTAAGAGAGATAATTAAGCATATAATTCGACTATTTTATCATTTAGTTTAAAAAGATATGTTAAGTAACCAATTTTTCTAAAAAAAAGTATAAAAGTCATTTTCCCCTTGTATTTGTTCACTATGTATTAAAATTTTCAATCCGGAAATCGACTTTTCTATATCCAAATCAGACCGTAAGAAAGCTGTGAAAGTCGTAAGAGAAAATCTCCAAGAAACCAAATATTTCGAGCAGAAAAATGGCAAATTCTTCGAAAACTTCCGTAAGAAAAATAAAAAGGAGGCTGACCTTAAGACGCACAAAGTACAAAAAGTCCCTGATAGAAATTAAAAAAAAAATGTTGAGGCAAAAAAGCGAACAAAAGGTTTTCAAACGAATTCTATCCGCAACTTTGAGTGTTGTGTTATGGATGACGAAACGTACGTACTGGCTGACTTTTCAAAGCTACCTGGCAGGAGTTCTATGTTGCAAATACAAGAGGCAATGTTCCAGAAGACTGTGAGGTTAAAAAAAAAACCTATTGAGTGGTACCATACAAATGGTGTTATGTTTGTACCAAAAGAAGCTAATCATACTAATTGCCCAGAACTTCGACCCATTGGACACTATTGGGCTTTAGTTAAAAAACATCTCAAGGCGATTAAAGGACCAGCTTGAAATGAGAAAGAGTTCGGAAAAGAGTGGGCAAATTCTACAAAAAAAGTGTCTAAAGATACCATTTTATCTTTTATGGAAGGCGTCCCGGAAAAAATTAAAAATTTGATTAAAAACAAATATGTTATCGCAGTATATTACCTGCGGGAAAATGACCTATCCCAGGACTTATCACGTAACCGGTTCATTGTGATAGGGACCGGTGACTTTAACATGGGCTTGTCCTAGAAGGGGGTCAATTGCCCTCTGTGACATGTCACTGGACTGGTCTAAAAGAACATGTCATGGCTTTTAAACCGATCATGTGGTGAGTACTCTTTTCATCTATCTCGTGGTATGTATTTTCGAAGCCGGTCTAGTTTTCACCTATCACGGGACAGGTGTCAAGTCAAAATACAGTTTTTGAGATAAAATGGCTTTTTTTTAAAATGGCGAATATCTCGGAAATTAAATCAATCTTTTTTTTTAATTCGCGAATTATGTTTAAAATAATTTGATTCAATCAACTATGATTTAAAATCCGATTTAAAAAATTAATTTATAAAATATTGAATCAACTCGCTGATTTACAAAAAAAATATTTTATCGCGAATTAATTTAATAAAGATTAATCTTTTTCAAGGTCTTTGCGGTGCATGTGTTAGAATTAGGTAATTAAATAATGGGTAAAAGCAAAGAGGGAGCAATGTTTGTGGACATTTCTCAATATCGTAGGTAACAGAGAAGACCTCTAGGGAAGCTTATTTCGCATACGGATGTGCTCTAGTGCCAAGGTAATATGAATATAACAATGATACACAACCCACATTCCGACAATGCTCCAATGAGCCAAGAGAGCTGCATACACCGTTTTAGGAAACCAAGACACTTGAATGCTTCTTTCGATACTTCACATACGTGCTAATTACAACGTACATTACACTGCATTTTCATGACCAGAATATCAAGAGTATCCGATTCCTCGATACTGACACAACCCAGGAAGGCAAATTAGTAACAAATGTTGCGAAAGAATGGATATGGTTGAAAGTTTGATCAAGCAGATCATTAATAAAGCTGAATAAAAGAGAAGGAAACAAACCCCTGAATTAAGCTTAAAATCGTCGAAGAGATCCGCAAGAACCCTTTAACTGCGCGAGCTCGAAAGAACATATTTGGCAAAGTAGACGATACCCTTTAGAGTTCAAATAGTGGTTCATTGCTTTCAAGATCTAATGTATATTTACTTCAATAATGCGCTAATAAAGGGCATTATTTTACTTGACTTCTGTATCTTTAAGACCCATATAAAAAACATTTCATTTGTATCTTGAGATTGAAGTGGTGCAATTAAAAAATTCAAAGAAACTTTCTAAAAATAAGTTATAAACTACGAGGGCGGATCAATAAGTCCGTGAATTTTTGAATGATACACAGTTTTTTGCAATAAAAAAAAATTTAACATAATCTCCTTTTACCTCAATACACTTAGTATAACGTTTCTCCAATTTTCGTATCCCATCCAAAAAAATAGGTTTTCGAGGTCCATAAAATAGGCATTTGGTTGATCAATAATTTCATCGTTGGAGCTAAATTTCTTTCCACCGAGCCATTTCTTTAGGTTTGGAAATAGTCACTGCGGGCTAAATCCGGAGAATATGGCGAATAAGGTCCAATTCGTAGCCCAATTCATGGAATTTTGCCATTGAGACTACACACGTCACACGATTACGTTTATGGTCAATTGAGAGCAAACGTGGCACCCATCTTGCATACAGATTTCTTAAATCCAACTGATCATTTAAAATCGAAACCACACTGCCATTTGAAATGCCTATGGCATCAACAATCTCACGCACTTTTACTCTTCGATCAGCCAACACCATATCGTGGATTTTTCGACATTTTCGGGTGTATTGACCTCAACCGGCCGTCCAGAACGTTCAGCGTCATTTGTACTTGTGCGACCACAACGAAATTCAGTAAACCACTTTTTTGCCATTGAAATCGATAGTGCATAGTATTTATCAAGCTTTTCCTTGGTTTGATTGACGGTTTTTTGCAAAAAATAATGTTAAATGAGCACTCGATATTCACTTTTTCCATTTAAAAAAAAATCCACGAGGTTGTATGTTTTGAACAGCTGTTAATCGCAAGGTTAATGATGGAACTTGCTCAAAATTTGACAGTAGTATATTAATTAGCAGGTGGTACTTGATGGGAGCAGTGTTGCACTTCATATAACTACTAGGGAAGTTCGAAAAGTCACGGACTTATTGATCCGCCCTTGTACTTTTTATAAATTTTTTGCAAGAAGAAATAATCTTTATAACTTTGTATATACATTAAAGGTTGAAACACAGGTAGCCTTTCCTCCTGCTAATAAAAGAAGCAGTTTTAAAGGCAAAGTGATAAAAAGTATAGTATTGTTCTGAATGCACTACTGTATACTATGCAGTTAAGAAAGCATAACAATTTAAAAAGCCAAGTTGCAGTTTTTCTGCCTTCCTTAATTGATTTAAACCTGGATAAGCCAGACGTAAGCGTAAATGTATCTCTGTATAGCAATTTAATGAGTTAAATACGAATAGAGGATGTCGTAGTTTTGTTTCATTCTTACACAGAACAGATTCGTTGTGACAACCAAATTTATTGCCAACCGAATTTTAGAATTCACATGTACTACCACCGATATTTACTTATCCTAGTACAATCTAAAATACTTGATCGAACCGAATCAATTTGGTACGCATAATGGAATTTGACATTCAATAGATACAACTGACTTATTTTTTAGAAATTCCAATCGAAATAAAAAAACACTGTTTCCAATATTTTTTATTTTTTTTATCAGTAATTAGTATAATACAAATAAATTAATATTACAAAAATAAACAAAAATATGAAAATTAATATAAAAAACATAAAATTATTAAAGAAAAAACTAATATTTTAGATTTGGATAACCATTTCCTATAGAAAAATCCCCAGACAAAGAATTTTTTTCTACAAAAATATTCTACAGATAAACTTTCAGAATCTGAACTATATAAAAACCCCTAGGTTTTGAAAACTTTTTCGTGTAGGAAACCATCAGATTATGAGGACTTTTCCTACAGAAAACCCATAAAAGACAATCCGGTAATATGAATTTTTCTTATTAAATATCCTTTGGATTCCAAAGAGTTTTTCCTACAGAAAAAGCCTCAAATTCGGATGATTTTTTGCTAAGAAAACACCTCGTATTCTGAAAACCTTTTCCTATAGAAAACCCATCAGATTCTAAGCTAACAACGATTTTTTTCTATAGAAAATCTTTGCATTCTGAGGACTTTTCCTAAAGAAACCCTCACATTGTGACGAATTTTTCTATCTCAAACTCTCAGATTCGGAGAATTTTTTACTTGTTTATTCATTTGACCTTAGATTATTTTACTTATAAAAAAACCTTAAAATTCTGGGGTTTTTCGGTGTAGAAAAATTCCCAGATTTTGAAGAATTTTTATTTTTATCATAAAAATACCCTCAGCACTTTATTTACAGAAAACTTCTCTTTCTGCCGAAAAAAAAACTTATATTCTGAGTATTTTTCTACAAAAAAGTATGCAAATTTAGAGGACGTTCTCCTATATAGAAATCTTTGGTTCTCAGATCCTTTTCCAATAGAAAACTCTAACAATCTTCAGATTCTGTAGAAATCAGAAGAGAGTTTTGATCTTGGCGGGTATGTAAACAAGCAAAATTTTCGCAATTGGGGCACAGAAAACCCGCACGCATACATTGAAAAGCCGATGCACCCAAAACTAGTCACTGCTTGGATTTTGGTCCAAAGGCATAATTGGGCCATTTTTCTTCGAAAATGAGCAAGGAGTGGCCGTTACAGTCAATGGCGATCGTTATCGGGCCATATTGAACGAATTTTTGTTCACAAAAATTGAAGAGGAGGATATTGGCAACATTTGGTTTCAACAGGACGGCGCTGCGTGCCACACAGCCGAAGCTACACTCGATGATTTGCGCCCTGTTTTTGAAGATCGCATTATCAGCCGCATTGCTGATGTCGTTTGGCCACCTCGGAGCTGCGATTTGACACCGTTGGACTATCATTTGTGGGGTGCCGTCAAAGATAAGTGTTACGCCGACAAGCCAGAGACAATTGACACTTTAAAGGACAATATTCGTGAAGCCATTGGTGAAATACAGCTGCACACAATCGATAATGTGCTTAAAAATTGGACCGACCGTGTAGGCTACTGCATGGCCAGCCGAGACAGCCATTTGAATGAAATTATTTTCCATTATTAACCGGAAGGATTGTACTTTCAAATAAAAAAAGAAATTTGAGAAAATATTCAGTAGTTTTTTTTTTATAGCATTTTCAAAAAAAAAAAAGTTATTTGGCGGACCCTATATTTACACATTTACACATTTTTACGTTTACACATTTGCCCATTTGCACATCCGCATATTTACCTAATTGCACATTTACATTACCATCAATCTATCATAACATAAATCCATCAAACAATTAAAACTTTAAATTTTCAATTTTGCTCATTTGCACATTTGCAAATTTGAACATTTGCACTTTTTTACTTCTGCAAATTTGCGCATTTTTACATAAGCACATTATCATATGCGTCTTATCTATTATCTAGTTTTAGCCGTTCGTGGAGAGGCTTTTCCCCTTATTGCACCTCCCAGTAGGAATTTCCAAGAATTCAACTTGGGCGGATGTCTACGATCGAGTGGTAGCCTATGTACCAAATTTTAACTTCCCAGCTCAAGCAGTTTTGGCAAGTCGTCAATCGGGAGAATTTTCTCCTTTTTTGCCCTCTTCATTGGATTTAATACTAAAATTGACAGCTTAGCTGCAATCTACACTGGAGAAGGAGTCTGCATACCAAATTTCAACTTCCTAGGTCCAACGGTTTTGCCAAGCCGTTAAGGGGCAGACATTTCTTCCTTTAAACTCCATTTTTACCACGTCCCTGACTAAAATTGTAAAATGAAGCTTATCAGTGAGTTAGTTCAGGTTTCTTGCTATTTAGGTGTGGGTAGGCGGTTAAGCGGGAGATTTTGCCCATCCCGGTAGGAATTTAAAAAAAATCACACTTGGGTGGATGTCTAACCCTCAGGTAGAACCAATGTACAAATTTCAATCTCCCAGCTCTAGCGGTTTTGGCAGGCCGTCGAGGGGGAGAATTTCACCCTTCACTTTTCCTCCCCAAACCGCAAGAGGTAGAAGGCTGAAATTTGGTTTGTAGGTTCCCCCTTCGGCGCAGACATATGCTAAGACGGGATTTTCGGAAATTCTTTCGGGGAGGGGCAGAAAGGGGGAAAACTCTCCTTTCATAGCATGCCCAAACCCCTTTAACTAGAAGTCTGAAATTTAAATATGCCTTCCTGAGAGTATGTGCTAACTCCTGATAAGGTATATTTTAGAATTTTGACCAGGGATGTGGTAAAAATGGGGGTTTAAAAGGCGAAAAGTCACCCCCTTTACAGCCTTTTCAAACCGTTGGACCTGAGAAGTTGAAATTTGGTATGCAGACTCCTACTCCAGCGTAGATAACAGCTAGGACGTGATTTTTGAAAAATCCAACGGGGATGGGCAGAAAAGGGTGAAATTCTCTTTCCTCGACGGTCTTCCCAAACCGTTGGACATGGGATGTTGATATTTGGTATGCAGGCGCCTTATTCAGTGTAGATAACAGATAAGGCGTCATTTTTGAAAAATCGAACGGGGAGGGGCAGAAAATGCTGAAATTCTCCCCATCGAAGGCCTGCCAAAACCGTTAGAGGTGGAAGGTTGAAATTGTGTATATTACTTTGCCGCTATGGTGTATATGGGGAAATATAAATATAAAATTTAAACACAAGTAAAATTAAAACACTAGACTAGGGACACGAAATGGAGTGAAACGGGGTACGAGTAGAATCGATATACTAGATAGGTTAAAAAGTAAAATGGTTAGATATAAATCATAAGACGAGGAGAATGAAATGGGATGGAAAGGGGAACAAGTGATATTAAAACAGTTAACACTGGGCACATCCGCCTTGAATGACCTATTCAAAAGATGAAACAAATTTATTTAAATAGTAAAATCTTTAGAAAATGGAAAAACACATTTCGATATTTAAAACTACCGATAACGAAGTATAGGGCTTTTAAGCTAGTATATTTATAAAAACATATTTTTGGAAAGATTATAAAGCGTTGTGTGAAAAAATTTGATTTGCTTCTTGTTGGCACCAAATATTGTTAACAAGAAATAGGTTTTAATTAGATCTCACAAATTTAAGGAATGTTTTAAATTGTTGGAAATTTTCAGCAATAACTCCAGTGTTTAAATCTGGTAGAAAATATAATATTCAAAAATTGTAAGTTTTTTAAAATTTATTTTTACAAATTTGTATTTATTTTTATTTTAATATTCTTGTAATTAATATACTCTCAGAAATAAATTAAAGCTGTTTGGTAAATAGCCGTCAAGTTTTTAACAAAATTATATAATTATATAAATTCTAAATTGTATTTTTTCGTTGAGCTTATAATTAATCAGGAACAGCATGATTTTCTTTGTGGTTGGTCAACGACCTTCGAAAAATTTATCATTTTTTGGAGTATGTATGTTGGATTGGATTGCATCATATTTGAACGATGATTTTCAAATATGATTTTTTGTCTCTTTCTTATGTTGCTATCTCCGGTGTACCTCAAGGTAGTGCTTTAGGACCTCTATTTGTATATCTATATATAAAGGAATAACGCACTCAAAATATATTTTCCGTTACCGATTGTAGTTTATTTAAGAAGTAATACGTAAAGTTTGTTTTTAAATGAAAAATCAATTGAAATTCATAAAAATATATTTTTTAAAGCGCCCCGGTAGGCTAGTTGGTAGCGTGCTGGCTTATCAGTGCGGGGGTCGTGGGTTCGATTCCCACCAGAGGCTCTGGTCTGTTTTCGCTACAACGAGCCGATGGCCTTTGTTGCTAATGCTCGCTTAGGGTATTAGGATATAATTTGTAATTATATGATTAATATAAAATAAATAAAAAATATATTTTTTAACTATTTGAATCAGTCATTCAAAAAACAAACTATAAAATTTTTAAGACATTCAGTAGGAGTTGATATTTTCAGTTAAATTTAAAATTTTATGTTTTCTGCTTCAAAAAATAGAAATTCATATAATTCCTTTTTGTTTTTTTTACCAAAATAGTTTGTATATATACAAAATTATTTCAATGATAATAACAAGAAATTATTCAAATATAGATACACACAAAGCCAATAAAAATATATACATCTGCATGTGTTGTATTCTGTTTTGTAATTACACACAAATAAAAAAAACTTTCAATTTGTAAAACAAACCACAAAAGTAGTTTTTTCTAACTTTTTGTCAGTAAAAATTAATTGGTTATTTTAAACGACTTTCTATTGTTTTTACTTTTGTCGATTATTAAACAATGATTAAAAATAAACAACAAAATGGGTTGAATATAATGGAAAATCAGTAGTCCTCTTTTTGATTGTATTTTCGATTAATTTAATATGTATTTTAAGTTGTTTTTAACGAAATAATATTATGAGTGCGTTACTGACTGACTGATTTACTGACTGGCTTTTCATCGCCCAGGTTCCCCTTCCGGCGTAGACATCCCCTAAGGCGGCTTTTTTGAAACTCCTTCGGGGAGGGGCAGAAAGGAGGACAAACTCCCCTTTCACGGTCTCCCTACACTCTTTTAACTAGAAAGTTAAAATTTGAAATACATCTTCCTGAGAGTATGTGCTAACTCCTTGGTAAAGTGGGGATTTAAAGGGAAAAAGTATCCCCCTTAACGGCCTTTCCAAACCGTTGGACCTGGGAAGTTAAAATTTGGAGCCTGGTCCACCTCCAGAGTAGATAACAGCTAAGACTTGAGTTTTCGAAAAATCCAACGGATAGGGGCAGTATAGGCTAAAATTCTACCCATCGACGGCCTGTCAAAGCCGCTAGAGCTGGGAGGTTAAAATTTGGTACATTGGTTCCACTTAAAGTGTTGACATCCACCCAGGTGTGATTTTTTTAAATTCCCACGGGGAGGAGCAAAGAGGGGGTATCTCCCTCTTTTTTTGTGTTTAACTATTTTTGCTTCAAATTCTCTAAGATAATAAAAAATACATTAAAACAAAATAAAATCCAAATTTGAAATTAATTTTTTACAAAATGAATTTTATTTTTTCTTTCGTGAAATTTTTCTTGTGTAAAATTTTCCAAGCCAATGGGGCCAAAAAGAGTTTTTTCATAATTTTTAGTTGCTTTATTATCTTTCCACATATATATTATTTCTCAATATTCATGACCAATATTTTATTTTTGATTTTTGTCTACGGGACATGATGCGATTCTATTGGTTTTTTCTCTAGAAAGTGTAGAATTAAAGGGTACGAAAAATTTCTCAATCATCACCACATATGTTATACTGAAAAAAAAATCCAATGAAATTTAAATGACTTTTCCAAAACGGTTTAATCTGCAACGGTTTATCTGTAAAAACATTTTCATGCAAATCGAGGGATAGGTGTATTTCCAATAATTGTTTTGTTTTTCCAATTTTTCATCTATAAATATAACAAATTTTTTGTAAACAAATAAAATTTAAACATTTGGGGCCGCCTTTGTACGAAAGCTGTTTTCGTATATGGACTTGGCTGAAATGCAAAATTATCTTGTGTGCTTTGGTCTATCTTTACTAACCCAGCAAAAAAAGTAGCAAAAGAAAAGGAAGGACTGATTTTGATTCCTGTGTTGTCATAGAGTGGAAGTTTTCTTTTATGATCTTTTTTCATTGCATTTAAAGCATTTCTTATGGTTTAGTGAAAAATAAGATCTGTTGAAGTTCCCAAATAAATTTTGAATTTTTTATTTAAATTTTAACGCATATAGAAACAGTTTTGTAGGATTAAAAAAAAATTTTCTATGTCAGTGGTCATAAGTTGAGAATTCGTAACAGACAACAAACTGACAAATTTAGTTAAGCATACTAAACAATTTTTTCATGTTATAAAAGTCATTTGGCATTTTTTTCTTAAGTAAAACTGTTTAATACATAGTAGCTGGCAACTTATGATTATCGGATATTCAACTAAATATATTTATAAACAAATAAAGGTGCAAAGTACAAAAGGTTCATTTCGGCAGTTTACAAAGTTTCAGTAATTCACACTCAGTAATCGAGACTTACTTTTTAAATTACTTTATTCGAAATTTAAAGTTAAAAATTGATACAAATCACTTAAACCTGATAAATTGTTTCAAAATAACCAAAGTTTAGTACTTAACCATAGTTACGAATATCAAATTTATATGTAAATATGTATTGTTAGGGTTTAACTTTTATTATTTTTAAAATAAGTTACCCGTCATAGATTTGGAAAGAGCTATATTTCATTAAAAATCACATTTTTGGAAGTCGTGAAAAAGAACTGCTTTAGAATGGGTAATCAGTGAAAAATTGATCCCTTAAGAATCGCTTCCATTTATTTTGCTGGGAACATATAGGAACTTAATTCATTTGTTATATATTGTTGTTTTTAATATTTTACCAAATTCAAAATACTACAATTTCAAATATTTTTGATTACATTGAAAGGAAAACTGCCAAGAATTTTTAATACTTGGTTGCATTTTTATACTATAAATTTTCAGGATTAAATAAAAAAATACAGAATTTCCTTTACATTGTTTTTCTTTTTTTAATCATAAAAAATACAGGATAAGATTTTGTATCGAATAACATATCGGGTAAACAGCATTCATGGCTTTAGTGACACAGACGCACACTTTTGAAGAAGTTTTGTCTAATGATGCCTCCAGCCCAAGATCCATACCAACCGGCGGTGACACGTTGAAGCTGCATTTGTTTTCCAACGATTAAAAAGCAATTGATATGTAAATGTGTTTCATTGCTTAGTATAATTTTGCTCGAAAAATCAGTCTCCACTTGTTGATGTCCATGATGAAATATTGTTGAACACTGAAAACGCGTCTTTCTATCGTGTAATACTCCATTTTTACTAACGCTAAACTGTCAGCTGTCACACTTGTTTTTTGTCAACACTTTACTGCACAAATAGCAGCAAATTTAAATTCGTATGGATTATTTATATAAAATTGAAAGAAAAAAAACAAATCTATATACCAAAAATTCCAGTTGCAGATTATACGTTTCGTAACACATAAAAATTTTTGGTCCTGGTGTGTAATACATATGAATAACTACATATATAGTTTAAAAATCAAGTTTACCCTAAAAAGATTAAATTTATTTTCCAATAATTTTAAGTGTAAAGATTTAAGATAGCTTTTGCCAAATCAGCACATTTTAAAATAACCACTAACTACTGACATACCCACACGCAGTTATACAAACATTCACACTTGCCTTGCCATACAAATATAACCTCAATTATATCAATATAGCTTTAACAGTTTAAATATATACAGTAATGTGGTAACTATTTAGAAAAATTTCGAATTTGAAACAGCATCGAGCACGATTGTATGACATTAATTAAAAAAAAAATTGCGACAATTGGGTTATACTGCATCGCGACGCATATATGTCAGATTGTGAGAAATTTTACATTCCAAAATGATTTCAACATTTAGGTAAAATTGAATCAAGCGTTTCTGGACCAATTTTTAGAAAATAAGTACAAAATGGCCGGAAAACTATGTTTTAAAATTGTTTTCAAGTTTGTACCCAAGCGTAGTTGAGTTTTTTATACACGAAAATGAGCACTTAGCCGTTGCACACTTATCCATTATACAAAAAAAAAAACTGGTTTATATTTTAATAAATATTTGGTGCATTTGGAGAAATTTATATAAGAAATATACCTGTATTATTTTTTTTAGGTAGCGCTTTCTCAAAAAGTGGATTTTCTTTGGAAACATTATAAATATGTCAAAAAATACATTATTAACAAAAAATTAAACATATGTTTAAAATTTTTTAGATTCTTACACCTGAAATTTTAAAATTTTCCACATTTTCAATACTTCTTCAGACTCGACATTTTGTATAGCAGGTGCCACCTTAGTATTCATATATATGTATAAGTGGGAATATGTGTTTGAAATATTCCACATACTACATAGTCTACATATCGTTACCGAAACTCAAAAAACCACGACAACAAAAGTTTTCACCAATAATGTCTAAAATAATAATGTCTATACTGGACCAGCCTTTTTGTTAGGTCACTGGTTTGGTAACTTTGATCAAATACCATGATTTTTTTTAAACTCACAAAATATCTAGTTTTAAATAAACCTCAATTGTTAAGTTTATTTAAAAAGTTATTTGTAAATTAAAAAAAAAAACAAAGAAATTTAACAATTTTTAATTACGCCATATACAGTCTTGAAGGCTTTTGGTATTACAATATGGATAAATAAATAAATAAATAAATAAATAAATAAATAAATAAATAAATAAATAAAATACACTTTCAAGTGGAAAAATTTCTTAAGTCTGTGTTTTATTTTAAATAAAAGTACTACACTTCTAAAAAAACATTCTGTCGATATTTTCAATGAAATGGTGAATATTTTGTTGTCTGTTTCAAAAAACACAACTTCAAATAATTCCTTTTAAATATTTATTTTTAACGAAATAAATTCCAAAATAAATTAGTTTCCAAGAAAAAAAATTGTTAATCTGCTGAAAGTTCATTTATAGTGTTATAGTTATTTTTAATTATTTCTAAATTTTATAAAATCAATTATTCGGTGCAGGGCAGCGCTGCAGAAGTTTTGACTGACATGTGATTTGTGTACAAAATTCTACACTAATTTGCCAACATGAAAAAATTCAGCAAATTCTGAAACTAGATTAAAAGTAAAAGTTAAGTGCCAATAATTTTCATTTATGTTACACAATTTTATTTTTCGATCGTCAACGAAACTTTCGTTTGTATTTCCTTCTCAAATACGGCCACAAACAACTAGTCAGATTGCAGATTTTTGTTAGAAATAATTGTATTTGTTGCTAAAGTTTTGATATCAAAAATATTAAAATTTGGAACACGTCAACCAAATTTGAATGTAAAAATATGTTTTTTCTAGTTTACTATATATTTTGTAAATCAAGAGCTAAGTTCGAAAGTTGAACTTTATTTTTAAGGTTGACACCTATATAATAGGCAACTCTTAAAGAAAATTTGTCAATCCTAGAATTTGTATCACATTTTTTTTGTGTGTGTGTGTGTTTTACACAAAATTCATTAATTTTGGATTAAGCGATTAATAGTTATTTTGTCAATAAACTGACTCTTTGAATCCGGAAATTAAATTAAGCGATTTTTCGAATAATGCATTAATTATTTAACAGCCCAGATCATTTTTGCTACCAAACATCTTACAATGATAAGAAATATTTTAACTTAAAATCAGCTGTCCCGCTCACTTCCAGTCGAAATCAGGAATCCAAAAAGGATTTCTGGCGACAGCGGTTTTTTGAAAAATATATATTATAATGTTAAAAATTAATTTATTGTTTTTGACTTGGTTTCGATGCAGAACAAAATTGTTGAATTAAATAAAAATCGAACTTTTGTCGAAAAAGTTATTTTCAAAAATCTTATCAGAAACTATTAAAACATTTTTATTTATTTATTCTGGTCCAAAAATGTCTATTATTGCACATTTTTGAATAAAAATTGGTATGCCCTCTTAGAGTCCTTCACTTGTAGACGTAACGGGTGTTTAAATAATAAAAATTGGTAGAACTATCATTTCTGGCTCTAAAGAGGCTTTTATGTTTGATTAATTAGATTGTACACTCCATTTTAAAAAATTATTTGCTACCAATGATGAAATTGGTTTTACTGCCTTGGATTTGCATTAGTTTCGTTATGGGAAAATCAAAAATGTTAGTGGATTTTCTAGATCAGATCTAGTTCTAGAGTTAAGACACTTCAAAAATTAGAAATTAATTGCTCTTTTGAGAGTCCATCGATCGGGTTTTAATCTTTTTGGAGGAATTTGACACTGAAATTACAGAATATACGGCAACGTGAATTTAAAGAGTTTGACATTGTCTAAGTGTGTTCTTTTTTACGAAATATAGCATGTTACGAGGGCGGATCAATAAGTCCGTGACTTTTCGAACTTCCCTCGTAGTTATATGAAATGCAACTCTGCTGTCAAATTTTGAGCAAGTTCCGTCATTTACTTTGTGTTTACCAGCTTTTCAAATCATACAACCTCGTGGGTTTTTTTTTATGGAAAAAAAATGAATATCGAGTGCTCATCAAACATTATTTTTGCGAAAAAACCGTCAGTCAAACCAAAGAAAAGCTTGATAAATACTATGGGAACTCTGCACCATCGATTTCAATGGCAAAAAAGTGGTTTACTGACTTTCGTTGTGGTCGCACAGGTACAAATGACGCTGAACGTTCTGGACGGCCAATTGAGGTCAATACACCCGAAAATGTCGAAAAATCCACGATATGGTGTTGGCTGATCGAAGAGTAAAAGTGCGTGAGATTGTTGATGCCATAGGCATTTCATATGGCAGTGTGGTTTCGATTTTAAATGATCAGTTGGATTTAAGAAAGCTGTCTTCAAGGTGGGTGCCGCGTTTGCTCTCAATTGACCATAAACGAAATCGTGTGACTTGTGTAGTCTTAATGGCAAAATTCCATGAATCGGGCTACGAATTGGTACCTTTTCCGCCATTTTCTCCGGATTTAGCCCCCAGTGACTATTTCCAAACCTAAAGAAATGGCTCGGTGGAAAGAAATTTAGCGCCAACGATGAAATTATTGATCAAACAAATGCCTATTATATGGACCTTGAATAATCCTATTTTTTGCACTAAGTGTATTGAGCTAAAAGGAGATTATGTTGAATAATAATTTTTTTTTTAAAAAAAACAAAAAAAAAATCATGTAATAAATACTAACAAATTGGTTGTGTATTATTGTGTCCCGAGCATTGTTAACTTGGGAATTTTGCGACGAAAGGACAAGCAACGCCAACGGGTGTTGACTAGCTTATTATGAAAAAATAATAATTTTTTAAACGATATCTGTAGTCGGCTGGCTACAAGCTTTGGAAGCTGTTCAAAATTTTCTTTCAGAATTTTTTGAGACAATAGGGCTCAAAAGTTTGGAAATTTTAAGCATACTATAGGAATAGAGTATTCAAAAACCGAAACCGAAAACCGGTCAACCGGTTTCTTTATTTTTAAAAACCGATCGGTTTCGAATATTTTGTAAATTCGAAGAAAACCGAAAACCGGTCTTTTTTGTTCGGTTAACCGGTTTTTTTAATTACATCACCAACTGGGTTACTTGGTCTCTCTTATTTTTTCCGAACACATAATCGTTTGTTTGGTTATGAAGATTTAGATGTAAGTCTGATAGATTCCGATGAAGACTTAACTTTGGATATTCCAAATTCAAATAGTTTAATTTGTGATCTAAATAACTCAATAAAAAGTATTCAAAATCCTAAAAAAAGACTGTACAAAATCATTTATCATTATATGTGACCTTCTCCGAAAAAAGGGACCTAGTGTGTGAAAATGAAGTTTTGAGAAAAACGCATTTAAAGTTTCATAACGCATTATCACTGTGAACACACATTCAGTTGGGAGATGCGATTTGATATGGTTTGTTATGATTGGGTGCCGACTTTGGTGCCGTCATGCTTATGTGGTGACTTATTTTTTCGCTTTTAGAGTGACAATTTAAAACCAAAAAATCAAAAAATGTTTCTCATTTTTATCGATTTTCCCAAGTTCGATTTGTACGTTTTTATGGGGTAAGTAAATTTTTATCAGAAATCAAACTCATTTCATCTTATTCTACACACTTTTAGGTACCAAAATCCACTTTTAAGTCCAAACCCATTTTTTCACACATTAGGTCCCTTTTCATATATCTTGATAAATGCGACAAAAGAACTGAAAAGTTGGACAATTTATATAATTGTCCTTTGACTATTTGTCCAACATCTACTATTAGTGAAAGAGTATTTTTCACTTCTAGCTTTATCAAAAGCAATAAAAAAATCGTCTTAAAACGAAACATTTAAATTGCATATTATTTCTAAAATATTATTTTAGAAGTGAAAAATAGATTTTCTTTTTACATATTTAAAATGTAATATTAAAAAAACTAATTTAATACCAAACGTTTTAAACGTTCAAATTACTAACGTACCTAATTTTACCAATTTACAAACTTAATGTTCTCTATTCATTTGATACAAATGTAGTTTTATAATAAAACAAAAAATATTGGTTTTAAGTTAATTTTTTGTTAAAATGAAAACAATAAAAAAATTAAATTTAAATGAATATATATATTATTCAAAGAATGTATTTTTTTATTTTTATAACTTTATATATTAAATTTGTTTTTTTTTTTTTTTTGTAATAAATCAATTTTAAAAAAACCGAAAAAAACCGGTTGACCGGTTGACCGGTTTTTTCTGCAAAAACCGAAACCGGTTTTTTTAAAATTCTATTTTTCGAAGAAAACCGAAACCGGTTTTTTCAAAAGGCCGGTTTTTTGAATACTCTATATAGGAAATATAAATTTTTTAATCCGTATTATTTGTCTACAAAACAAGTAAAAATATGTGCATCAGAGAAGTGTTTTTCGTTTTTAATAAAACTGATTTCATTTGTCTTTTTAAGAGATGCAACACTCAAGAAATTCTTTCAACTCATTACTTGTAATGTATTGCTTTCTGTGGAAAGGGGATAGAGAAGAGATGACAGATTAAAAACTTCAGATATGGTAGCACGGTAATTGCGCGAGATGATAAAACTTAGAATATTTGTTCCTCGACATCTGATGGAGAGTTGGCAAAAATTGTTCAAGGTTTTTAGTTCATAGCCCTTTTCGTGTTATTTTCCTTCGGTAGGGTTGATTGCTATGGAAACACCGCAAGAGGACGTTGTGATATATGTATATGAGGAAGAAAAAACTCACACATATTATTTTTCTAAATTGATGTTGCCGTCGCAAGGATTCGAACCCGATCGCTCTAACAATTGCAGCACAACGCACGTGAGGATGCCGAGGTATACTCTACAACACTACGTGATCAGGGTATTATGGGTGTGTTACTACTAAAAATATCGTACATTGAACACCTTTATAGTATACCAATCGACACAGTCACTTCCTTTATCGATTGATTTAACAATACCACAAACCTGCTTAGAGGTAAGCACCATATTCTACTGAGTAGTATTTTCAAAAAATTTCATTGATTTAAAGATGTCATTGTTGCTCTAAATAATTTTATTAGATTTTTTTAAAATTTTATAAAAAAATCATTAAACTAAGAAAAAATTTTAAAATTTTTTAAATAAGTTTACGCAGCAAAATTTTTAGTACAGGATACATTTGAATCTATTCTTGAACAGGTTCTTTTACCACCAGTTCTATAGAACATGTTCTAGAAATGCTTCCCGGGAGTCTAAATAAAAAATTTCACTGTCCCAGAACCAGTTCTATAACTGATTCTAGAATTGGTCTTAAAGCAAGCTTTTTCAGTTTGAATGAAACGAACCTATTGCTAATGGGTCAAACTCTACACAAAAACATCTGATTGTAGAACATAAATTAGAACCAATGATTAGCATTATAATTTGTTCTGCAACCTGTTCTTTGAAGTCTTACTTCCTACTTTTTACTTGGAAGACCCTGTCAATTTTGTTTTTCTCCCAAGATAGTACTTTTTGAGGTGATTTAAAAAATCGTTAAAAATATCCCTTTTGAATCCAAAAAGTGGTTCTATCAGTGGTAAAAATCTATTAATGTATATCGTTTTGTTTATTCCTCAGATAATAATATTTTAGTTGATGTAGAACAATGGTTTCCCAAATGGTGGTCCGCGGACCCCCAAGGGTCTGTGGAGGCTTTCCAGGGGCTCCGCGAACTGTTCTGACAAAATTAAGTTTTAAAACGAAATATAAAAAAAGAAATTAATAGCCCTCTTGATAAAGTATCCAACCTATTAAAATAATTTAAAAAAAAATAATTAATCTGATAAAATAATGATAAAAAATGTATTTGTAAAATTTAAATATTTGCTTTTAAGCACATAAGTATGTAATTTAAATAAAATATTACATCTCTTGCAATAAAAAAGAACTTTTGATAATTGTGTACTAAAATTGATAAAGTACCTTTCGATCAACACTGATATCACATATACCATGTTTACCATCACTAGATAAATCAGCTGATTTCGTTTTTATTTTCATTTTATTTTTATTGTCGTTAGTCGTGTGTGTGTTTTTTAAACTAGTAATAAAATCCAAAATATGTCAAAAAGATGAAAATATAACGAGTCATATCAATTTCGGATTTACGTTTGTAAAAAATAACGATATTGTAAAGTCTCAGTGTGTAATTTGCTTCAAAACCCTTTCCAATGATGCTATGAAACCAGCAAAATTAGAGAGATATCTAATTACAAACCACCCACAATTTAAAGATATAAATGCAAATTTTTTTGCTTCTAAAATCAGATCACTGAATAAAGAAAGATTGAATTCCACAGAGGATTTAAATGTTGACCAGGAAAGAGCTATGGAAACTTCCTATAAAATAGCAATGTTAATTGCCAAAAACAAAAAGCCACACACAAATGAAGAAGACTTGATCAAACCTTATTTTGCCGCAGTTGGTAACGTAATGCTTGATACAGCCAATAAAAATAAGCTGAAATTAGCTCTATCAAATAACACTGTCAAAAAAAGAATTGATAATATGGCACAAAATATTAAGGAGCAGTTATTAGAAAAAATTAAGAATTCACCATTCATTGCTTTTTAATGTGATGAAACCCCAGACCAGCCAACTTTTATTTTATTGCATAAAATTAATTTTGTGAAGAGCTTTTATTTATTAAAGCGTTGCCTACAACATGAAAAGGAAATGATATTTTTCAAACCCTCTCTGATTTTTTAATGGAAAACAATATGTTCTGGAAAAAAGTAGTGGCAATATGCACTGATGGTGCACCGTCAATGATGGGTTCTCGATCTGGGTTTTCAAAATTAGCCAAAGATATGCATAACGATAAGAACAAAGATATGATTGTGTCACACTGCATAATTCATCGACAAGCACTTGCTGCTAAAATCCTTCCGGATGAACTCTACAGACTGCAATAGATGTCGTTAATTTTGTTAAGACCAGTGCATTGAGAACAAGAATTTTGGAGTGCTATGTTATGTCAAGATCTCAATGCAGAGCAAACAAAATTATTTTTCCACACAGAGGTGCATTGGCTTTCAAAAGGAAATATGCTGTTTGAATTAAAGACTGAGGTTAAAATTTTCTTTTGAAAAAAAAAGTGGCAATATTTATGAAGGATTGACGGATATTTTAATTTTTGCTTAGTATTCCTGAAATGGGATAATTCCAATTATTATGAAATGTTTTGTTCCTTTTTGAATAAGTGCCTTTTTGAACTTTAAAAGTTTCTGTTATTTTTGTTTATTATTGAATTATAAATGTTTTTTTATTTATTTAAACAGATTTTTTTTTTCTTTTTTAACAACACATTTTTTTACATTTTTTTATTTAGTTTTTTAACATTTTTTTAAATAATAAATATATTTTTTTCATTATTTTCACATTTGTTTTATTAATTTTTTAAAATAAAAATATTTGGGGGTCCGCGAGCATGTAAAATTGTCTCAAAGGGGTCCGTGAAGTAAATTAAGGTGGGAAACTATGATTTGGAAAGAACATTTATAGCCTTTTTATTTCAATTCAAATTACAGGAACTTCATAAACACACACAGATGTGGTCATTCACACAATAAGTATCTATAGACTGAGTGAGTATACATTTGGTAGATTAAAAAACAAAGAAGAATACAAGAAAACGGAAACAATTTCAAATAAATGAATAACTCAGATATTTTGTACTGGATTGGTATTTTAACATTTATTTTTAACTGACTAATCATTTGTTTCCTACTGATATATCTGTTGTTTAAGCTTCATGTAAAAATAAATAACAAAAACCATTTGATTTAAAAGAAAAGTAGGTAGACCGGTTTTTAAATGAAATATCATTTCTTTTCAATGACATTTTCTGTTATTTCAACTTACAAACTATTTAAAGTGTAATCATTTTAAAAGAATATTTACGCCATTTAAGATTTTAGGCTACGACATGCACACTTTCATATACACACAAGTATTTCAATTGAAGACGGCCTAATCACATGCAGTTCAAGATCATTTATCAAACCAGCTTTATTTGCCATATTGCTAACGCCTCTTACCACACGAACACAAAGAAATTCCATATAGCATAGGAACCTACTTGTACTGCATGCATACAAATATACTACACATGTTCACATATATATACGTATATTTATATATACATATACAAACATAAATATATTCTATACACGCACTTACACTCTGACATTTGTGTAGCACAAATTTGTGGCCTCATGAAATTTTAATATGCTCGATGGTGATAACGTGTTTTTGACAATTGCTCCGTAAGACCCACAAGGATTTCAAACAGTCTATAATATATTTTAAATTTGATATGTTGTTGTGGTCTTTTTCCAGCCTTGTCTGTCCCTGAGGTTTAATTTGATTTAATCGTTTTGTGGAAATTTGCTAACAAACAATACACTACAAACATAACGTATTTACTAGATGACATTTCTAATATGCCAACAAATATTTACATATCTTTTAAATATCAAGTTAAATAAAAATTCACTTCGAAAAGAAAGTGTTGAAATCAATTATCCACACATTTATTTTATTTTTTTTTTAATTTCCTTTAAAAAATATAGTGTATCGTTATGTATGCACGATGTGCACAAGAAGAGCAATAAAAATTCATTTATTCATTTATTGTTGATTATAAAAACTCGTAAAACTTTTCTCAATACACGTACTAGTTATAGTTTGATAGTTTCCTTTAAGCCAATCGTACTAAACTTTTCAATATTTTCTTTTTTGTTAGTGTTTGTATCTTTAGTATTATAGAGATCTATGCGCTGCTTGCTTTATGTTCTACGAGATTAAAAAGTTTTTTATTGGCAAATAACTTTTAGTGTTGCCAATACCAACCAAACCAAACCATCCACACAACAACCACTATCACTACTCCTACTACTTACTGGCAGCAGGAACCTACACAGTCATAGGCAACCATCCAACAACTAGTATTCAAAAAGCCAATAGATAATAAAATTAAAAAAAAGCATGTTCAAAAATCTGTATACAGCAAGATCGAATTTTTTTAACACTTCACTGTCGTTCTTGCTGAAAAGGAGGAATATACCCAGTTGGAAATGTCATAAAGATGTCTTCATGACGATTCAGCGACATGTTACTGTCCCAGAAGACTTGCTGATCTGCCCCATGCCAAATAATATAGACACCTGCTGACATTTCCATACAAATGTAAAAATGTCATCAAGACAATTCAACAGGAGGACTATATGTTGAAAAATTGATGACATACATACGTATCTTTAGGAAGTCATCACTGACACTTCCAGTAAGTGTCAGACAGTTTTTATCACTAATTGATTATTTTAAACGCTCTAAAAAAATGTTTACTTTATCCTTATCCTCCCTCGGTTAAATAAAATTTCATATTTTCAGTTAACCAATTTAAAAAATTCGAAGTTAATGCCGTATGACGCTACCTACCCTGTGGAAAAGGGACATATCCCAGGACACGTCACGTTACCGGAGTTTTATATGAAAGGACCGGTCACTTTAACATGAGCTTGTTCTCTGAAATGTCACAGGACTGGTCTAAAAGAATATCTCACACAACTTACCCTAAAGAACATATCACAGAACCAGCCAAAAAGAAGATGTCATGACTTCTAAATCGTTCACGTGGTAGATACTTTAGGAACCGGTCCCCTTTTTCATCTATCTCGTGATATGTATTTTCGGAACCGCTTCAGTTTTAACCTATCACGGGAGAAATCGCAATTCCGCAGGATAGTTTCTAGAATTTTTGATAGATGTTTTTGTAGAAGAAAACAGCTAATGTTATACAGAAACCATCATTTAAAATGACAATCATGCAATAATAACAACTTTGAGAGGGTAAAAGGCGCAATAACATATAAAAAAAAACGTTGAAGTGTATAAATTTTATTATAAAGGGTGATCCATTTCGAAAAAAAACACAGAAAATTTAAATTTAATGGGGAATGTTTATTATCATTTGAAAGAACTTTATTTGGCATTTATTTCTTGAAGATTATGTCTATCAAATGTTGGCAGTTGCTACGTCGCAGATGGTCCATCCGTTAAGTCCAATTTTCGGCGATGCTTTCCTCCAAGGCCTGAATCGAAGCGGGTTTGTCGGCATAACATTTAGACTTTACATATTCCCACAGGAATAAGTCTAACGGTGTGATATCACACGATGTTGGTGGCCAATCGACCGGCCCAAAACGTGAAATTATGTGCTCACCGAAGTGCTCTCTCAATAAATCCATTGATTGATGCTATGTGTGGGAAGTGGCGCCGTCTTGTTGAAACCAAATTTCGCCGAGATCACGAGCTTCAATTTCAGGCATCAAATAGTCGGTTATCATGGCACGATAGCGCCGAATCGACTCTCCACGGTCTTCGTGTACACTCTCAGCTACGGCCGCTATATTTTCTTCACAGCGTGAGGGACGCACTGTGCTTTGACCCATAGACAAAAATCAAAAAAAAAAAATTGTCTCAAAATGTGATAAAATTTATAGTGATCGATAGATAACAATACAACTCAAATAAATTTTAAGGAACTGGTATCATTTGGCTCTCCTAGACTGCACTAGAGGGCGCTAAAGTTAGTGAAATTTAAGCAAAAATGAATGAAGAAAGTGCATGAAATTTTGATTTTTGTGTTATTCAATACGTTCAGAATACGGAAAAAATAAAATTTGGGTTGGTTTTCTTATCTAGAGTAATTTTTAATACCTCACAAAAAATAATTTTTTCTAAAAAATTTCAAAATTTTTAAAAGTTTAATGGAATTTAAAAAAAAATCTGAAAAAATCCAACATATTTTTATTTTGTTTTTAGTCAGTTTATAGTGTTTTCAAAAGATCCAAAAAAAATTTAGAGCCTATTTTTTGCCACAACTCAAAAAAAAAAGAGTTTTAAAAATGTACTAAATTCACATTTTTACTTAAAATTTTATTATCTAGTGTGGCAATGTTAAGGTAAAAAAACGACCTATATGAAATAACATAAAAATCTGAAATAAGATTAAAGAAATAGTGAGAAGTTATTAAATAAAAATCAAATGGTTGACAAAACCTAAACCAGAGGCCGCAAATATTATAATGTTTTAGGTAGCTCGATAGAACCAACCATTTTTATGTGGAAAATAAGAAATTAGCAGGCACATCTCTCTTAAATTTTTTAAATTTATAAACTAACAAAATTCGGTTAAAAAATTTAAATATTTCTTCATGAAATATAAAGTAAGTGATAATTTTGTATTTTAAAACAATTTTCGTCTATTTATTTTTCTACAAAATATGTCAGTCATGTTGATATTCGATCCACGATCAACAATTTCGTAGATACATCAAACATCAGCACCTTAATGATCTCAATCACTAGCAGGTAGATCATATTGTCTGTTATTTTAAGTTTCAGCTGTAGCTTGAATGGTTGTTGAATGGTTGTTGGAAGTGTAGTTTTTTATAGTTTTAAATTTTTATTTTAGAAACTTCCCAAGTTGTGAATATACAAAAGAAATTTTGAAATTCAAGTTCGATTTTTATAAAAGTCAGATTTCAATAAAAACTTATTTTCTTAAATACAGTATTTAGTTATTTGTTATTACGTTAAAAATATTTTATTTTTTTGTAAGTAAATTTTTTTATATTTTTTAAAAATATTTTTAGGGATTATAGAGACTTAAAAAAATGATATACACTCGCAATATATTTTCCGTTACCGACTGTAGTTTATTTAAAAAGTAATACGTAAAGTTTGTTTTTAAATGAAGAATCAATTGAAATTCATAGAAATATATTTTTTAACTATTTGAATCAGTCATTCAAAAAACAAACTATAAAAATTTACAGACATTCAGTAGGAGTTGATATTTTCAGTTGAATGTAAAATTTTATGTTTTCTGCTTCAAATAATAGAAATTCATATAATTCCCTTTTGTTTTTTTACCAAAATAATTTGAATATATACAAAATTATTTCAATAAAAATTACTAGAAATTATTCAAATATACATACACACAAAGCAAATAAAAATATATACACCTGTATATGTTGCGCTCTGTTTTGTAATTACACACAAATAAAAAAAAATTCAATTTGAAAAACAAACCACAAAAGTAGTTTTTTCTAACTTTTTGTTAATAAAAATTTGATGGTTATTTTAAACGACTTTATATTGTTTTTACTTTTGTCGATTATTAAACAATGATTGAAAATAAACAACAAAATGGGTTAAATATATAATGAAAAATCAGTAGTCCTCTTTTTGATTGTATTTTCTATTAATTTAATATGTATTTTAATTTGTTTTTAACGAAATAATATTGTGAGTGTACAAAATGACTTTTTAGTTACAAAACCGAGTCATCGAATTTCAGTATACATGTTTTTTATGTTTCTTTAAATTAATTTGATAAGTTTGAATGTAATCGGTTAACTTTTACAGATTTTATGTAATTTAAAAAAAAAAGGATATATGACAGGTAAGCGAGTCCTTCCTTCGATTGAAAAGAAAATTGGCAGGCACGTTAATAATTTTGTTCTAATAACAATTATCAATTTTCGTTAGGTTCTGACCAAATTTGAAGATTTTATTACATTTTTAAACTTCAGGATATATGGGAGGTAGGCGTGTCCTTATACCAATTTTCCCAAAATTTCGTTTGTCTTCTAATTAACTCAAACTAAAATCGCGTACAAATTTCAGTAAGCTACGATAACTCCTTCTATTTTTGTCCACTCGTTATATGGGAACAAAGCACTGTGGGACGTGGTCTATTTGGTCGAATATTATCCAATAATGAATGCTGGGTCTCAAAATGGGCGATGGTGTTGCGAATAGTACGCTCAGTAGGCCGATTATGTTGACCATAAGTTGATCGAAGTGCACGAAACACATTCCTCACAGAACATTAATTTTCGTAATAAAGTTGAACGATTTGTAAACGTTGTTCAGGCGTAAGTCTTTCCATTATGAAATGCCAAACAATACTAAACAAAAATAACATGACAGAATGACACGACTCACACGTGATCTGACAAAAAAAAAAGGCTATTGAAAAAAGTATCTCGAAATGGATCACCCTACACATAATTTTTCGTTAAAACAATATAAAATGCATGTGTTATTAAATTAATCGAAAATACAATCAAAAAGAAGACTACTGATTTTTCATTATATTCAACCCATTTTGTTGTTTATTTTTAATCATTGTCATTCGACTAAAGCAGTAAAAACAATCGAAAGTCAATTAAAATAACTATAAATTTTAAACTGACAAAACGTTAGAAAAAAACGATGTTTGTGATTTGTATTTCAAATTGTAATTTTTTGTGTTTCTACATAGTTACAAAACACAACTCACACAGATTTATATATTTTGATTTTCTATGTGTGGATGTATATTTAGAATTATTTAAATTCTATTTTTAGAAAGAGAAAACATTAAATTTTACATTTGACCGAAAATTTCAACTCCTACTGAAAGTCTTTATTTGGGAGGCTGCATTTATTTTAAAAAAATGGGGGAATTTTTTTTCACAGCTTTGAAGTACTTTGCAACAGACGCCAAAAATAGCAAATAGCAACTTATATTTTCATTTAACGATTACTTACATATTTTTCTTTTGTCTCTAATATTTATAACTATAGAAAATACCGCTTTTATCATTTTTACATTCCTACTAAACCCCAACATACGTGTTTTCGTTTTTTATTACTTTTCGACTTTCAAAAATAAAAATAAGTATGTTATGTTGGGGTTTATTATGAAATAAAACATAGAACAAAAACATATATTAATTTATTTGCAAAAGCAATTAAAACATCAAATTAATTTAATTAATGCTCATTCTTCTGATATCAATAATATTTATACCATATTTATATTTGGCATTGAAAATAAACTATGGCAAAGATTAATATTTTAATTTTTCGATTTATTAAGGCGATAAAGCACAATAAAGGTTTTCGACGAATCAAAAAATGCAATTATCAAATAGTTTCGATATTTGCAATAAATAACATTATAAGTAAAACATTATTACACACCGAAAACTGTTGATCTAATGTTATTATTTTAGAAGTTATGGCGATTTTAACTTTTTGAAAATTGCGAAGTTTAGCAAAATTGACATTAAATGTAAATAAATTTTAACGAAATTAGTTCTACAAAGCTCTCAGCTGTGGTTTTTTAGTTAGTGGAGAATTCATAAAACGTGTCCTAATGGTGTCATGTGCTAAACGAGGTACTAATTTTACAAGTAGAGACCCTGAGTTACATTTCCAGTAAATATATTTCTTTAAGATTTTTTAAAATATTTTTTATTCTGTAGCAGTTTACTTCAACCTAGCTATGGGAAACTAACCAATGCTAAGCCTTTATTACAAGAAAAATTTAGTAGATAGGTTATCAAAAAAAAAGTTTACCAGCGGTTAATGCCAGTATAGGCCTTAACCAGGGTATAACGGGCCTTTACATACTTTCAGCTTGAAAATAGTCCATGAAACAAAAATATTTTAAGAGAAGAAGAATGCTTTTTCTGCCATTAAACTCTTTTTGTAAATTACTATTTATACTAAAACTGCTTCATATCTGCTTTAGCGGGCTTGGGATTTATTACTCTAATTTGGCTCCTTGTGTTTGTTATACTGAAATTGCATTATAAGCTGCATAAGAATGCATTGAACATATTGTCATCTTATTATTGGTTTGACTTATACGCTAAACAGTTGTTATCGAGAAAAATGTTAAAGAATATTTATACTTTTTAAATTTTGTATGTAAAACTAAGGTGGATTAAAGTCGATACTGAATATCTCTGATATGATACAAAATGTCTAAATACAGGTTTCAGACAGGATATTTACAATATATATAATCCATGTCTAACTCAAAAAATAAGCTGACGATATAGAAAACTTAAACACACAACGAATATCTATTCAAAACAGATTTTTGTTGTGTGTTGACGTTTCTATATTTTCAATGCATAAGACTAAAATAAAAAACTCAACACGCATCTTCTATTCTTATATAACTTATTATATTTGCTATACTGAGATACGTTTACGTTTGGCTGATCTAGGCCTAAATGTAATTTTGATTACATATTTTATTATTTATAAAAAGAAAATCATTATTTGAGATTTGAAATTATTTACTTTTTTTCACTTTTCTGGGTAACATCTGTCTTCCATCTTCACGACGTGGTCGCTACTAAAACAGGCAGACGCTTCAGGAATTCATAATATTAATATTCGAGTTAACTTTGCAAAATTAATAGGGGTTTTGTATAACTGATGGTATACTCTCATTTCGGTTTGGATCCATTCAGGCTGAAATTTCAAATTGCACTGTGATATTGTTACTTAAAAAACATTCGTATTGGTTAATGAACTAAATTATAAAATGTAACAAACCCAATGAAAAATATTTTACACCCCTATTATGGCAGAGGTTATAAAAGACAAGAAAAAATTTTCCAAAATACACAGTTAAAAGGTTCTTCCTGTTGCACACGATTTGAGAAAAGTTAAAATCTCTTTTGCTGTCTGTTATGCGATTTTTTCAACGTTTATCTTTTTGCTCAACATAGCAAATCAATTAAAATGCTTGTGCCTTAACGAGTTTTGCAAACTTGTACAATAAAATTGAAAAGTTTATTTGTGTTATAAGTTTGTGTTGCTGTCTATTTTAAATACATAAGTATACTTTGGCTATAACTTTGAATTTTGTATTATTTCGTTTAATATAATTAAATTTTCTACAATATTGTTATCGAATTCAATTTAATAATTTTGTAATCTGTTTAATGATATTAAGTACTCAGTTGGAAAAGACGTCATGACGGCATAGCTACATGTCACTGTCCCTGGTGACTGGATTTTTTAAGGACATATAAAATTTTCTGTATTACATCAAAATGTGTTTACGGAAGGTTAAACTAACATTTTCTGACGAGAATCTCCAACATTTGATGGGTTTATGGAACGATATTCTAGTAAAATTTAATTCGTTTAAAAAAATTATATTAAAAAAAATAATTTACTATCCTCCGTATGTATAATGAAAAGTTAGCAGCAAGTTGCTTTCTTTTCTTTTCTTTTCTTTTTGTTTTTTTTTTTTTTTGCATAGAAATCCTAAAACTAACTAAAAATATTTTTAATCTAAAACCTTTTCTAAATCAAATGAGTTTTCTGCGGGAGAAAAACAACTAAAATTTGATAACTTCTATTGAAAAATTTTGTAGAAATCTCTTGGATTTATCTGCTGAAAAATCCAGAATAGAATATTTTTGAACATAAACCAAACACTACCGAATTTAATTACATCCTGAATTTGAACAAAATTTTTTTTTTTGAATTTGCACTAATTCTAGAAGATCAAATTTTTTTGATTCGCAAAATGTTAATTTTTAATTTGTTTTAAGTACTCGCTTTTTATAAAAACATTTATTTATTGGTAGTGAACTTAATTTGCATTTGCAATTTTTATAAAATCAATGCATTAAATGCAAGTTTATTTCTTATATTAACTCATAAACAATCAATTTTAGTTTGCGAATCAAAAACAATTTTTATTAAATAAAGTTTTAAAATTGAGTTATTGGATTTTGGATAAATATTTCTTGGAAAAGGAAAAGTGGGACGAAAATTCGAAGCTAAACTTCGTCCTAGGACATTTGCATATAGGACTGTCTGGAGCAGACTTGCTTCCACAGACCTGCTGGTAACCCCACCCATAATTTAAAAATTTTGAATTAGTTTTCTGTTGAATTAAATAGCAAACAATTTTTGTTTTAAAATTTTGTTAAAATTTTAAAAATATTCACATCCTGCATGAAATGAATGCAATTCATTCAAGATGAATGAATGCAATTTTCTTAAAACTACGATGTTTTTTCTTAAAATTAATACATTTTTATTTAATTGACTTGTTTTTTTCGTAAAATCAAGAAATATTACTTAGAAAAAATATGTACTATTTCTGAGTATATAAACTATTTCGTTTTTCCTCAAACTTAGAAATTTTTATTCTTTTTAAGAAAATTGTTCTAAGTTTTAGTAAAATTTTACTTAAATTGAGGACAATTTATAAACTATTTTGGAGGCAATTTTTGATTACATTTTAGTTCATGTCTTTTTTTTAGTGTATTTTTCATTATATTTTCCCAAATAATATTACAAGTGTGTAAATAATAATTAATAGAGGAAGGATAAATATAGAGAAGGATAAATATAGAAATTAAGCAAACTGCCCTGATTTTAAACCAAATTTTTCTCCTTAATGCACAAATTTTAGCAAATTTCCCTTAAATATATTAAAACCGAATTGGATTTACAAAAAAATCAATTGGTCTTGCTGTGGGGCTCGAGCCCAGTGATTTGGTAGTTGTAAATTTGCTAAATATTTGTGCAACCATTGGCAGAACTTCCTAAAATAGTGCCCTGGCAGTCCTTAATTTTTGTTGTATCACTATCAATTTCTGTTGGATTTTTTGCTAATTTGGGATGATTTTCTTTGTCCTTAAATAGTATGGAAGATCCCTTGTCACACGTCATTGGTTCGCCAGTTCTTTTACAAGTGCAAAAATAAACAATTGAAATTGTAAGACAGCTTCAAATAATCGGGCAAGTGCCATTTAAAAACTTATATTTCTTATAATGAATAGTTGGCGTTTTGAGTTCAGTTTTCTAGAGGTCTAATAAATACAACAGTAAGTATAAAATTTGTTATTTATATAATTTTTTTCCAAAACTTATTTTTATTTATGTGTTTTTTAGAGTCGAGATTGGTGCAATCCAAAATCAAACTCACGAATTAAATTTATTATTAAGTTTTTATTTATATTGTGTTCGAAAATGTTAACCTACAAGCAAATGCATCAGCTGATTTGCATGAGGATCGCAAACTAATCACAATAACGCATCAAATTGGATAAAAAGATAAAATTGATCTCCCAATTTATTTAAAAAAAAATACAGTAGAAAAAATTATATTTCTGGGCACTTTCTATGATGTTTGTCTAATAGTTCATGAAAAAATCTAAAATATTTTTTATGCATAATGTGAGGAAAAATACAATTCAAGGAACGAAAAAATTTTATTTTTAATTTGTGTAAACAAAAAAAATTTTTCAAGTCCAAATTCCTGGGTAAAAACAGAATAACATGGTGCTGTATTTTTCCATACAAATTAACAATTTAAATACTTCGAACGTTGTAGTTTTGAGATGGAACCTATTTTCACGACGCTTCTTCTTATTCTCAAATTTTTTTATTTTTCATTCTCACAACAGAGTTACTTATGTTATGTTCAATCCAAAAAAAAAAATAAATAGTTTTCTCCCGCCACATTTATCTTCGGTTGGAAAGCCCTCTTAAACTGAAATTGTTTCTGCGAAAATCTTAATAACCTACTAAGCTGATATGTAATGGGAAAAGTAATAAGAAACCAAAAATTGTAAGTACTTACACTTTGGTCAAATACAAATGTTTTATCGTAATATGGGGTATCATTGGAGGTAAAGGTTTCACAAAACTTAAACGAGAAAAAGAGTACTGAATATAGTATTCTTCGAAAAATCGAACTTTAAAAAAACCGGTTTCGGTTTCGGTTTTTGCAGAAAAAACCGGTCAACAGTTTTTTTCGTTTTTTTTTTTTAATTTGAATAAAAAGCTTAAATAATTTGTTAATTGTTTTAATTACAAACAAAAAAAAGAAATTTAATATATAAAGTAATAAAAATAAAAAAATACATTCTTTGAAAAAAATATTTTATAATATTTTTTTATTGTATTTCATTTTGACATTTTATTTATTGGTTTTAATATTTTTTAATATAATATCTTAAAAATTAATATTATAAAACTATATGCATATCAAATGAATAGAGGTCATAAAGTTTGTAAATTGGTAAAATTAGGTACGTTAGTAATTTGAACGTTTAAAACGTTTTTCATTACATATTTTTTTTAATATTATATTTTAAATATGTAAAAAGAAAATCTATTTTTCACTTCTAAAATAATAATTTAGAAATAATATTCAATTTAAATGTTTCGTTTTAAGACGATTTTTTGTTTGCTTTTGATAAAGCTAGAAGTGAAAAATACTCTTTCACTAATAGTAGATGTTGGACAAATAGTCAAAAGACAATGATATAAATTTTCCAACTTTTCAGTTCTTTTGTCGCATTTATCAAGATATATAAAATTATCATATAATGATGAATACTGTTTATTGTGTTATTTAGATCAGAAATTAAACTATTTGAATTTGAAATATACAAAGTTAGGTCTTCACCTCAATCTATCAGACTTACATCTAAATCTTCATAACCAAAAAAACGATTTTAAAAGTTTTTGGAAAATATAAAAGAGACCAAGAAACCCAGTTGGTAATGTAATTAAAAAAACCGGTCAACCGAACAAAAGAGACCGGTCGGTTTTCGGTTTTCTTCGAATTTACAAAATATTCAAAACCGATCGGTTTTAAAAAAAAAAAGAAACCGGTTGACCGGTTTTCGGTTTCGGTTTTTGAATACTCTAGTACTGAAATTAAAAGTTCTAAAAGTAGTTACTTTTAATATTAAAACCACTGTTTAGCAATAGCGACTAAAATCAGTACATATGTACATGTAATGACTAACATAAGTTATATAAAACAAAAATAAAATAATAGCATAAACAAATAATAGCTTCAAATTAAAATTTATAAAAATCACTTTTAAAAGCTCAACGGTTTGGTTTTTTTTTTCCTAAAAACCGAAAGCCGAGTTTTTGCGTTCCTAAAGGGGAAAAATTAACATTGTAGTCAATAGTAATAGTTAGTTTGGCCTGTGAAAGTGAATGAAAACTTTTGAAATTTTGAATTTGAAAAAAATTAAATTGCTCTATAACTTAGCGGCATCTAACAAATAGTATAATTTTGTCGCCCTACGTAACTTAATAAAATTTGCTACTAAATAATGCAAAATTTTAGGATTAAATGTCAAATTATCAATCCTAATTATGAGTGTTATATTTTCAATAGAGGCTTTTTTTTAGAAATATTTGTAAGAAATCATTGTAGTTATTTTTTTATGAAAAAAAATATCATTTTGCAAATTTTGTAACATTTAAAAAATGGCTTCTAAGTAAAATTACGTTTGGTTAATATAATCGCTAGATTTTCATGTAATAATCAACCAACAATTTTTTCAGTTAGATGAAAATTAAATCCGCTAGATCTGAGAAGAAACTAGCGAAAAAAGTTCGATACGAGAACTACCGAAACGCGCTGCATGGTTCATAAAACATTTGTGACACAAATGTGTTTACAATTTCCATGAACCCGCCCAATTGAAGGTATTTCTTAAGACTATTCCAAATCATCGAAAATTTTTCTTTTAATATCGTTATTTCAATTTTTTACAGCCGTTCAAAAATTTTTTCGATGCCGTTTAAATGTAAAATAAAAAAATTGAGTAAACCGATATACTGTTTTTTTTTTTTTTTTGTAAAAACGGAATCCGAGTTTAAAAAAAAAGACTTTTTTAAAATAGCCACTTTTTTTAATACTCTACAATGTAGAGTCTACATCTTAGTTTCCTACAACAAAACCTATGTATGTTCACTTATTGACCAGGTAATAGGCATCTTACCAAGGATTTGATCTGATGTTAAGAAGTAATGGCATCTACTTCACACTTGTTGCATTGATGGTTTTCGTAGTCTGATATCAGAATTTTTATAAAGAGGACACTTTTAATGCATTTTTGTTTATTTTGGAAAAATCATATTTTTGAGTTATTTCAGTGTGTTTTACTCCAAAGTAAATTACGCTTTAAATTGCTGTATATCCTATCCAGCACCTAACCAATCGTTTTTATATCTCTATCTCTATCTCTATCTCTATTATTAAAATATGTGTCTTAATTAATTAAATAAAATAATTTCGACCGCGTTTTTTTATATTATCATGATTTAACACTTTATTTACTTTAAATTTCCCACACGCTTCCGAAGATTACTTCTGTAAGCCAAATCATATGCACTGACCTACACTCGCATACAATTACATAGAGAGGACAGAAGCTTTAAAATATCGATTCTGAATTTGTACCACTGCGGAAAACTTGTGAGAAAAAATAGCAAATTGTGGAAAATTTTTATATTGAAAATCGGTTAAAGTCCAACCGGTAAACTTTTAATAGTTAGTTACTCATAACATCGTTTTTAGTTAATTTTGGTTCGCTAAATAAGAATTTATTAAATTAATTAACATGTTTTCAATATGTGCCAACACTTTTTGATAAAAAAAAGATACATGCAGATTGTACCAGTTTAAAAATTGTAAGGTAACGATAAAAATAATGGTTGGTAACCGAAAAGTTGTGGTTATCGGTAGGGTAACGCTATTTTAAATTACTTCGATTACGACATTTAAAGGGTAATGCTATTTCATTTATTTCAGTATTTTAAGGACAATGGTACTTGAAGAATAATAACACTTTGGTACAGGTATTTTAGGGTTAACTTTATTTCAATTATTACGGTAACACTACTGGTTCATAAAACATTTGTGACACAAATGTGTTTACAATTTCCATGAACCCGCCCAATTGAAGGTATTTCTTAAGACTATTCCAAATCATCGAAAATTTTTCTTTTAATATCGTTATTTCAATTTTTTACAGCCGTTCAAAAATTTTTTCGATGCCGTTTAAATGTAAAATAAAAAAATTGAGTAAACCGATATACTGTTTTTTTTTTTTTTTTGTAAAAACGGAATCCGAGTTTAAAAAAAAAGACTTTTTTAAAATAGCCACTTTTTTTAATACTCTACAATGTAGAGTCTACATCTTAGTTTCCTACAACAAAACCTATGTATGTTCACTTATTGACCAGGTAATAGGCATCTTACCAAGGATTTGATCTGATGTTAAGAAGTAATGGCATCTACTTCACACTTGTTGCATTGATGGTTTTCGTAGTCTGATATCAGAATTTTTATAAAGAGGACACTTTTAATGCATTTTTGTTTATTTTGGAAAAATCATATTTTTGAGTTATTTCAGTGTGTTTTACTCCAAAGTAAATTACGCTTTAAATTGCTGTATATCCTATCCAGCACCTAACCAATCGTTTTTATATCTCTATCTCTATCTCTATCTCTATTATTAAAATATGTGTCTTAATTAATTAAATAAAATAATTTCGACCGCGTTTTTTTATATTATCATGATTTAACACTTTATTTACTTTAAATTTCCCACACGCTTCCGAAGATTACTTCTGTAAGCCAAATCATATGCACTGACCTACACTCGCATACAATTACATAGAGAGGACAGAAGCTTTAAAATATCGATTCTGAATTTGTACCACTGCGGAAAACTTGTGAGAAAAAATAGCAAATTGTGGAAAATTTTTATATTGAAAATCGGTTAAAGTCCAACCGGTAAACTTTTAATAGTTAGTTACTCATAACATCGTTTTTAGTTAATTTTGGTTCGCTAAATAAGAATTTATTAAATTAATTAACATGTTTTCAATATGTGCCAACACTTTTTGATAAAAAAAAGATACATGCAGATTGTACCAGTTTAAAAATTGTAAGGTAACGATAAAAATAATGGTTGGTAACCGAAAAGATGTGGTTATCGGTAGGGTAACGCTATTTTAAATTACTTCGATTACGACATTTAAAGGGTAATGCTATTTCATTTATTTCAGTATTTTAAGGACAATGGTACTTGAAGAATAATAACACTTTGGTACAGGTATTTTAGGGTTAACTTTATTTCAATTATTACGGTAACACTACTTTAAGGGTAACGGTTATCATTTTTTCAGTGCATACCGCCAACTTTTTACAAAAATGAAAACAAAAGAAGAAGAAGGTATTAAAGGGTAAAGATTGTATACAATAAGGGTAATAAATACAATTTTCATAAAAAGAGGTTACTTATTTTGATAACTTTTTATCCACTTTCAAAAATGTTGGCATATTTGAGTTTAGGGTATTAAAGTTATCTAAAAACTATATATCACACATGCACATAAACTGTTAGAAATTTAGACGATTTTTTAAACTTGGAAACTTCGCTTTCCGGAGACGGATTACATTAACAGATTTTAAAAATTTAATTTTTCTATTATTTGGAATAGTTTTCCATAACTTTTCCGCAGCAGATTTGAAAAATTTTCATCTCCGGCCCACTCTAAAACACACATTTACTATTAGTACAATATATTGCATGATGTGGCAAAAAATCATTCATGCGGTTAGTTATAAAAAGAGGTCATAGAGTCATACGAATATTCTACACTCTGAATAGATGAGGTGAATTCAGTTAATAGAAGATCAAAATTGTTAAAACACAATTCGAAAAACAAGCAAAACAACTGAAACTCTACATTTTAGTTTTGCTGGTACAGGTAAACTTATGTGTTAGTGTGAATGTATATCCATTGATTGTTTTTGAAAGGAAGGATATAGAAAACCACAGATAAACTCATACATACCATGTAAAGCATACAAACGAACATATAGAAATACTCTCAAATGCACACAGACTGTGCTTTAAATGTATCTGAATTTTTAATTTTGTTGTCCGTCATAAGATCTAATGGTTGGTGTCTTGAAAAATTAACTCACAAGCTAATATTGCCGTTAAGCATAGTAAATTGTTTTTCTTGTGAAAAATGTCACTCGAGCTTAGATTACGTGTTTTGTAACCTAAATTATTTCAAAACAAGCTAATTGTCTTGTCAGTTTTTGAAAACTGGAAGTTTGGAATTTGAAAAGTCCCAGTTATCCATTTCTCAGTCACCCACTTCCCAATCTTCTCCATCCCATAGAACCCCAGCAAGACCAATCAAAATAATAAACGATGATGAAAAGAAGACCAACAAGCTATTCCGATAGGATTCAAAAGGCTTTTTAACCTTTTTGGAATAGAAGTTTAATACAGATGTGGAGTCCTATTGGGAACTGAAGTTTTTAATTAAAAATATTTTTAAATAAAGAGCAGAATTTAAAAATGCATTTCCTCATTCTTTTATTCATTCATTACTAGCGGTTTAGTGATTTTAAGCGCCTTTATAAGTATGCCATTTCAGTTTTAACTTATCGAAATATGGGTCTCATGTAGAGGAGTATTCGAGTTCTTTAGATGTGTTTTTTTCCTTAGTTTTTCTCTATCGTAAAAATGCTTTTTATCTTCTATTTGTGTTCATGAATTACTGACCGAATCAACATCGCAAAGTCCAAACCGCTGCCCAATTAGAAAATTCTTTTATTATAATTTATATTGGGAACGTTTAAAAGCCACATTTAAATGCCAGAGAAAAGTGATAGAGCAAAAACACTTCTACACTCACCAAAAAAAGTGTATAATGACATCTGAAATTTTTGTTGTTATTACGGAAAATTTTGCTAATTTGAGCCCGGCGGCATTTTTTGCTAATCTTAGCAACACATATCTGCTGACATGTTGTACATTGAAATTTGTAAAAAAAAATTAGCTGCAAAATTTAAAATTTTTACAAAAAAAAAAATTAGTACAAAATTTTAAATTTATTTTTTATATCAAGCATTCAAATATTTTTATTTTTTATTTTTTTCAAAATATGTTTTAGACAAAGTTACAAAAAAAATCAAAGGCTTCAAAATTATAAAACAATAAACGAATTTATCATTTTGTTTTAATTAGGTAATTTCTTTTTTGAAAAATATTTTAGTATTTTTTTTTTGCTTTTAGGGTAAAATTTTAATTTTTAAAACTAAAAAAACTTTTTAGTGCACTTGCACTACCGCAAGTAGTTCCGTCTCACCACCTCTCAATGAAAACAGATTTCATCTATGAGCCGATCCAAAGTGTGAACTCATTCCCGATTTATTTGAGTCGATGACGATCAAATGTTTTTCAAATTATCGACCACTTCATTTCCATAGATATATCGTACAAAGTCCTGAAAGCCTCTCAAGTAGAGACAATCCATATGCTGGGTTCGATTTTTCGGGTCTGTGTATCGATTTCAAGCCTTGATTTCATAGTACTCATAACATTCGTGATCTCCAGAGCAGGAGCTCCTTGTTATCTGTTCAGCTTAGCCCAAATTGTTTTTAATATTGTCACGATGGATCTGAAAACTGCAAGGTTCATCCAATGTACACCTACAACTTCCATTCCCTAACTATTTTCAAAAGCTTTCCAACAGTGCCATAAAATCCGCAGACCCTGGCATACATTCGATTCAATATGTTTCACTATCTAAACTCTACCCCAAGATATTTAATAGTTGGAAAATAACCCCCTTCAACACCGGAAGACTGAGACCCCAATGTTTGGTACTACGCGTGATCAACACAAGTGTTGCTTTTCCGGATCAACATTTGGCCCTGCCTATTGCACCAAGTCCACAATATCTTGCATTTTCCTACAAAATGTTTTAAGTGACCTCCCAGACACCAGGGCATCATCCGCATAAGACATCATCCGCATAAGTCGGAACCTAACACCTGAATCTCCAATAAAAGTGAGTCGACCACGAAACACCACAGCAGAGTGGCGAGTACACACCCTTGAAAGTATCCTCTACATACCTCAACTGTGACCTTTGTGCCCCACTGCCCTTCAGTATTTTATATAACAAAAAGTTAATTCATTTAACAAGAATTGTATCCACCCCATGCGCCTCAGCTGAAGACCACATCGAGTTAAAAGTAGCATTATTAAAAACCAGCTCAGTGTCAACGCAAATACCCAGCATGTATTTCGTTTTCTATCTTGAAAACATGATCAGAACCGACTTATAGGATATGCCACTTTTACAAGGTGCTATGAAATTTCACCCAAGAAATTTTACCCCAAATAAAAAATAGAGGAAACAAATTTAGGGCATATTTTCACGTTTTGCGGACCTTTTTCATTTACGGAAAAGGACAAATGAACAATCACACCAAAAATTTTGGTGTCATTTTTGAATGTGAGGTTGAATTGCATTATGAAATTTAGCCTCAATTATTAAAAATGAAAAATATACCCCACTTTGTGTGATATAAAATTGCATTTTCATTAAATTTTCATTTTTTAGTAAAACACGAAATTTTGATTAGTTTTCTGTTGCAAAGCGTTCACGATAGTCGTCAGAAAGTGCATAATGTAGACCGAAGAAATGGTGTGCAGTTAACGCCACGGGCCATTTTTTTTATTTATTTTGTTTTTGTTCCGAGCAAAATAACAGCTGAGGAAGAAGTAGTTAAACAGTAAAACTACCCAGCAAAATAAGAGCTGAGGAAGAAGAAGTTAAACACTACATCTGCTGAACCCGATGTTGTGAAAATTTTGGTGAATCATTAATAATTTTAACATTGGTGTGTCATTGGGAGGAAGTAGTTTGTTTCGGTGCTATGAAAAATCGATGATCAGACGGACTTTTTCATTAGTTTACGGAAGTTGTTAAATATAATGACTACAAAATAAATATAGGGAGTGGTTTTGTTTTAAAGTTAAAAATGTGATTTCGAACACGCCAAAAATTATTATTCTGACCAGGGCAAAGTGGATATTACTATAATTATAAATTGTTATAAATAAACACTTAAAAAAGTTTTTAAGTTAAAATAACTGAAAATATCATTTAAAAGAAATGATATTTCATTTAAAAACCGGTCTACTTAATTTTAATTTAAAATAAATGCCATTTGTAATTTATTTTTAAATGTTGATTAATCAACTGACACATCCGTAAGAAACAAATGATATAATTAGTTAAAATAAATGTCCAAATTTTACCTACCAATCCTTAAAAAATAAATGTTTTTTCATTTATTTGAAATTATTTCCGTTTTTGTATTTTTTGTTTTTTTTTTTTAATATACTCGTACAATACCAAATGTATGTATGCATATGAAGCTATAAACACTTTTTGTGTGAATGTATTTGTGTATGTATGTGTGTTTATAAAGTTCTTTTAATTTGTATTGAAAAATTTTGTATATATACAACCAATTTTAATAAAAAAAACAAATTGAAATTTTTTGAATATTTTTTTTTTTAAACAGACAGCAAACAAAATTTAAATTTGTAATAACTGTTACGGACACAAAAAACCACAAGTTTCCGTTTTGTGGGTATATTTTTATTAAATTTCAAACAAATGAAAAAAATAAATGAAACTGAAATAAATTGGTAAATGATAGTAAATTATTTCAAATAAATGTATAAAAAAGTTAATATAGATATTTCTTTGAAAAATAAATGTATCTTCTTTTATTTTTAAATGAAACGGAAAACTTTTTTATTAAACTACAAACAGTTAACTACATAATATTCTGAGTGAATATTAAAATTAAAAAAATTATATGTCGTTCAATGCAATTATTACAAATATTTTATTCTTATGACTTCATAAGTAGGGGCTAATATCAACATTTTGGAAGTTGTTTAAAATGACTTATTACAAATTGTAAAATTTGCACTACTAACTTCCTTGGATGTTCTGAAAAAGAGATTCGTAAAGAATAACATCCATTTTATTTTGCTGGGATATATTAAGAACAAATACAATTCTTAATACGTATGTCTTCCCAGCCGGTGTTTTATTATATTTTCTGGTAACAATGAAAGATATACTGTTTTTACAGCATCCGATGATCTTATAAAATTTAAGATCGAAGGCTTTTTCACGACATTGCTTGACATTAATAAATCCTTAATATCTAATTTATTAAGCTAAAGATCTTTTTTGTTTTTTTTTAATAAAAATTTTTAGCTTAATAAGTTATTTATTAATATTAAAATAAGATCGAATAAAAAAAATAAAAAAAAGTTTTTTTCTACTCTCGCTCGATCGTGGGTAATTTAAAAGTTTACACACGCTCACGAAACACTCACCCTCACGAAATACAATTAAAAAATTCAAAATATTTCGAAAAATTGAACAAAATTCCTATACGTATATTGTGGCTAGGAATTTTGTTGTAGTGGCTAGGTCATTGGCATTATAAGAGTAATTTTGCACATTCTGTATATTCCTTAAATCCTTGTAATCGACCACCTCCAGTTAATTTTAATTTTTTCATTATTTGAAAGGTATAAGAATCTAATTTTTTGTTGAAATTCACGAAAAAAAAAATAAAAATTATTTCGGCCAAAGATGTATGTAAGTTGAAAAAATCGTTGTCCTCGACGATTATTTCATCCAATATTGTAACGATTAAAGGAGCTTTTGCTATTTCGAACTCTTCATCAGAGCGATATTAACATTTCACTTTTTCCAGAAGACATGAATTAAATTCGAATCACATTTAATACAAATTTCAGTAATATTACGTCGTTTACTCCTCTTGGAACAAACATATTCAGGCCTTCGCCACTAGGTTTTCGACTTGTCTCAGCATCCTTATTACAAATAATTGGTAATACTTCAAATATTCAAATGTTTTTTTAACTATCAATCCTTGCGTTCAAAAAAATCCTTATCATAATTGCAATTTTGCCACATTTTTTCCTGTAGCAATAAAACTTATGATTTGTGATTTTTAATTTTTTTTTTTTTTGATATTTTTTCAACATGTTAAATAATTATAGTTACTATTTCATAATTTTTTATGTTTATGTGGTTTTCAGACATCAAAAAGCTCTATACATGTAGTTACAGACGTCACTAAAAAAGGATCTAGATATAAGAACTGGTTCAAGTTGGTTCTAAAATTCATAGTACTTAATTAGGAACAATTTTTTACAGTAAGAAGCTCTAAGAAGTCCTAAAACAATTTTGCCGCTTACCAAACTTCTTATTTTTTATTATTATTTTTATTTTTTGGAACACATTTTTTACTACAAAATTTTATGAACGACCCACTCAAAATCGCTGACAATTGTAAATTTTCAAAAACATAAAAAACTTTAAAAAGATTAAAAAAAAACTTTAAAAAACTATGTACTAATGGGTTAAACAAATTATCCTGCTGAAGTAAAATTTTCTTACTTAAATAATGTTTTCGTTAAAAATTTTAAAGGGCTAACTATATTATACTTTTGCTAACTTAAGCTACTGTCAAAAATTAACGAAAAGTCTGTCAAATGCTTAATAAACTTATTGACGACTTTTGGGTGGCTACAATTAACTTTTTAAACTTAAATACTTATATATATTTTAAATAATTTAAAAAGACGATTTAAAACATAAATAAAAAGTACTAAAAAATGCAACACTGCCTGCATTTCAATCGAAAAACAATAACAAAAACCATCCATTTGTTTGTTTTTTATAATTTTCTATAAAATTATTTTCCGCGTACATTGCAACTTGGTTTTTTCATAAAGATTTTTTCTAAAACAGTTGCTTAAGAAAATGACACTTGACGAAACTTGTTTGTTAAATACAATACAGTTATACACATTTGATTACATGTATTTGCACATTTGCTTAAGCTAGCAAAAGTATAATATAGTTAGCTCTTAAGTCTGCATATATAGATTGCTCTGTTATCAATTGCAATGCTATGTTATCAATTTCTCATTAGAATCCCCCAAAAAAAATCTTTAAATTTTTGCAAAAAAAACTTTTTTAAAGCGGAAAATTTTCTATTTTGTTAAAAAAATTTTGAAAACATATTAATAAATAAATATAATATTAAATTAATAACAGAATTAAGAAATCGATTCTTATTTAACCAATTACCAGAAGGCATTATTTTGCAAGTACATATAAGTTCTTCGATATCCATTTTTCAGTGAGTTTATTTTATTTGTATTTAGAGAAAATGATAAAATTAAGACTCGTCCCTAAAAAAGGAAAAAAAATTGGAGCGTATTTTTATCTTTTGGGGCCTTTTTGCATTGCCCCAAAATAAAAATGAAAAATTACACCAGGAATTTGGGGTCAAATTTCAGTATTGTAAATGAGGTTGAATTTCATTATAAAATTTTGCCCCAATTTTTGGAAATGATATAAGTTGTAACATTATTTATTAGAAAAGATTTAGTTAGATGCAACGCGTTGACGACAGTAGTAAAAAAGTGAATAATATTAACCGAAGAAATTGAGTATATTTTCTTATGGATTAAAACGAAATCAATCTATAAAAATTTTGTGAAATATGTTTGCTGGCATAAGTCATGTAAAGCTAGCATTGACCATAACCAGTAATATTTGTAGATGTTGGCGCTGATAGTGAAAATTTTTTACCAAAGATCGCGCGATTTTTATTTTGTTTTTTATACATTAAGAACAAGTACAATTCTTTACAGGTTTCAAAATTTCCAAGCTCTAAAGTGCAATGTCATGAAAAACCATTCGCTCTAAAAAATTTTAAGATCGTCGGATGCTGTAAAAACCATTATTACAAGCAAATTTAAAAAGAATTGGCAACACTTTACTTATGAAAGGAGAGCAGAATTTAACTTCATTTTGAACTATTTTTAAAGGCAGTGGTTGCTAAAATATTTGTTTTATATAAATTGCTTTTGATTCTAATTCTTTAAAATATTTCAATTTAGTTTTGCCAAGTAACTTTAGTGTACAGTACATAAGGATGTTACTAATTCCTGAAATATGTTAATTCTGTGCATAACACATTTCATAACAATATTTCTTTGCATTGCATATTTTGGGGTCTTTTTTCATTTCATCATATTTAGGGTAATTTTTTATTTCTTCAAATTGGAATTGAAAATAATTAGTCCCAAACTTAATTTTGGGACTAATTTTCATTTTTTTTGGGGCCATTTTTCATTATATATATGGAGTTAATTTTCATTATGAAATTTTTCCCGAAAAAATTGGGCTTAATTACATTTTAAGATTGGGATCATATTTCTTGAGGCTATTTGGCCCAACGCCTGACCTATCATTATATTATAATATATATGCCATAATGACCTGTCATTATCATGTTTTTGCAACATAACTCAAACGCGTATAGATGCGTATAGATTGCTTATTATAAGGATAATAATATCAAAATTATTTAGATTAACTTTTATTTTGCACTGTTATAAAAAAAAATTATCTTAGTTTCCGGATGTTAGTGAAGCTATTATTATGACCTCTATCATAAACAAAAGCGACTGGTCAATTTGCATTACCGAGTATTTAAATTTGGTTGTATCTTGAGTGGTGTCACAAATTCGGAAACATGCCTCTACTTGAATCAACCAAACTTCGGGTTCGTCTTTACAAAATGCCGGATATTTCTGTAGCAATGGCTGATCCTACAGGAGGTCATACTTGGTCTGCTTGTGGTAAATAAATGAACACGATTTACGTATACAAACACATACCCTCATTTTGCAAAATGCAACGCCTCACTTCACATAATTATAAAAAAAAAATCGATTTTGTAAATCACTTGATTGCTCGCGTTGTAAAGCTGTTCGTTAGGTTATTTGAAATTTTATACATACAAATTAGTATTTCATAAATCCCTGCGCTGAAAATGAGATGTAAAAAACATCACTTGAATTATTTGAGCGTTGATTTGAAATTTTTTCAAACTATTTATAAAAAAAACACACAATTTGTAATGAATTTGGAATAAATTTTATTTTTATTAAGCAGTTTTTAATTTTTGTTCTTCAAATCGAGATGTCGTGGAAATAGTAAAAATGTAAATATAAATTTCACATATGCATAAAGCAGGTAACACTGAAATTATTTAAATTTGACAATTAAAATGATAACGTAAAAGTCCAACGCATTGACGTAGTGATTTATAAAATTCGATTTTGGCGTTAGAAAGTGGTGTAGGTGAGGCGTTGAACCCAGGGGATTTTCAAAATTTGGGCAATAAATAAATTATATTGAAATTAAACTATTTGACAGTTAACACAAAAATCGAAAAACGGTTAATCATAACTAGAATAGAAAAATTGTGTAAAACTATTTAACACGATAAAAATTGAATAGTTTATATAAATTTTTGTTTTACAAAGTAGATTCCATTAGTTAAAAACTTAATAATAAAATATTTTATAACCTACAATATCAAACTTGTTCTATGTTGCAAACTCTTACAGCGGTATTCATAAAAAACATTTCAAATCAATTTTAAGCAAAATTTGCTAAAATTGTATTCATAAACGAATTTTAGCTTAAAATACCTTTTTTAAACCTTGTGTAAATAAACGAATTTTAAAATCGGTTCGACCCTATTTTCAACCTATTTTAAAATGACATTTTTGCTTTGTTTTTTTTTAATTTTAAACATTTTTGCGAAAAATTGTCATTTAATCAAAAAAAGTTAATTGTATTTGTTTAATAAATAATGGACACTCTATATTTGATCGAACGAATTGGTAAAAACCATTTTTTTTTGAAAAATTTGATATTTTTAATTGTATTTTGTTTATAAACTATTTACCCAAATTTCAAACAATCGTCAGGCGAAAATTAACAAAAAGAGGAGTGACCCGTTTTCCATTCCAGATAAAGAATTTAAGCAGAAATAACAATATTTTTTGGTATTATTTATCGAAAGAAAACTAGTGCCGTGTTGTTTAATTAAAACAAAGAAAATTAAACCGGTTTTTTGAATACTTTTTTATCTACAATATAATCATTATCTATGTAACACATTTACTGGGCATTTTGTTTTTGGCTCTTTTTCCTTTTTTTAATTAAAAGACAAGTTTTCATATTTTTTTTTATGAAAAAAATTTTTAACTGAAAAACTACAAAAATATATATGTATATAGAAACGAATACCGTATGGTTTAGTAATCATTGATTTGCATCATTACGATTCATGTGACAAATTTTTTATTTATATATTTATTTGCAATCTATTTACAATAAAATGATAAGCAAATGTTTTAAGTTAAAGAAAAAAAAAAAAAGAATAATAGAGGCACTAAGTTCCACTGAACTTAGCAAAAAAAAAAGAGAAAAAACAATATTTCTATTTTTTAGATATTAAGTAAAATGCTTTAAATACATATCTGATTAAGCTTATTGTAAAAAAGGGAGATCTAATATATGCACTTTTTAACCTTCTTATCTCGTCGCTTTCACCTAGCAAAGTTATTGCTAATACGTTTGGGTGATTACATAGCCTGTTGAGGTAGTTAGCGCTGTATTTTTTAATTTTGTGAATGACATCATTTCTAACAAACCAATGAGCATATGTAATAAGTCTTAAAATTTTGGATTGATTTTTTTGTAAAATATTAACATTGGAATAAAAAGCCGTTCCCCGTGACAAATAAAAAAATACAGTGTTGCCATCCTAAAGTTAAAAAACATTAAATCGTTTATTACTTAAAATACTGATTATGAATACGAGTTTTAAATAAACCTTTTTTAGGCTTAAAATTTTTTAACTAATTTGTATTTGAAACTTGAATTTAAATTTTTTTATGAATACCGCCGTTAATATTTAATTATAATTTGTCTTAAATACTACAAGGATTTACAATGCCGTTACTTCTTAAGATTTTAAAAAATACTTACTTATATTTCATTTTGGCCATTTTATTAAAAAAATACGAATAGTTTTTAAACTAAGAGTTATAATCATTGTAAAGTAATATAACACCAGATAACACAACATAACGAACGAACGTACGAACAAAGGTACTACTACATTCAAACATATGTTCTAACATGGTTTTAAAAGAAAATTAAAACAAAGGCAACTAGCAGACAGACAAATACTGGTTACACGTAACTTAGAACATAGTTAGTGAAGTTATTCTAATGGAATATGATAAAGGTATTTAAAGAGTTTATTCAAGTTTAAACCTTAAAATATGTTTTCAAAATAATTAATTGAACTTTTAATCAGGAAGCATAATTGCTTAAATATTTTTATCCTTAACAAGTACGAAAATTAAAAATGGGTATTAGGACTAGATGATACCTTGCACCAAGAATGATTTTGATCATATTATAGGATGCGTTCCTAATTTCGGGAAGGGCCCCGATTTTATTTTATGTGCAGGACTTAGGGCCAGTATTAAAGTCAGCACTGAGTAGGCATTTGACCTACATTTTAGTTTGAAATATTTAATAAAGTATTTCCTAATTAAGTAAAAAAAATGCTCACCAATATTATGAGTAATGATTTGTGGATCTATACCACAAACCTAATAGTAACTAGATATTCATGATTGTGTGTGTCTTTTCATGGAAAGTAGGTATAGATATAACCCTATTCTAACCAACTTAAATAGGATTCGACCTTAGGACAGTAGAAAGTCATGTGTCAAATTTCATCTAAATTTCTTATTCGATCATTTTATTAAAAGGTTTACAAGGATAAAACCGGCTCTGAAAGTGATTATGAATACAAATACAAAACACTTAAACATACAAACACATAAAATTGTTTGTAAGTTAAAATAACAGAAAATGTCATATACAAGATATTATATTTCATTTAAAACATTGTCTACTTACTTTTCATTTAAATCAAATGGTTTTTGCTATTCATTTTTAAATGTTGATTAAACAACTAGCACATTCGCACAAAACAAACAGTTAAAATAAATGTCAAAATTGTTTCCGTTTTTGTATTTTTGTTTATTTCTTAATCTACAAAATGTATGTATATCTATAGACGCATTTTGTGTGAATGCGTATGTACAGTGGTTCACAGCTTATTTCAACCACTTAAAATTAAATTATTTAACTGTGTATAACTTCTATGCAAAGCAAAATATCAAAACCATTTAAATGCAGTTTTATAAATATTAAAATTTTGAGAGAATATGTAAAATAAAAAACTAAAAAAGTGGTTCTCCAAATTAGCTAGAATATGAAACGTAGTTATGAGACACAATTTCACGTCACAGCTTATTTCAACCAGCTAGTTATTTACATTTATATACATATTCTATTTCTAGGAATAGCGGTAAATTTTTATGTGTATTCTTTGTTGTCATGTTTGCAATGATTAAGATCAGTTTTTAGTATGCTTTCGGCAGTCAAGTGGTTAACAGGTGCATTTTTTACAATGGGTCGACGTACTACCATAGAACAGCGTGAGTTGGTCATCAGACATTTTAAAAGTGGCCACTCGCGGCGAAAAATAGCCGAAATGGTTTGTCTAAGTGATTCTACAGTACAGAGCATAATATCTCGCTTTGTGCGTGAAAATAGAATTCATAATAAGGAAAGAAAAGCACCCAACAAAATTTTTAATGAAACTGACGAGCGCTATATCGTTCGAAAAATAAGACAAAACCCCAAATTATCTGCTCCAAAACTAGCTGTTCAAGTTAAAAACGAATTAAATAAAACGTGTAGTGCAGAAACTATCCGTCGTGTGCTTCGCAGCAATGGTTTTAATGGTAGAGTAGCACGCAAAAAACCGTTTATAAATAACAAGAATCAACAAGCGCGGCTTAAATTCGCCAAAGATCATATTACGAAAGATTCAAGCTTTTGGGAGGAAGTAATATATGCCGATGAGTCTAAGTTTAACATTTTTGGCTCGGATGGCCAAACATATGTATGGCGTAAGCCCAATACAGAGCTCCAAAACAAAAACTTAAAGGCTACAGTAAAACACGGTGGGGGCAGCGTCATGGTTTGGGCCTGTATGTCAGCAGCTGGGGTCGGAAACTTGGAGTTTATTGAGAGTACGATGGACAAAAATGTTTACCTCAATTTATTGAAATCAAATTTGTTGCAAAGTGCCCAAAATCTGGGTATAAATAAGTCATTTCGGTTCTATCAGGACAATGACCCGAAACACAAGTCGGGAATTGTCCAAACATGGCTTATTTGGAATTGCCCGCACTTGATGCAACCGCCTGCACAATCACCTGATCTTAATTGCATTGAGAATTTATGGGCAATTTTAGATCAAAACGTCCGCCAACACCAAATTTCCAACAAAAATGACCTTAAAGCTGCGTTAATGGAAGAATGGGCAAAAATAACTCCTCAAACTACTCGAAAGTTAGTGGAATCGATGCCGAAAAGGCTTAAAGCTGTTATAGACCAAAAAGGAGGCCATACTAAGTTTTAAAATGTTTAAAAATTATAGTATTTTTTAGTTTTTTTTGTTGTTTATGTTAGCTGGTTGAAATAAGCTGTGACTATTTATGTTCCTTTATTTTTTTATTTTAGTTTGTAAGTTTTATAGAATGAATCTTGAAGACTGAATAAAGTTGCTTTTTTTAAGCTATGAAAATATTTTGCAAGCCTGCATATAAATTTTTTTGATATCTCGTTTCGTTTAAAAATTATAGCCACTTTAAGTTCTAAATATTTGCTGGTTGAAATAAGCTGTGAACCACTGTATATATGTTTATGAAGTTCTTGTAATTGTAACAATTTAAAAAAAATTGGAACTTTTAAATATATATATATTTTTAAATAGACAGCAAACAAAATTTAAATTTGTAATAACATAACTATAAGGGACACAAATAAACCACAAATTTGCGGTTTGAGAGTAAATTTTTATAAACATTCAAACAAATGAAAAAATAAATGATAATAATAAAACTTATTAAACTCCACACAAAGACGACACAGCGGATCATTGTTTATTCATTAATATTCATTCTACGTTTCTTTAGTAAAATTAAGAATTTATTTATTTATATTTAAGAAATTTACATTAAAAATTTAAATATTATAATAAAATGTAAATGTTTATTAAAATGGGGTTTTTTATCTTTACTCATGTTTACCGTTGTTTTGTGTTTTTTGTCTCTTTCATACTCACGTTTACCATTGTTTTGTTTGTTGTCTTAAGCAATAACAATCAAATATCCATTTGTTTGTTATAATAATAATATTGTGTTTTTGTTGAATGTTAGGAAAAAAAATTCAAACATGTTTACATTCACAACACAATCACTGTACTTGGAGTTGTACCATTGCATTTGGCTAAATGTTTCTGTAAATCGCCTAAGAATTTCATGGTGTCGCCTAAGAATTTTTTGTAGTTTCGTCATTTGGCATCATGGCATCATGGCACCATGGCATCATGCGTGGCTAAAAAAATGTAGTTTGTTCATCCTGGTTTCAATGGTCCTTGGTTAAAGTCATATGCAAAAAAAAAAATACATAACTAAAATTCTTTGCATTATTCTATCAATAGGACAGATTTTAACTTTCCAACTTAATGCAACAACTTTTCATAATACTAAAGGAATTTCAGTTGAACCAACAACAATATTATAGAGAAATAAAATTGTTCTGTTGCAGATATAGGGTATATTCGCCATTAAACCCAATAAACAGCGGACAGTTTATTGAGGTGTTTCTTATAAGTTCTTTTGACATACTATAATTTAATTAGCGAAATTGATTGTTTACAATTAAATATCGTTTTCTATTTGGAATACGTGAGAATATGATCTTAAACCGATATCTAGAAATCTAAAGAATAAGGTTAAACGGACACACTTTGTAGTCTTGTGAAGTACTAGCACACTTAGATAATGGAATTGTGGTAGATCGGAGTGAAACTCTGAACCATATCATGTAAGTAATATTTTTATGAACCCAGCAAAAATATGGTATCAATTACTTACCAGGCTATTTACTCGCTTAATTACTTTTGTTCGCGATGTCTGATGAGTACCCAACTAATTATTTTTTGGCTGTTCGTAAGAGAGAGGGTAATGACCACACACTACTTTGTGTTTTTTGTAAGCGAGAAGGTAATGACCACTCATTACTTTTGGGACATCGCAAACAAAAGTAATTAACCAAGTAATTAAGAAAGTAAGAAGCACACAAAGGGTTTCACTAGTTACCAGGCTATTTACTCACTTAATTACTTTTGTTCGCGATGTCCCAAAACTCATTGGTGGTCATTACCCTTTCGCTTACAAAAAAAGTGAGAATAATAAATTACCAGTATGGTTACTCGTACTGAAGAAATAAGTGATTACCTACAATAATAAAGTAAGTAGTTATTCTTAATAAAACAATAGTGTACCTTAATCAAGTTGTATTTTCTCACTTAAAGAAATCGACAAGAATAATTTGTATTTCAATTACAAACAAATCTTTAAAATATCTACTTTTTGAACTCAAAAATTTTAGTTCATAATTTAATGCTATTTCTCATACAAAGGCTTTAAAATATGAAAATTTTAAAAAATCAATTTTACAGCAGATAATTTTCAGTAGGTCATTATTTTGTTGTTTAAAGTAATGAGCAAAGTGACTACCTATTACATAGTAATCTACACAGTAACGACCTGTCATTACCATGTTTTTGCTGGGGTGGACGAAAATCTACGCAGTATTTCAACATAAATATGAATTTTTAAATAAATGATTTTCTTTCGATTTTAGATCATTCTCTCTAAATTATGCAAATGCACAGATACATAATACATTTTATTTGTAAATTATGGAGAATAAAATTAGAAAAATTCGATAAGATCCAGTATGATAGAATATGTATTTTCGGGTTTCGCCACAAGCCCATTGAAAGAAGTTGGAAAACCCGAAACAACACACTATTTGACTAAAATCAACGGAATGTAACAATTTTATAATTATCCTTTGATATTTGTTTCTAAATGTTATAAATATTTTTTTCTGAGTGTAAGTTTGGTCTAGGTCCAGTATTTACTCTGTACCTGAGAGTGGTGTGGGGTATAATAATCTTTTGGAAATTATATGATATAAATTAGTTAGTTTGCAGTTTTATTGAATTTTATTTATTAATATTAATAAATAATATCTATTTTAAATTTTAGTCGATAATTTGTTTTATTAACAATTAATTGTGTGTACCACACAATTAAATGTAGATTATTTTTTTTATCTACTTTATTCAATTTAAAGATTATGCAATTTATAATACAGTATTCAGATATTATATTCTATTAAAAATATTCAAATCAAAAAATTCAATTTAAACATAGTATGTTAAACCAGTTTTAGGTTTCAGGATTTATTCATAAATGAAAAAATCTTGAAAGTTTCCTCTTCAGCTAGTTCGATTCAATTTTCAAATTTTTCAATCTAGCATAAAAAAAATTTCACTCGTACTTTATGAAATTAATATATTTTTTTTATTTTATAAGAAAGACACAATAAACTCAAAATGTCACTTTTTCACTAAAAAGCAATTTTGTATATTACTTAAGGTGAAAAATCATACTTTTATATGAAATATTAGCGGGCAAAGCTCGGTACGTTGTTAGCGTAGAAAAACGTTGCCCGGGCAAAAGCCCCGGAGCACACGGAGTCCCCAGATAATTACCTGGAGTCCCCGATTTTTACCGTGTCCTAAAATGTCTCAATAATGAGTTAACCCATACTTCAGGTACACTTAAAAAAGTGTGTAAGTTAAAATAACTGAAAATATAATTTAAAAGAAATGGTATTTCATTTAAAAACCGGTCTACTTAATTTTCATTTAAATTAAATGCCATTTGTTATTTGTTTTCAAATGTTGATTAATCAACTGACACATCCGTAAGGAACAAATGATATAATCAGTTAAAATAAATGTCAAAGTTTTACATACCAATCCTTAAATAATAAATCTTTTTTTTTTCATTTATTTGAAATTGTTCCCGTTTTTGTATTTTTTGTTTTTTTTTTTAAATATACTCGTACAATACAAAATGTATGTATGCATATGTACCTATAGACACTTTCTGTCTGAATGTATTTTTGTATGTATGTGTTTTTATGAAGTTCTTGTAATTTGTATTGAAAAATTTTGTATATTTACAACCATAGCTTGGGAATTTCGATTAGAATTAGAAATCATTACGATTAGAGACATAAAATAATCTAATCATTAGAATTGAATTTTGATAAAAATTTCAGGTTACTAATTGATTTTATTAGAAATAATCAAAAATCTAATCACAATTAGTGACGATTAGCATTTCTAATCAAATCTAATCAAAACTAATCTAAAAAAATAATTGATTAGATTTCTTGATTATTTTTGATTAGATTTGATTAGATCAACTATTTTTAACTATTTTTGTGAAAAAAATATTTATTTATCACATTTGTTGCTATATTTACATAATGTAACAGTTTTTGAATATTGCATAAAATTGCATACGGTGCACCCCGTTCTTTAAATAAACACTAGACACAGCTGGTTCACTTTGTTGTTGTGTTATTATTAATGTTAATTTTCAACGTGTTTTGTGGAAGTACAAGTATAATTTTTTTGTTTACTTAATATTGAAAGTAAAATCTCCGTCGTAATGGATCCAATTGTTTTCGAAGACCAAGACTTCTCCGCAGACGATGATGAATGTGATCCAAATTATGTACCGACGAAGGTGATCCGGAACATAGTTTCGGAGAGCGAGCCGGCAGTGAGTGCTAAAAGAATGCGTAGCACCGGAAGTTCGCCCAAATTAATTTTCAACCCTGAGTTTTATGTGGCAATGGTTATGTATGTAAGTTTTACCCATTATGTTCCATTAGGTTTGCTGTATATGGTGATGTATACTTGTGATAAATAAAATTTTTATTGATATTCATTTTAAATCAATATATTAATTGTTTCTTCTTGTTGTGACAGACAAATGGGAGTACAACCGCTAAATGTGTGGCCTGTCACAAATTAATAAAAGGCACAGGTGAAGTTACCTCCAACTTCATCTCTCATTTAAAAGTTCGGCACAGCGAGTTGCACAAAAAGTATATGAGGATGAAAGCAGGTCCTTCCGATGAAAGCACGTCGCAGGAAGCTTTCGAAAAAAAAAATTATTCGCTTTCTGGTAGACTGCGCGTTACCGGTTTCTGTTGTAGAAAAGGAGTCATTTCGAGACCTATTTAGTGGCACTAGATTAAAAGTTATGTGTCAGAAAACAGCCATGAAAAGACTCGATGAAACATACAACAGCATGGTGACTACGATACAGACAGCCATGTCGTCATCGAATTACTTCTGCACCACAGCGGACATTTGGTCGGGTAATCGCAGGAGTTTCTTGGTTACACCTGTCATTGGCTTGATCAAAATTTCCAAAGGAAGTCAGCTGCGTTGGCGTGTAAGCGAATACTTGGTGTCCACTCGGCGGAGAAAATCGCGCAAATCAGCGGGGATATGAACACCATCACGGACAACGGGTCGAACTTTGTCAAGGCATTTCGTGACCATGGCTTGAGGCAAAGTGATTATGATGGCGAAGAGACAGAGGAAGACACCGAAGACGAAATGCGGATTTTCGAAAATGACAAATATTTACCGAAGCACGAAAGGTGTGCCAGTCACACACTGAATTTACTGGCCACCACTGATTTCCAGAGGAGCAGCCAGCACTGTATATTCAACACACAATGGTAAAATTTATACATAAATTATTTGAAATGCAACTTACATTTCACTTACTTACATTGATTTCTTACAGACGATCAAAAAGTGCCATCAGTTATGGAAAAAGTGCAAATGGCCGAAATTCTCCGAAGTCATCCAGAGCATTTTAGGTTCAGCTCTTCTTGTACCAGTAGTAACTAGGTGGAACTCACTATATGATGCAATCGTGAAGTTACTACAGTTCAAGGAGAAATTTAATGAGCTTGCCGATGAACTGACTCTGCCTCCTTTTTCAGGTGGTGATTTTCAATATTTGGAGTCGTACAAGCTGCTAATGGAGCCAATTGCCCAAACTTTGGACTTTCTCCAAGGTGAAGCCAATGTGAATTATTGTTGTATTATTCCTACGTTACTTTCTTTGAGCAACAAGCTGCTGAAATTATACAGAAAACCCGAGGTTTTGGGAAAAATTAGCTCAATAGCAGTGCAATTAGAACAGCAATTGAGAGTAAGGTTTAAATTGTATTTCACATTGGCTCCAGAGGTAAACATGGCAATAGCGGCAGCTGTATTGACTCCAAATGTGAAAATGAATTGGTTGCGGGTTATCCAAATAACATCGCCTGACTGTACTGAGGAGCAGATCAGCAAAAGGGTGATTGAAGTCATATGCACAAATGGTTTTTCATATAATTCAACGGACGTGCCGAATTCGAATAATGACAACTCATTTTATCATTTCGATGATGACGGTAACTTTATCAGTATTTCATGATTTTTCAAACTTTATATTATTTTCCTTACAGAAGATGACGTTCCCAAAACCCCGGTAACACCAACCGAGTCCAACGGTTTCAAAAATGCCATAAGCAATCAGTTTTACGCTTACTTAAATGACCCGGATCCCGGCCCTGAAATTTGGACCAAATATAATGTTTTGAAGGAAGCATTCTTATTGTGTAACATCCCACTGACGTCGTCGGCACCCGTTGAACGACTATTCTCATTTGCATCAATACTCCAAGACGAAATTCATTGTCAGACTTTTCTTTTGAAAAGTTGGTATTAATGAAGTCTAATGTCAATTTTTTGTGAATTATATATAAGCAGAATCAGCACACATTTAAAACGTCGTAATTGTAATTTATATACCTATTTCCTTTTTTTACAGAACTTACTGAATATGCATTTTTGTTTTTTTTTTTTTTTGTTTGACATTCTGTAAAATTCGTGTATAGTATGTATAAATGTAAATAGTATGTAAATATATATGTATGTGGCAATATATAATGCAATTTTATGCAATATTCAAAAACTGTTACATTATGTAAATATAGCAACAAATGTGATAAGTAAATATTTTCTTTTCACAAAAATAGTTAAAAATAGTTGATCTAATCTAATCGAAAATAATCAAGAAATCTTATCAATAATTTTTTGGATTAGTTTTGATTAGATTTGATTAGAAATGCTAATCGTCACTAATTGTGATTAGATTTTTGATTATTTCTAATCTAATCAATTAGTAATCGTCTAAAATGGCTAACTAATCATAATTAATCAATTTTTCAGCACAATTAAAATGTCTAATCCAATTGCTAATCATTAGGATTTCTAATCATTATTCCCAAGCTATGTTTACAACCAATTTAAATAAAAAAAACAAATTGAAATTTTTTGAATATTTTTTTGCAACAAAATTTAAGTTTGTAATAGCTGTTACGACACAAGTAAACCACAAGTTTCGGTTTTGTGGGTAAATTTTTATTAAATTTCAAACAAATGAAAAAAATAAATGAAATGAAAAAAATCGGTAAATGATAGTAAATTATTTCGAATAAATGTATAAAAAAGTTAATATAGATATTTCTTCGAAAAATAAATGTATTTTAGTTTATTTTTAAATCGAACGGAAAACTTTTTTTATTAAACTAGAAACAATAAACCACATAATATTCTGAGTGGTTCTTAAAGGAGGCTGACGATGACCTGGTCGCTCAGGTCGAAGGTGTGCACTCCCTCTAGCGCTGATCCTCACAATCTTTTTCATTTAAAAAATTAGAGTTTACTATTTCTTAGTAACTTTTAATTTTGATCTCGAACCTGGTAAATTATAAAATATAAATAAAACATACAAGTCGAATAATATATACAAAATTTACAATATGTAAAAACAATACTTCTATTTACATGTTTGCTAATAAATTCATACAAGTTTGAAATATTCGAAGAATATCTTATTTTTAAAAATAATAAAATAACAAATTAATACATAAATAATAAATAACGTTAATTAATTTTTTAAAACTATTTTAAAGTAAATTATGAGTATTGTTTAAGTACACATTGTTCTGTGACTCCTCGTATACTTTTATTTACATTTTTCTGGGAAGATCAATAAGTTCGTGACTTTTCTAACTTATCTCGTAGTTATATGAAATGCAACACTTCTGCCATCAAATAAAATCTTTTAATAGATTACTGTCAAATTTTAAGCAAGTTCCGTCATTTTGATTTTTCGAGGTCCATAGAATAGGCATTTGTTTCCACCTTTTCTTTGCACCGAGCCATTTTTTTAGGTTTGGAAATAGGAAATAGTCACTGAGGCTAAATCCGGAGAATAAGGTAGTCTACTTCATGGATTTTTGCCATGTAAACTTAGCTGTCATACGATTCCGTTGGTGGTCGATTGTGAGCAAACGCGGCAGCCATCTTGCGGATAGCTTTCTCATACCCAAGTGACCGTTCAAAATTGAAACCACTGAGCCATGTGAGATGCCTATGTCTTCCACAAGCTATCGCAAATTCAATCTCTGATCGGCCAACACCATATCGTGAATTTTTTTCAATTGTTTTGGATGTAGAGACCTCAACTGGGCGTCCATAACGTTCGGCATCTTCCGTGCTTCTAAGGTCATTGAAATCGATGGTGCAGAGTCCCCATAGTATTTATCAAGCTTTTCCTTGGTTTAATTGACGTTTTTTTTACAAAAAATTATGTTTAATGAGAACTTGAAATTCACTTTTTTCATTTTAAAAAAAATCCTCGAGGTTTTATGTTTTGAACAGCTGTTAAACGCAAAGTAAATAATGGAACTTGTTCAAAATTTGACAGTAGTCTATTTAAAGGTGGGAATTAATGTATAAAAAAGTTAATATAGATATTTCTTTGAAAAATAAATGTATGTTCCTTTATTTTTAAATGGAACGGAAAACTTTTTTTAAACTACAAACAGTTAACTACATAATATTCTTAGTATAACATATATTTCAAATTTCAGATGTTTTCCCTTTGAGCCCCCATTTTTACCATGTATCTGACTTAAATTCTAAAATGTAGCTCCATTTAACACATATTTCAAATTTTGTGTTTCTAGCTAAATCGGTGTGGGCATCCCGTTAAGGGGAGACTTTTCACCTTTTTACCCCTTCCCGCAGGAATATCAAAGGGGGGTTAGGGGGAGACTTTTCGGCCTTCAAACCCCTATTTTTACCACGCCACTGACCAAAATTCTGAAATTTTAGCTTATCAAAGAGTTAGCACATACTCCAAGGAGTGCATATTTCAAATTTCTGCTGAGGGGGTGTGGGCAGGCCGTGAAAGGGGAGAATTTTCCTCTTTTTGCCCCTTTCCGTAAGAATTTCAAAAAATCCCACTTAGGTGGTTGCCTATATCGAAGGAGGAACCAACATTCCGAAATTTTACCCTTTTCCATTTGGATTTTCCAAAAATCATCTTAGCTGTTATCTAGACATGAGAAGGAGCCTGCATACCAAATTTCAATTTCCTAGGTCCAAACCGTTTTTGCCTCTCCCCGAATAAATTTATAAAAACCCCGTCTTAGCGGATGTCTATGCCAGGGAACCTACATTTACCAAATATGTATCCGAAAAATGTCAGATCATATTCTATCAGATTAGATGCAACAAAATATATAAAACATAAAAACTGTTTCTACCAATGTCCGTTATAATCTTTGAAACCATCCAGCCGATGTGCCCCAAACTGGTTTCATTAGAAAGGGAATAATGCGAAGATGGTTTTAGACCACTAAGATAATGCATTAGGCACATTCGATCCATTCATTAAGTCAATATTCGACTTTTCCCATGCAAAAATTTTCCCGAATTTTGAAAATTTTAATTTTGAAGTGACACCAAAAAATGATTAATATATAAATATATAAGAATCAACTGCGCTACTTATGTCAATTTAAATAAAACAGACTGTTCAGTGCATATAAATTCCTTTGAAATCGACTTTTTTATTGTTAATTGTTCACAACTACATCAAAGGGAGCAGAGTTACAAATTGTGCTATTTGCGCATCACATTTCTTTTACTTTGAGCGGATTGGCACATATAACAGACTGTCAACACAAAAACACTGATCCGTCATTCTCATCAGAAAGGCTTATCTCTTGTGGTTATATTAAAAAACTCATAAATAGTAAAAAACAAGTAAAAAAGGGCTAAATTCGGCTGTGCCGAATCTTTGAATACCCTCCACCATAGGGGCTGAAGATGATATACGTATATACTAAATTTTGCATGAACTGTAATATGAATATGTTTTGTCAATTTATGTAACGAACTTTTGTTATTTAGTTTTAGTAATGTTATTTATTTAGTTTTAGCATCGTTATTTACAGAGGTCTGCTCTGTTATCGACTTTAACATTGTTGATTTTTACGTTAACTTAGTTATCAGAGTAACACACATATAGCTCTAAGAATGTTATTATTCTCACGTAAGACAATAAATGTAATCGAACAATAAGAAGACTTAATAACATTTTTACTTACTTAACAGAAAAAAAAAATAGATACAGAAAAATTGTACAAATTTGTATGGAAAATTTAGAGGTACCTTCACATTTTCACTCATAACTTTTGAACCGCTTAACCGATTTTGCTCATTTTAAATACCAAACTGCTCGGGAGGATGTTCAATAATCTGGGTAAAAATAGGCACCCACGCTTGCGCCTTCGCGTCGTGATCGCCATTTCAACAGACAGACAGACGGACATCGCTAAATCGACTTAAAATTGCATAAGGATCACGAATATATATACTTTATGGGGTCTTAAACCTATATTTCGACATGTTACAAACGGAATGACAAACTGATATATACCCTCACCATATATGGTGGAGGGTATAAAAATATTTGTTTTCGTGATATTTGGTGGTGATTTTTAGTATTGTATGCAATTGTAAGTTTTCATTCAAATTTATCCTCCTATTTGAAGGACAAATGCACTAACCAATAGTTGTAAGTATTATTTCGCTTTGTGTATTACAAAAAGCTTTATCAACATATAAAAAATATTAGTTATCAAAAATGCCACATGAAAAGAGCTGAAATTGGAAGAAAATCTTAAGGAAAAGCACAAAGAAAGCATGAGTTACGATGTACGATATACCAGCACATAGAACGAATCCGAATCTGGAAATCCAGTTTTCAAATGACATTTTCAATGAAGCACTCATACTAATTGAGAATAGATGTATTTCGATCAACAACAAATTTATTTGTCAGCTTGGACTACCAGCACCGACACGTGACGGTAATATAATTCTGATGAAATGCACCATTTCATGCTAAGAAACAACTATTTCTGTTGATCAAAAAATAGTTTGAGAATAAGTTGCTTCTTTTTGGTGATTTTCGACAAAATTTGCCAGTGATTGAAAGCGCCATACCTTTGGAGACATGTAGAGGAACTTACATTATTGACATACGAGGGCGGATCAATAAGTCCGTAACTTTTCGAACTTCCATCGAAATTATAGGAAATACAACACTGCTCCCATCAAATTTTGAGCAAGGTCCGTCATTTACTTTGCGTTTAACAGCTGTTCAAAACATACAACCTCGTGTATTTTTTTAAAAATGGAAAAAATTAATTTCGAGTGCTCATTAAACATTATTTTTTTTGCGAAAAAAACCGTCAATCAAACCAAGGAAAAGCTTGATAAATACTATGGCGACTCTGCACAATCGATTTCAATGGTAGAAAAGTGGTTGTGGCCTTACAAGCACGGAAGATGCACCCAAAACAATTGAAAAAATTCACAATATAGTGTTGGCCGATCGGAGATTGAATGTGCAATAGATTGTGGAAGACAAAGGAATCTCACATGGCTCAGTGGTTTCAATTTTGAACGATCACTTGGGTATGAGAAAGCTTTCCGCAAGATGGCTGCCGCGTTTGCTCACAATCGATGTCACACGATTACCAACGGAATCGTGTGACAGCTTAGTTTCCATGGCAAAAATCCATGAAGTAGACTACGAATTGCCCCCTCATTCACCTTATTCTCCGGATTTAGCCCCCAGTGACTATTTCATATTTCCAAACTTAAAGAAATGGCTCGGTGGAAAGAGATTTAGCTTTAACGATGAAATTATTGATCAAACAAATGTCTATTTTATGGACCTCGAAAACTCCTTTAAGCTAAAAGGAGATTATGTTGAAAAATATTTTCTTTTCTTTTTTTGCAAAAAAAAACTGTGTTTCATTCAAAAAGTCACGGACTTATTGACGCACCATCGTATTCAATTAAATACAGTCAACAAAAAAAGAAGTTGTACTTTTATATTAACAAATTTTGAACCACAAAATCTGATCAATTTATTAGAAAAAATATATAAACATGAAATAATTTTATCCGATTTTGTTCTAAAAGTCATTACTTTTTGTAAAAATACATAAAACAGTGTGGGGTACTATTGTGTCCAAACGAATCGGAATCTTATTTTGTTTTGATAGAATTGTTAATTTGACATCTAAACCCACATCTTAAGATAAACATTTTCAAATTAATCCCACAAATATGATATGCAGGATCGACAGTGTCTAACGACCTCTAAAATCCAAAATGAAATGATGATGCCTATGAAACAATTGTATTGTCCATCATGAAAATTATCAACCTTTTTGAAAGGCAACAAATAAGATCTAATATGACAATATCATAATTAATTTTTGGACGTAAGTTAGAACAATATTCTAACTTAATATGTGCAAATATAGAAAGTCCAAAAATAAATATTTGTGTTTTTTTTAAATACAAAAATTACAGTAACTAAAATTATTCTGTTCTTTTCGGCTAACGAATAATCACAGCCGTTTTTTTCTTTAAGATTTACGTAATGTTAATTTTAAGAAAATAACTTTATTAAATAAAGAATTTTTACTACTACTACTAGTAGCAATTTCTACACAAATTGCTGTTAAGTAGGAAATTTTAATTAAAGATTTTACTTAAGTTAAATTTAAATAAAAAAAAATTCTACTAAGTATTGACTATAATTCTGGCTCCAAATCACTTATGATTTGTTGCGATTGTTGTTTGTCGATTTTACTATATATTTGTTGACATTACTTTTGGTAATGAATTATTAATGTGAACGGTATAATTATAAGTTCCGGTTCACACTCAGCAATTTTTCTTGAATAAATTTGCTTAAATTCTCTTTCGAACTTGCACACGTGTTCACACTGTGAAAGTCTTTTGTTGCAACTTAAGTATCTTTTACATATAAAAAGAATAACGAATTTCGAATTTTCCGTTCTTTTTTCCTCCCTCTCCTATAAACTCAGAATTGCTGCAATTAAAATTGCTTTGTGTAAACTGGGAGTAAGTAACTTATAACGTTGAGCGTAAAAGTAGAAGTAATGCAAAGGATAAATTAATATCAGATCTAAAATTTTGCTGGGTTTAAAAAATACTCTAATCGGTTTATTTATTATTTCATTTATATGTTATTTATAAATAATAAGTTCATTAATTACTAAATAACAGCAGAAAAAAGAAAAACAAATAAATACAACATTTTTTTTAACAAACAGCAACCTAATTGAAGTTAACTTTTGCAGCCATTAAAAAGGTTTCCTTCTTTCACACCATTAGATGTGTTTTGGTATACAAAAACAACTAAATTCCCACAGATTGAATGAAATAATTAAAAGCAATTAATATGTTGTTTTAAAAATGTTTCTAAAATCAACTTAATGCAACCAATAAAGTGCAGAGCACAATAGGAAAAAATAAAAATAAAAAAACAATTTAAAATGAAAATTGTTGTAATACTTGTAATTGTAAAGACTGAATTAAATTTGGTATGTACAACGTTTGGGCCAAAAAATAGGGTCACTTAATGTTAAATAAAACTATTGTTTTCCAAAATAACATTTTTTGTGAGATTAACCCGCATTTTCTGATATTAAGAGATCGTTTAAATTTCTGCATCGAGAAATGGTATGGTCAAGATTTCTTCGAAACGTTGACAGGCTGAAGATCTTTAATAAATTAAGTTCTTTAATAAATTCTTAATATGTTCTCTAAATTCCAATCTCTATGAATAAACAGAATTTAAAAAATCTATACTCAATTCTAAGTGATTTTTTAAAAATATGTAAAATATATGCTCATGTATTCTCACATATTTTTTAATATATGTATATATATAGGGTCCGCCAAATAACTTTTTTTTTTAAAAGCTATAAAAAAAACTACTGAATATTTTCTCAAATTTCTTTTTTATTTGAAAGTACAATCCTTCCGGTTAATAATGGAAAAATTTCATTCAAATCGCTGCCTCGGCTGGCCATGCAGTAGCTTACACGATCGGTCCAATTTTTAAGCACATTATCGATTGTGTGCAGCTGTATTTCACCAATGGCTTCACGAATATTGTCCTTTAAAGCGTCAATTGTCTCTGGCTTGTCGGCGTAACACTTATCTTTGACGGCACCCCACAAATGATAGTCCAACGGTGTCAAATCGCAGCTCCGAGGTGGCCAAACGACATCAGCTCTGCGGCTGATAATGCGATCTTCAAAAACAGGGCGCAAAACATCGAGTGTAGCTTCGGCTGTGTGGCACGTAGCGCCGTCCTGTTGAAACCAAATGAACAAAAATTCGTTCAACATGGCACGATAACGATCGCTATTGACTGTAACGGCCAGCCGAGGCAGCCATTTGAATGAAATTATTTTCTATTATTAACCGGAAGGATTGTACTTTCAAATAAGAAAAGAAATTTGAGAAAATATTCAGTAGTTTTTTTTATAGCATTTTCAAAAAAAAAGTTATTTGGCGGACCCTTTATATATAAAGCGTGATCGATTTGGAGGTCCCCTACTTTTTTAAATAAAATTCAAATTTAATGGGGAATGTTTATTATCATTTGAAAGAGCATTCTTTGGCATTTATTTTTTGAAGATTATGTCTATCAAATGTTGGCCGTTGCTACGTCGCAGATGGTACATCCGTTGAGTCCAATTTTCGATCAATCGTTCGAGCATTTCGACTGGTAACTGGCGAATGACACGCGCGATGCTTTCCTCCAAGGCCTGAATCGAAGCGGGTTTATCCGCATAAACTTTAGACTTTACATATCCCCACAGGAAAAAGTCTAACGGTGTGATATCACACGATCTTGGTGGCCAATCGACCATCCAAAAACGTGAAATTATGTGCTCTCCGAAGTGTTGTAGAATTTTAAAGATGACAGTTTAAAGTTACGCGCTTTTAAAAAAATTAAGTTCTGTGTCTTCTAACCCAATTTTTTTTAAATGAAAGCAAGGTGCTTTTTAAATCGTGTATAGGATAAAAAAAGTAAAATGTTTAGATATAATCATATGTGGCCTTATCTAATAATATATTATCATATATAAATACATATATCAGTATGCATTAGCATATATAATTATATATTACATAAATTATTTTAAAATTACCTTATGTTTTGTCATATGTAGCCATGTCTGTTTATATGTTAAGATATGAAATATTTATTATATCATATAAAATTGTATATAACACTATGTATAATTATATATGGGTTACACAGCACTGAATCTCTATATATAAAGGAATAACGTTACTGACTGACTGATTCAATATCGCCCAGCCCAAACCGCTGGAGCTAGGAAGCTGGAATTTGGTATGTAGGCTCCCTTGAAATACGCCTTCTTTTGACTATGTGCTAACAACTTGATAAGGTACATTTTGGATTTTTAATCAGGAATGTGATAAATCAAACGAGGAGGGGCAGAAAACGGTGAAATTGTCCCCCTCGATGGCCTGTCAAAACCGTTAGAGCTGGAAGGTTTAAATTGTGTATATTGGTTCCACTTGAGGTGAAGACATCCACCCAGGTGGGATTTTTGTAAATTCCTACGGGGATGGGGAAAAAGGGGAGAAATCTCCTCCATAAGGGCCTGCCCACACCGATATAGCAAGATACCAGATATTTTAGAATTTTTGCCAGGGACGTGGTAATTATGGGGTTTAAAAGGATAAAATATCTCCCTTGGCAAATCCGCTGGACCCAGGAAGCTGGGAAGTTGAAATTTGGTACATAGATTCCTCCTCAAATGTAAATGTGCAAATGTGCATATGTGAAAATTTGCGAAAGTGCAAATTTGCAAATGTACATATGTGTAAAAGTGCAAATATCCAAATGTGCAAATTCGCAAATGTGCAAATTTGCAAAAGTGCAAATATGCAAGAGCGCAAATTTGCAAAAGTGATAATTCGCTAAAGTGAATTTGCAAATGTGCAAATGTGCAAATGTGCAAATTTGCAAAAGTGCAAATTTGAAAATGTGTAAGTAATTATTTATTTCATTCAAAATCGCGTAGACATTCGCTAAGAAGGGGAAGAGCAGAACGGGGAAAGCCCCTTTCGCGGCATACGCAAACCCCTATAGATAGAAACCTGAAATTTGAAATATGCTATGTTTGGAGTATGTGCCAACTCATCGATGAAGTCTTCCCCTTAACAGCTGCACAAACCGTTCGACCTAGGAAGTTGAAATTTAGTATGCAGACTCTATCTCCAATGTACATACCAATTAAGACGTAATTTTTGGAAAATCCATGGAAAAGGGAAAAATTCTGCTGAAGCTGGTAAGTTGGAATTTGGTGCAAATGTTCCTCCCCTGGTGTACATTCACCTAGGTCGGATTTTTGGAAATATGTACGGGGAGGGGAAAAAAGGTGAACAGTCTCCTCCTTAACGGGGTGTCCCCACCGATTTAGCCAGAAATCTAAAATTTTAAATATTTGAACTGGAGTAACTAACTCATTGATCACCTAAATTTAAGAATTTTAGCCAGGTACATGGTAAAAATGGGGGTGCAAAGGGAAAAACCTGAAATTTCAAATATGTGTTACCTGGAGTATGGGCTTACTCATTATTGAGATACATCTTAGAATTTTGGTACGGGACATGGTAAAAATTGGGGACTCCGTGTTATTATCTGGGAACTCCGTATACTCCCGGGCTTTAGCCCGGTCAACCATTTTCTACGCTAACAACGTAGCGGGCCTCGCCCGATAGTATATTTGTATATGACTTGTACAGAACCAGAAAAATTATGATTTTTAATAACTATCAAAAATATCTTTTAATATGGTATGAGATATAATTATATGTTGTTTTTATATACAGTTATGTGCGAAAAAATAGGGACACTTGCATGCAACAAATTCAAAGTAAAAAACACACATACATTTTGGAAAGAAACTAACAATATTATTTTTAGATTATAGTACAACAACAACTCTTCATTTTAATCAACAATTCAAACCTTATTGTTGCAATTGAAAAAAACGACATTAAAAAGTATTATAATTTCCTATAGTCGAATGTGAATAAAAATAGGGACAGTAAGAAAATGGTTTGAAATATTATTAGTATTTTACATTTTTTGATTGAAATATAATAGTCGTCATTGTATCTAATAGATGGAAACATATGTAGGTGGAGGGAAAAAAAGGTGAACAGTCTCCTCCTTAACGGGGTGCCCCCACCGATTTAGCCAGAAATCTGAAATTTTAAATATGTGAACTGGAGTATGTGCTAACTCATTGATCAGCTAAGTTTTAAAATTTTAGCCAGGTACATGGTTAAAATGGGGGTGCAAAGGGAAAAACCTGAAATTTCAAATATGTGTTACTTGGAGTATGGGCTAACTCATTATTGAGGTACATCTTAGAATTTTGGTACGGGACATGGTAAAAATTGGGGACTCCGTGTTATTATCTGGGAACTCCGTATACTCCCGGGCTTTAGCCCAGGCAACCATTTTCTACGCTTACAACGTAGCGGGCCTCGCCCGATAGTATATTTGTATATGACTTGTACAGAACCAGAAATATTGTTTGATATGGTATAAGATATAATTATATATGATAAAATATGTGCAAACAAATTTGATATATTTTTTGAGATATTCCATATCTACAGTTTTTTTGGTATGGTAGATATGATAAAAAATATAATTATATGTGGCCCCATGTTTCAAATCCTAGCCAGGGAGATAAATTTTTTGGTGCTTTTAGTTTGTTTTTTTATTTCCTTATTAATACTTTTTACAAAACTTTTAAATTTTATATCATTTCGAGATAACAAGAACTAAGAATTTTTGATAGAATATACGTGGTGAAAAATTGTATATTTATTTTTTAAATATAATTATTTCTCCACATTTTTTCTGAGTCAATAATATATGATTATATTTAATTATATAAAATATTAGATATAGTTATATAATTATATTAAGCCAGGACCAATTTAGTGCCACTAATTCAGCCATGATAACATATTTTTCCCAAATTTCCGAATATATAGTTATATTATATAAAGTCCCGAATGTACAATTACATATCTATAACACAATTATACGAAAGTTAAGGAAAGTCAGCCATTATGAATAGCAGTGTGTAACTGAGTGCTTACATGACGACAACTTCGGCAGACCGAGTTCAAATCCTGGCAAACGCGTAGGTTTTAGAATTTTAATATTTTTTTTATTTTTTTTTTTATACGTTTTTCAATAAATTAGTTTTCGTCTATATTATATTGTTGGACCTAATCTGATACAAATCGATCTGACTTTTTTCTGATAAATTTGGATATTACTTTATCCCTTAATATATTGTTGGGTCTAATTTGATCTGCCATTTTTCGGATCAATTCACATCCTCCTAAATCCTCAAATACATATATTAAACAACGTTGCGCTTAAAATATCGTTACCGAAATAACTAAAATAACGTTATAGCTAAAATACCGTTACCGAAATAATAGAAAATACATTTATAGCTAAAATACCGATAGCGAAATAACTGAAAAAATCGTTATCGTTGCCGAAATAACTGAAAAAATCGTTATCCTTAAAATAACGTTACCGAAATAATAGGAAATAGCGTTACCCTTAAAATAACATTTCCGAAATAATGGAAAATAGTGTTACCCTTACCGATAACAGCATTTGTTTCGGTTACCATCAATGATAATTATACAATCTAATTTATGTTGAAATTTACCCAACTTATAGTAGAAAACTGTACTCCTACTATTATTTGGGTAATACACACATTATGCGTAAGTTGGTGAACACAAAGTGAGTAAATTACATTGAAAGTGCGTAAAAATGAAATGACCATATATATATATATACCATATACTGATATATACCAAGTTTTTCATTCCGTTTGTAACATGTCGAATTATAGGTTTTAAACCCCATAAAGTATATACAACAAATGTAATGTATTCGTGATCGTTATAAAAGCGGGGGTGCTCATTTTTACCTAGGTTAATGTACATCCACCCAGTTTGCTATTGAAAATAAGCAAAATCCGGCCAGCGGTTAAAAATTTTTGAGTGAAAATGGGAAGGTACCTCTAAATTTTCCATACAAATGGGGTGTATTTTATTACAAGCAAGTAAAATATTTTCTCTTGTTAGGTTAGGTAGATGTGGTAGCCTGCCAATCAGACTCACTTGGACTATAAAGTCCCTTGTGATACCACGGAAGCTAGTAAAATCATATCACTAGCTTCCCTGTCGAACCATCCCGATTGCCTCAAAAAGCCAGGTGCAGAAGGAATCATGAGCCCAAATACAGACCCCTTCTGCGAACCAGGGCAGGACAAATGCAGAGAAGGTGCTCCACAGATTCCTCCTCTGCAACCCTCAACCCAACTGCGTGCCTTCCAATCAGACAGTGTCCCGTCATGACAGACACAAGTAGGGATATATCGGGCCTTGACATTGACAGCATCCTGTACGTGCGCTTCCTATCCAGAGGGAGCCACATCTGTCTGGAAAGAATACAACTACGGACAGAGTCCCACCTATCTCTTGCTAACTCATAAGCAGTCTCCCGCAGCCGAAACCTGCAAGTGGCCAGAGGCATGCCCACAGATTCCACAGATTCGTGTGGAATATGTAAGGTAGTCCCCATTCTTGCCAGCTCGTCAGCCCTGCAGTTCCGTGGTATGTCCCTGTGGCCCGGTACCCAAATAACATGGATGCTGAACTGCTGATTGTCGAGTTTAGAGCTGTCGGTATAGAAGTCGACACAACGCTCCCATTGGAAGTTCCGTGTTTCCACGTATCCCTATGCGGTATAAGCGTCTGGTACCTCTTGTCGAACAGTGGTTCGGCTACAGTGTAGTCAATGATGCCTGGAAGTTTAGGCATCATGTTAAGGATTACACTGTGACCATAGCCACTGTCCGACCAAAGTGACAGCGCCCTCCACCTGACTGCTGCAGCTGCAGCAGTCAGGTTAACTGCACCTTCAATATCAAGAAAAGCACAAAGTGCAATTTCCCCATCACAAATAGCCTTCTCTATCCTCGCCACAAGACGATATAAGGCCAACTCAGTCAACTTTGCCCTTACATGTACAAACTGAGTATCATGCAGGGGAGATATTTTCAAAGTATTAGACCTAATATGAAGACCCAGTAATCTTTCCATAGTCTTCAAAAGAAAAGATGTAAGACTAATAGGTCCATATGATTTCGCTAGCTCGTTGGATATATTCCCAGTCTTTAAAATGAAAGCAACATTTACCTTTCACCAGAAGAGAGGTATGTGTCCCAATATAAAACTGGATCTAAATACAGAAACGAGTGCCGTTACTGGAGTATCAATACCATTTTGCAAAAAGTGCAGGAAAGATACCATCCCCACCTGGCGACTTTAAGAGGGCAAAGGATCGAATGGCCCATCTAACGAAGCAGTAAGAGCCCTGTGCAATCTAGCGGCCTTGGGAGTATCTTCTATGCTACCACAGAATTTCCCCCAAGATTTCCTAATCTCCTTGTTATAATCCGTCAGAGATCTCCTATACACTTCCCAATTCCTGTTGCGCTTCACATCGTTATAATAATTTCGTTTTATGTAGTACAAATAATTTCCTAACCTTCTTGCGCATATCCTCGAGTAGTTTGTCCCACCAGGGGACCTTACGTCACACCTTGCATTCGGCAACGCAAGGTTGCCGAATGCTACTACTGTCATGATATGAAGAGACAACCACATTATTAAGCTGGTCTGCTGCCATCTCAAGTTCACCAATAGAGTTAATATCGGTGACAATTGATTGTTTATATGCTGTCCAGTTAGTACTCTTACGAGGAATATAATCCCGGGTGAGAGATAGGTTACCAAATTCAAATCGAATGTTTTGATGATCCGATAACGAGAGATATCCTCCAGTTATCCACATAAGTCGATATAAATAGACTAGCTAGTGTGAGATCCACTACCTCTTCCCTGATGGCATTAATAAACGTAGGTTTCGAGCCCCTATTAAGAACCTCTATTCTATTCCCCACCAGAAATTCTAAAAGAACCTCTCCCCTTTCATTAATGTCACTACTACTCGAAAGGGTGTATGTGCATTTGCATCACATCCAATTATAAATTGTTCTCTTGGCAATATCTTACCAGTTGCTTAACCTCCTGAGGAGGTATGGGTACATCACCTGCAAAGTACGCAAAAGCGTAAACGACTTCTCTCGTCCCCTGTTCCGTTGGGACCTCTAAAATGGCCGACACCAAATACCGCTGGATGAATTTTGGAATGGGAAGAAGGTTAATTAATTTGTTACCTAAAATCGCAGTTCTAGGAGTAGTTACTCCATGATGGTATAATAACCGACCGGAATCATGTTGGCGAACCAGGAAATAATATAACATCCTAACAAATAAATTTTAATGGTTTTGATTGAATTCCAACCAATATTTTTCCTTGGTGTAAAAATAAATTATAATTCAATTCTGGAAAAAGATTAACCGTGATTTTCTTCTTTATTGTTTTTAGTTATGGGCCCCATACATTAGCAGTATTGTAACCAGTATAATGGCGATATATTTCTATCGATTTACAACACACCATACAATAAATTGCAATATATTTATTAGAAAATATGTTATGCAATATTTAGTATCAAGATAATCTAGAAATGTACACAAACATAAACAGCTCAAATTAAAAGTTTTTTTACACAATGTTAGATTACATAATATATTTTGATCCAGACCATAACATTGTTCAGCTTTCAATTCAACACACACACCTTCATTATATTTTCACAACTGAAATTTTTGTACCATAATTGTGCTAATGTATGGGCCGATTTATAAATATTTAATGTAACTTAACTTAACTCTAAGTTTTAAAAATTTATGGAAATAGTATGCCTGTTTGTTTTTTTTTTTTCTACTGCTTTTTTGTGCCAATTTGCCAGCCAATTATAACCCTTTTTTGTTGCATTTTAAAGTTGCCTTGAACATCACGATTATGAAATTTAATAAACCAGTAATAAATTAAAATTGTGCCAATTAATCCCATTTGAATTTCACCACTTTGTTTTTTTTTTTTTTTGCGATAATACATAATTTGGGAATATCATATGAGCATGAATCAGTGGAATCAATGGAATAAATAAAGCAAAACATTGACTGGAAATATTTATAGCAATTAATAAACGGTAGTGACAGTTTGAATCATAGTAAAAATATTGTATTAAAAATTGAGTGTATGTATTGTGCAAATAAAAATAAAATTACTTACGAGGAAGTAGAGAATAAATAAAACAAGATTTTACCAATGACAATGTTTAATTATTTTAATGGCTTTTGCAATTAACAGATATGTAATGGTATGACATGCAAAAAACCCAAACGACAACTTAAAATGCAATTCCCGAAATAAAGAAACAGCAACGTGTTTAGAAGAAATTTTAAATTTAAATAATATTTTATATTAAATTTATTAATTAATATTTTTATTTGTGGGTTGGAAGGGGAGGGAGGGGGGATCCGGTGACTTATCTAGATCATAACCACACTTAAACGAATACCACAGATATTTCCATATTAATTGGACATTCATTCCAGAAATCAGTACCTGGTGTGGCCCACGACCACATAAATTTGATTACGTTCCAAAAAATATTTAGGAATTTTTTCGAAATTGCGTTGAATCTATTGTTTTTCAAAATTGCAAATGTAGCGTCATTAAAACAGCTGTAACTTGTTTAGTAATAAACGAATTGTCATTAAACTCTAACAGGTATCATCTGTTGGCAGTTCCAAAAAATTATATGGATTTTTCATTTCGGGCGCCAATAGGTTATAATAAAGTAGTTTCGAATGAGCGGAACTAGAAGTTAAAACAACCATTGCAAATAAGTTCTGAATTTTTTATCCGACCAGTAGAAAATCTAAACCATGCCTTTGTAATATGATCCCATAGACTTAAGATTTTACAATTTATCATTTAAGTTCGAACAGTAAAGAGCTCAAATCGTACCTCGTGTAAAATAAAATAATTTATGTAAAATAAAATAATCTTTATTTATTGAAAATTTTTAATAAATAGGAGTTTTACAAAAATAATCATTAAAAATGTAAAAAAAATCTGTTATTAGTTTATAATGGATTAATCTAGGGGTCCTTTTTGAAAATGTTTTTTTAGAGACATTTGGTGTAGATTTTGTTATGCTTTGAAAACATCCCACACTTTGCGTATTATTCTTTATACATATTGTAATTCTAACCCTCCGCAAGAAATTATTTTTTAACTTCTGAGTAAACGACAAGGTAATCTAACTTTACGCAACTGTAACCGATGATTATTTTGCTTTTGGCAATCAGTTGAGTAAGCAAATATTTTTTTTTTACTTTCGTTATCCATTTATGTGGCATAAAGTGTTGTGAATCCAAATCTCTAATCCGTTTTCCTTTTTTCCAAAATACAGATGTTTACCGTTTGACGACCAATTGTTGATAGATGTCCAATTTTTGTTTTTTAACAGATTTTCCTAAATGTGTCTTGTATCGTCAGAGGATAGATGTGGCTTTCACATAGTACTAGCCACTTGGTCCAAGTAGGATCACCCCAAAGTAAAAGATACATATATATTTTCATAGCTTTTTGGTACACATTTTCTCGAATGCTATTGGACACAGGGCGTCAAAATTTTGTTAGGGCGTTATCATAAAAAATTCCTTCAAGTTTTCAAAAGCATCGAGATATTTGGAAAAGGTGCATTGTATTTTTTTACAGGACCCTGATATAATGTTGAACACATGTATCACATTGGTCGTCAAAGGTTAAAAATGAGGTTTTTGACCAACTTTGAGAAGTTATTCTTCTCATTGAATTTTAAGAAATTTTTATTTGATTTTTAAAAAGTTGTTTTTATGAATTTTTCCCCTGATCCCCCAATTTTCTATCTCCTCAAAATTTTGAAAAAATTATTTATACAGGATATAAATTTTTGTCTTATTCGTGACCTGGATACCAAAATTAATCAAAAAAAAATATATGCCAAAACACAAACAACTTAAAAGACACTCTTAACCAATTTTAGGCTTTTTCTTGTTCATTTACATATTAATTTCTTTTATTAATCTGTGATTTTTTTATACAGGCCTGAATTGAAAATAAACAAAAACTTACAAAACATGTATTAAAATATATAGTTATTTAAACTACTTACTTATTTTAACTACTTATGACACATTGTTATTTGCATTAATATAATAGAAAAGGTATCCCATTACAGATAACTTATTATTATTTAATTTAAAATAATAAAGAAGTAAAATATTATATGATATATATTTTTTTTATTTGAAAATAATGTTGAAGGAGTACTCTTTACAAAATAATGCATAAAGTAATGATATGTCATTACCATATTTTTAATGGGAAGTTCTGGACCTAGAAAAGTTATCTCGGACTAAGGATTAAACGTTTTTCAATTTAAAAGTTTTCAATTTTATTTTCTTCTAAATTATAAATATTTCAAAAACTGATTTTAATAAAAAAATTTCTAAAACACCATTTTTAAAAATACGATATTGCTCACAGGTGAAAAAAATTAAATATATATAAGGCCTGTTTCTTAACCATCGGATTTATTGTTGGATTTGTTTTATTTTGTTCAAAATTTCATATTTGATTTTGTAATTTAAAATAATTTTTTTTTTTCAAAATTTTTTCCCGTTAATGCGAAAGAAAAAATTAAAATTTTCAGAATTGAAATAGATTTTTTTTAATTTCAGATTTATGATAATAAACATATTTGAGATGTCCCTGAGCCAATGCACTCGTAATTACATTTAAATATACTATGAATGTAGGAAGAAAAATGCGATTTTTAGTGAAAATCAAAACCGCTTTTAAAAATTTGAATATTATCTTCATCTAACATACCAAAATTATACAAAAATAATATGTCGCAAGATATATACAAATTATTAACTTTTTTGATATTTTCAAAACCACGGAAACTTTCGACACGACTCCTCATGGGTTAACGTTTTCCAAAAAATCTCAAATTCCTACCTTTTAGACCAAGTGGAAGAAACCTGGAGGTGTAACCATTGAAGTTCAACAATTCGTAATTTAAGGGACACCTTAATTCACATGCATATAATGTGTGTATTTAATATTCATAGTTTGTAAGAATGGATGAACATGCATACTCCTACTAAATTATATTTATTTGCTTGTTGTTGTTTTTCTTTATATGAATTTAACTGCATATGTGTGCTTGTATCTTCTTTTATTAACAGCACGTATTTGTTTTGTATAAAAAGATAAAACATATCATATCAAATACATAGCTATGTATGCACAGGGTGGCCCAAAAAGATTCACCCGATGTTATTTTGGTATATCTTTAAACGGCATAATCATTTTTTTTAAGTTTTTTTTCCATTTAGTTTTGAAGACTTATTTGTCATTTGGTGCTTCTTAGCGCATTTTCCATCGTTCTGTAGGTAAGTTCTGACAGTGTTGCCGGATATACTCTTTGAGAGCATCCTCTCAAAGAAAACGTCTATAAAAAAAGACATTAGGCGACTCGGAAACGCGACGCGCTGTTGGAACAACGTGTAACCTTCTTATCGACGGCGTTTACGAAAAAATAAGGTCCACTGACACCTCCGAAGTAAATGGCGCTCCAGGCAGTGACTTTGAGTGGGTGTAATGGCTCTTCTTCAATGATACGAATGATACTCAGTAACACAGAGTCGCAAATTTGTTTCATGATAAATTTGGACAGAAAATCGTTCATTGCAAAATACTCACAAATATCCCGCGTTCTAGACGAGTATAGCGATCCATGGCTTTTCGACGTGTCCTTGTATCTGTTTACTTTAAAAATATTAAAAAAAAATTGTCAGTTCCAAAAGTTATAGGATCTTTCGATAGGATGTTACATTTTGGGCCACATTGTATATTCATATGTATAGCACTTAGCTTGTACTTATTATTATTAAGACATTGTTGGTGTTATTATTTTGCTTGACTATATTTCTTTTTGAAATGTTTTATATGTAAAACACGCTTACATTAGCGAGCACATAAATAAAATTTAATAAAGTGTATCATAAAAAAACCAAAACACTTGCAAAATGTAAACATTCAGATGTTTTACGTATACATATGAATGTACAGTGAATAGCAACAATGGAAAAGGGTTCACCAGCAAATCAAGTATATGTTTTTTTTAAATAATTTTGTTTAATTGTTTAATGCATGTCCTTAAATATCAACTGATAACACATGTGATATATGCAATAAATGGAGATTAAGTTAGTTAATTGCACCTTAACTTAATAAATGAACGTGGGGTTAGCCTTCCATTAGCTTAATTTCTTCAAATTTGTGAATTATATAAGAGACATTTTCAATCAAAGTAACTGATCACAAAATTCATTCAATTCGGCTAACGTCAAATAATTTTCTGTATATTCTTCATTATTGAAAAAGCTATAATTTTTAAGCTCATTTGGAAAAGAAAAATGTTCATGATCTTGAACTGAATAAAGATCATTTGATGGGAAGTAGTAAAAAAATTATTGTTTCATTATATAGTCACATATTTGGTAGTGAAACATTTTCCTTGGTAAAAAATAATGCATCTTTTTTTATTAAAAAACATTCTATGTTTTTTGATAAAAAAAAAAGATGAACCAAAATTAACTTTTATTTAAAAGGAACTTAGTTAAAATATTTTTCGTGAAGTACATTTAATATTTTTGAATTTTAATACATTTTTAGTATAATAAATATAGCCAGCCTCCAAGAACAAACAATAAAAATATTAGTTTGATGCCCAATTTTTGACGAAATAAATGAAATATTTGCCCAGTTACATACAAAATGTAACTTTTGACTTAAAATATAAAAAAACGCAAAAATCTTTTTTCATCAAATAAATTAGTCTAAATTTTGTTTTTGATTTTTAAATAGGGCAAGATAAACTTAAAATAATTATTTTATTTCATAATTAAAAATTTAAAACAATAAGTCGGAACATTTTTGTTCCTTACTGTATGTATTTCTCGCACTACAATTGAAACATATTTTATTATATATTTGCATATAGAATACGCAGGCATGCAAACATATAATTTACACTTAAATATATTTTAAATTGATGCAAAATTTACACATGTGGATGTGTGAGACTGTTGCTTATTTAAATATAGAAATTTAAATGCATTACAATTTCACTTAAAACATAAAACACTTAAATGTAGAACGTGATATTTGAGTATTACGAGAAAATAAGTACACCCAGAGAAAAGATTGGTTGCAATTGAATCAAAACCATTAACATTTATTTGTAAAGATGTTATTTCATTTGGAATAACCTATAATCCATTAATACAGCAAAAATATTGCATGTGGAATTAAAAAGTGGGCAAAGGAAGTAAAAAGCAATTTTATGATCTAATTATTGATATTTCAAATCAACTTTAAAAATAAAATTTGGTTAGTAATTGTGTGCAGAATCTACTATTAGTTAAGTTGAATGTACTAGAAAGTTAGTACAATCTATCAAATTTATTAAAAAATTGTGGGTATTCAAAAGTGGGAATTACGAATACGGTCATTAAATATGCCATTAAATTAGGGTTTCAGTACAACCAACCGAGGTGTGGATTCTATTTTGTATTTCTTTACTTATTTGTCAATGGAATTTAGTTCTTATAAACGTATTACAAAATAATTTAGAATTATATTTAAAACAATAACTTTACTATGAGTTCAGAAAAAAATAATTACATTTTGTATTTCACAAGAATTAAGTGAAAAATCTATAAAGCTGTATAAGTGCTTTAATGAGTTACACATTCTCCTGAGCGGGTCAGTATAATTAGTTCTAAAAAATTTTGCTGATAATTATTATCGACCCATATTCCAGAATCGGACGCACAAGTGATATGTATAATAGTTTCACAATGTACGGATCATTAAACTCCTTTGCCCAGCGTTTTATATACCCAAATATAGACCTAGCTTTATTTATTGCACTTCTAATGTGTGAAAAAACTTGAGTTTAGGATCAAACAAAACGCCTTGATCTAGGAAACTGTCAACCAAATCCAGTTGATGACCTGCACTAAATCATCAATTTGCAATTTTCATTAATTTGCACTTTTTCAAATTAACCATTCGTAGAATGAATCCAAATCTTCTTGAAGACGAACATGATCCAAAAATCGGTTATAGCTTAAAAAAAAAAAACTTTGTCGTCAGCGAACATTTAAATATTTGAAAATTTTATTACTTAATTTTATTAATAAACAATGAGAATAGTAGCGGCGCAATGTGACTTGCCTAATGTACACAAGACAATACATTTATTCCTCTAGAAAACAATCTATTAAATCGAACAGCTTGCGACCTATTTGACAAATACGAATTTGTCCAATTTCAGCTAAGATCTGTAAATCCTATTAATTGTTATTTCCTTATAAGATGTGAATGATTTACTTTGTCAAACGCTTTGCAGAAATAGGTGTAGATGACATTAGTTTGCTTTTTTGAATAAGATTTGTAGTTGAATAAGATTTGTAGTTGTAAGGAACCGGTCCTCTTTTCACCTATCTCGTGATATGTATTTTCGGAACCGGTCCAGTTTTCACATATCTCGAGACAGGTCACAATTCTCAACTGACCCCAATTTTCCTACAGGGGATAAATTGACTAAAATTACAAAAATAATCTAATAACCTAATGTGTAGATAACATACCGCTAAGAGTAATATATTATCCTATTGATTAAAAACTTTGAACTAAATGTCAAACTCGCTGTTCAGTTTGCTTTTAAACTGCAGATGTCATACAAGAAAGCTGGAAGAGAGTGGCAACAGTACAGACTTCCACAAGTCAAGCAACGCTTGAGAGATTATTCAAAGTAACTACAAAAATTGGCGTCACTAAATGTATTTCTGGACCCAACATCAAAAACAGACTACGATTTATAGCATGATACAAAAAGTAAATAATATATTTTTAAATTTTATCAGGCTCGAGATCATAATCTTAATGTTACTAACGAATAGTAAACACCAATTCGTTCCCAGAAATGGAAACATTAACAGTTGGAATGGTAACCCTGTCAATTTGTGCTTCGAAAATAGAAGATGGTTGCCAAATGTAATTCTATAATTTGATACAAAAAGGCTCATTTGTACGAGCAATCAATCACTAACTGTGAAAAAGAAAATTCGCATAGCAATTTTCCTCAGAGTGTGTGATATATTATAAGCCTGTTCATAATCATGACTTGTTTGTGGTTTGGGTGTTTTATAAGGAGGCTGACGATGACCTGGTCGCTCAGGTCGAAAGTGTGCACTCCCTCTAGCGCGATCTCGAGCCTGATACTATTTAAAAATATATAATGATATTAAAAGTCTTTAAAGGACTGACTCCTTTGTAAATGTCAAACAGAGATTGGATATGAAACGACAGAAAATATTCGATCACCATTTAAAAAATATAACCAACCTATAACATATACCCTAATAAAGAGCAGAAACCCCTCCCAGATTTGAAAGGATATTATAGAACTAAACCATAAAAAGCACTATAGATCGGTAAAAACAGTAATAAGATGCTTTTAGAATTGTCCACTAAGAAAAATTCTTTTAATTTTTAGTGATATTTTACCCCCAGAGTACTATCCCCAATATAAGAAAGTTTCTCCAATGAGATTCTCCAATGAGGTTGATTCTTTTAGACCAATGAGTCTCCTTTGAAAGATATTAAAGCTTTGCAAAAAACTACTAATGAAAGAAACTTTATCCCAGACCTTCAGTTTGAATTCCCAAAAAATACATGGCAACTTTGAGCAAGTTCATTGGCTAGGAAGAATTATTGGAAAGGCCTTTGAGGAAAAAATTATGTTTTGCACTTTTCACAAACTTGTAGCACCCTGACCGCATAGTGGTGTAGGGTATAATAATGCCCGTAATTTCAAGCAATATAATTACCTATTTACCAGTGCTTAGATACCTACTGGTTTTTGTTCGTCTACACTGTAGGCATCTAAGCACTGGTAGGTAACTATTGTTTGAAATTTCGGGCATAAGTGAAACAACTATTCGGTAAAGTGAAAAATACACCACGTATTCGCGAAATATTTTTTTAAGCGGTAATTTTTTATACTAAAAAACTATTATTTTTACCAATACCATTTTTAATCGAATTAAAAGAAATTGCTGTTATTTAATTATTTTCTTTCTAAATTGAGACAATCCTTAATATTCTGAGACAAAAAAAAAATACAACAGAAAAAGAATAAAAAGTCATTAAATAACACAGTACACGAAAAAAATTACGGTGTTCTGACAATGGATTCTGGTAGAGGAGACAAAAAAATATATACGTGTGTCGGCGTTTTGAACAGGTCTTTTGGCTTGTTGGTGCAGCATATCGGTATATGAAACTATGTGCTCTTTACATTTGAGGTGTGGGGTATGTTCAGCAACTTTGTAAAAAATATTAACCCATATATTATTGTAATTTTTGGCTCTATTCTAACAAATCGTCAAAAACACCCCTAAAAAGGGGGAGGGTCTGAATAAAATGTTCTCCAAAAATTGTTGCCCTAAAATTTTACTACAAATTTTACTGTCAGAACACACAAAAGCCTAAAAATTAACACAAACATCAAACTAGTCATATTCAAGATTGCTCATCATATTTCTGATGACCTACAAAAAATTTAGCTCAGAACCTCGTAATTTTGGAAAAACTTCGAAATTGTTGTACAGTGTAATAAAGTAGTTTGCAAGGAGTGTGCTTATTGTTGTATTGTGCATAAAAACAGAGTCGTTCAACTTTTATTTTAAAACATACAACAATTGATGATAGGGCGATATAGCATTTGTTCCTATATTTATTAAGATGTTTAACGGCGTTAACAAGAGAAAAATCGAAAAAACATAGTTTAAGTAAAATAGAAGTTTAAATAACAAGATGCAGCACTAAGTACACCTTGCGAACTACTTAAATATTTTTGTTATTCAATAACTTTTGTAAAAATTTGTAAAATATATTATGTCATTCCCATACAAATTTTATTGCACACAAGTAAAGTTTAGAGTAAATACAAAACGTTGGTTGACGTAAAAATTATATAGGAATTGCATAAGCCAACGTTGATAGTTTGCCGCACAAACGCAGCTTTTTTAATACAAACAACTCCTTTTAAACTAGGTGGGGTACATTATATATATATTTATTTTAAATTATATTTCACGACAATTCATAATATATTTTTTTTTTGTTTAAATTTTGTACAATTTAGTATGTATATTAGACTGGCAGTTTGTTGTATCAAGAAGAATGTTTTCCTCGATTTTCAATCAAACTATTGAGTGAACTTAAAGAACTCTAAACCGTGAAACACTATGGTCAAAGTTCACATTTTATATTTTTTGAGAAAAAAGAGATATTACAAAAAATATATGAATAATTATACTACTTGAGTGTCTTGCAATAAGTTGTTAAATATTTCGGCAAAATCCAATACAAGAGGTATTAGATTGCATAAAACAAAATCTGTACATTATATGTACTTTATGTTAGATTTTTGTTGTTGTTTAGCAAGTTAATTCGTTTTATAAAGCTGTTATAAAATATATAAAATAATTGTGCATTTGACTAAATAATTTTAAGTCATATTGCTGTTATTGAATACTTCTGCAATTAGGTATGCCTATTTATATGATTTTTATACCCTTCACCATAGGTGGGTATATATAAGTTTGTCATTCCGTTTGTAATTTCTACAATATTGATCTTAGACCCTATAAAGTATATATATTTTTTGGATCCTTATGAAAAGCGAAGCTGATTTAACGATGTCCGTCTGTCCGTATGTGTGTTGAAATGGGTTTTCCGAAGAATCCAGACATGATGAGGACTTGATTGTTATTTATTTCTGTTACATGTGATCCATTTCTGTTTGCTATTGAAAATCAGACTGATCGGTTAATAAATGGCTGAGATATTAGCAAAAAACCAGGACTACCTCTAATTTTTCCGTACAATCCCTTTGTTTAATATGTATGTAGAATTTTACGCATAACAAACACATCCATTTGTTGAAATTCTTTTCTTTCATCTCCACCTTTTATACACAAACAACAAACACATACAAAGATTTATCATTTAAATAAAAACCAAACAAATCTCTAATGAACGAAGACTTTTTATATACAGTTATTTGCGAAAAAATAGGGACACTTGCATGCAACAAATTTAAAGTAAAAAAAAAACACACATACATTTTGGAAATAAACTAACAATATTATTTTTAGATTATAGTACAACAACAACTCTTCATTTTAAGCAACAATTCAAACTTTGTTGTTGCAATTGAAAAAAACAACATTAAAAAGTATTATAATTTCCTATAGTCGAATGTGAATAAAAATAGGGACAGTAAGAAAATTGTTTTAAATATTATTAGTATTTTATATTTTTTTAATGGAAATATTATAGTGGTAATTATATCTAATAGATGGAAACATTTCTGTATCATATTTATGTAAATAAATGTACCAAGTATGGAACCAAGGATGGAAAAGGTATGGGATATAGAAAATCGGAACAGATTGTCATATGCATGGAATTTTAAAATTTTGTTTGTGCCAGACTTCTTCGTTGGTATTGCTTATCAATTGTAAGCCAAACAAAAGAAGACCTGATCAATATTAAGTCCTTGGAAAGCTAATTTACTATCGAAAATCGGAAATTATTTACAAATTCTAAAGAGGATCGCAAAATTTATTTTGTTTATTGCGGGTTTTTAATTCACATTGCAATTATTAGTTGATAGTTTTTAACATTTAATAATTAATTTATATAAAATTTTATATTAATAATTAAATAATCCATAAATAGGCTAAAAACATCAAAATTTTTATAAAAACCCTCTGATACAAACAAATACAAACGTTTTTATTTCTATTTTTTGCTCCGATTTAAAAGAACTTATAAACAGATTTTTAAACCATTTTATTTCTCATATATTAAGAAAATGTTATACATTATTTCCCTTTGAGTGCAACTATTTTAGGTCATAACTTATAATAATTTATAAAAAAAAAAAATTATAAACTATTTTCCTTCAAATTTTTAAAATTAAGCTAAAGAAATTAAAAATATTTTTTAATAAAAAAGCGAAATAAAATCCCAAATGCAAATTTGCCAGCTAAATCAAACTATTTTGTAGAAATAAAACACATGCAGTTCTAGTCATTTCTTTTAACGATTTGTTGAAATTCCTTTCTTTCACCTCTTCACCTTTTATACACAAACAACAAACACTATTCTAGAGCTGTAATATGACCTATGGATACGTCTTATATAGCAAAATATCGAAAATCTTTAGTAAAACATATTTACTGAAAAAACTCGGAAATATCGGTTCAGATACAAAAAAGTTATGCCCAAAACATAAATTTTTTTAAATTCCTATTTTCTGGAACCATAAATCTTTCCGAGTCCAAGTTTTATCACCAAACTAAATGGTTAATTTCCTCTTAAAGGCGTCCGTATATAAATCTGTCCATTCCATATATGTCCATATATAAACATTCACAACCATGGTGAAGGGTATATAAGATTCGGCATAGCCGAATTCAGCCGCTCTTACTTGTTTTTTTTTAATATGCAAAAACTCACACCAAATTTGAATTTCAGACTCCGGGAGCATTAGCATTGGGTTAGATACCAAAGCATAGTAATTTGCTAACATTTGTGAATTTATGCTTAAAATTAATACATTTTAATTAAACAATTTTCTGAAAAATACCCAAAAACTTGCAAAAAAAATTAAATTTTCACCTCCACGCGTCAGGTCTTTAGAGGCTTTTTCTACTGACCTACATCTTACATCAATATGCAAAGATGTTAACATCTTTCCATAAAAATTATACAGGCCAAAAATTCTACATCTGCAAAAGATGATCCTTTCTCATTTAGTTCCATCTTACATCTTTCGTTATTTTAAGTGTCATCAGTAAATCGATTTTGTTTGTGACATCACTAGCAAATTGACATTGCAGAAAATAAACAAAACAAATTTATTCTTCTTCATTATCATTTTTTTCCAGAATGGCCTTCAAGATTTCAATGACTGCATTAAAATTCGGGGTTGTTCTTGCAAAGCAACAATTACTCCAATGATTAATGTTTTCTCTATATCAATTTTTTAATATTTTTTACTTTTAACAAAAGTTATGCGTCTTTTTCTTTTATTGTTTGACAGCTGAATAAATGACAGATGAAAGATGTTGCCAATGTAAGTTCTCTGTTTCACGTTTTCAACATCTGCTATGCGTTTCACAAATATGTTGTTCAGTGTAAAAATCCTGTTTAGTTATTTGATTTGGCTTAAATGTTCAATAACTGTGCTCAAGGCACTCAACAATTCATACACTTAAAAAAGTTTGTAAGTTAAAATAACTGAAAATATCATTTAAAAGAAAATAACTGAAAATATCATTTAATTTTCATTTAAATTAAATGGCATTTGTTATTTATTTTTAAATGTTGATTAATCAACTGACATATTCGTAAGAAACAAATGATATAATCAGTAAAAATAAATGTCCAAATTTTACCTACCAATCCTTAAAAAATAAATGTTTTGTTTTATTTATTTGAAATTATTTCCGTTTTTGTATTTTTTGTTTTTTTTTTTTTTAATATACTCGTACAATACAAAATGTATGAATGCATATGAAGCTTTAAAAACTTTTTGTGTGATTGTGTTTATGTATGTATGTGTTTTATGAATTTCTTGTAATTTGTATTGAAAAATTTTGTATATATACAACCAATTTAAATAAAAAAACAAATTGAAATTTTTTGAATATTTTTTTTTTTTTTTTGAAACAGACAGCAAACAAAATTTAAATTTGTAATAACTGTTACGGACACAAATAAACCACAAGTTTCCGTTTTGTGGGTAAATTTTTATTAAATTTTAAACAAATGAAAAAAATAAATGAAACTGAAAAAAAATGGTAAATGATAGTAAATTATTTCGAATAAATGTATAAAAAAGTTAATATAGATATTTCTTTATAAAATAAATGTATGTTCCTTTATTTTTAAATGGAACGGAAAACTTTTTTATTAAACTACAAACAGTTAAATACATAATATTCTGAGTTTATAATTTGTTATAATATTGTATCTTTTTAAAATTATTAGAACAAAAATTTGGTCAGTTGTGGAACACTGTGGTCTTTGAGTTGGCCCAAACTATATAAGTTTCAAGGCAGAATTAGCTTGTACGTAACGTTCCGTATCGAATCAGGTGTTAGTTTGTCTGCAAAACAATGTTACGTTCCGGACGGAATTTATAAAAATTTGCAATCAACATAAGCCATTTTGTGACGGACGACGATAAACTAATAAATTTAGTTCCAGAATACGAACTTATCTACCACTGCTTTAAAACTTTCAGCCAAAGCAGCTGATACGTTGTTACGGAGTAGACGATACAGAACGTAAAACCTTATTGAGCCTTTCGGTTCAATGCTACAATAATTTGCTTGGCATTTAATAAAAGTCGAAAAACTGCCAGTCTAATGTTCATGTTCAGACTGAAATTTATGTGTATATACGTTCGTTTGTTTAATGAAGGTAATTTATTTAAAAAGCCGCAGACATAAGAGAAGATCTCAAAAAATAAATCAACTCTACAATAATTCAAATAAAATAAATTTATCTCATACATTTACTCTGACCTGACCACTGCAACAGTTTAACAGCAGCAGTATCATTATCAGCATCAACAACTACCCAAAAAAAACATGAAAGGTCTCTCAGCCACCTACACTCCAACGTAAAATTTATTTAAATAAATGAATGCTTATATGAATATTAGGGTTTCCAAAAAGAAGTAATATTGTGAGCTATTGACCATTCCCAGCCCTAGAAATGTTCATTTGGTACTTAAAGGTTAATTTTCTGATATAAGATAAAAATATTATTTTAAAAGAGCAATTTCATCAATATCCATTCAGAAATATCTGTTATGTTAACAAAAAATAAAAATCACCTAAAATTTTACCTTTGACATTAAACAATGGCATTTTGCCATAAATTCAAGGATTGTTGTATTTTATACTGTTTTGAAAAATTCCAGCCAAAAACCTATGGCATTTGTAAAAACAAATGGAAATCTTGCCTAAAAGCTAAATAAGAGACAAAAATCTCTGTTTTCTCGAAATGCGCCAAAATAAAAACACTGACCTCGCCAAACATAAAAAAGAATACCTACAATTTTTGTCATTTTTAATCCCTTATGTGTACTTAAAAAAACCTAAATGTCAAATCTTTGATTATTTAAAATTTCTTTAAAACTATTTTTAAAATTAACAAGTAAAAAAGGGCTAAATTCGGCTGTGACGAATCTTTGAATACCCTCCACCAATATCCTAAAAAGATGTTCTATTCTGTTTTTGATACAAATAATATAAAAAACTTTTGAAGTCAAATTATGTAGGTAAAAACATTTTTTGAGGTGAAAAACTTTTTTAGATATGAAAAGAACTTTTTTGGTGGAAAAAAAAATTTAGAGGTGAAAAAAAAATTTTTAAGGTGAAAAAATTTTTTGTGGTGAAAAAAAATTTTAGTGGTGAAAAAATGTTTGAGGTGAATGCAAAATATTTACTGCTAAGCGACTGGTGAAAAATATGAGAAAATATGATATGTACCAGTCGCTACTATGAAATTGTACTAAATTTGTATAGGCAATTTAGGGGCACCATTACATTTTCACTAGTTTTTATAAAGATGGACTGCACAAAAACACATTTAAAGCATAGTTTTTGTCAAATACTCAATTTTGTTCCGGCTAATGGGAACTAGCTCTGCAGCTGAATATGCCTAATGGAGAGAATGCACTTTCTGATGCGCCACGTATTGAAAGAACGAATGTTCTTTCTTAAAAAAATTGAAGTGTGTTTGTAGGACAATATGCCTAATCGAGAGAATACAGCAAAGAAATTAATTTGTTAAAGAAAGAACATGAGTTGTAACTATTTGTCAATAGATGGCCCATCAGAAAGTACATTCTTTCCATTAGGCATATTTTGCTGCAGAGCTAGTCTCCATTAGCCATATTGTGCTACAATATGCAGTAGAGTATTATTGATTTTATATTTTCTTCGTAACATAAATGACTATTTGCCAAAAACTATAAAAAATATATGTTTTATGTGCATATTATAGCTTAATTTTTTAAATCAATATTCATTTAGATGTTTAAGAGCACAATATTGCACTTTATTCATGTGTACAAATGGAATAAAAAAATACTATTTTCCTCTATGAAAATTTCTTTTTTGACATAAAAATGTGAAACAAATGCTTTTATTACGTCAAACATTTGAAAAGTTGACTTTAAAATTATGTAATAAGTCTACTAGCAACATCTGAATGCATTTTAATTTAAAGTATGTAGATAATTTAATATTTTTGGTAAATAAATTAATTGAAGCCTAATCCAAGGCGATATTGCCATGGGCAGGATATAGTTTTAGTGTGATTCTGCGCCACCTATTCACAGGGTACATATTGTTTTAGTTAATTCAGCGCCACCTATTCAAAAGTAGCGGCACTAAAGCAATTATGTATTTTGCTCATTCTTTAGATATAAATGTCTTTGGTTACAAAAACAAAAAATACATTTTATTGAATGAAAGGAAAAACCAACAAAGCTTAACAGAAAAACCCAATCTGGTTTACTATATCTCCTATAGTAGCCAAAGAATTGGAGATATTTGAACGGAAAATCCTAAGAAAATGCATCGGAAAAAATTATGAAAATTTCATAAAACTATTTTCAAATAGTTACGTCTATGAAAATGCCGATGTTCTACCTTTCTGTAGGTACTCCATTTCGTTGCAAGCCAGATTTGTTGAGAAACTTTCGCTACACGATAATATGCTTGTGAGAAAAACACCATCTGGGCTGGATCTACATATCTTTCTCCTGTCGGTATAATTAATGGACGTATTAACGACGATCCAGCTCCTCTGGACCTTACCTCATTCTATATGAGCCCAGCCTCCGGCAATCATAGGAGCTGAAGATGATATACGTATATACTAAATTTCGCATGAACTGTAATATTAATATGTTTTGTCAATTTATGTAACGAACTTATGTTATTTAGTTATAGTAATGTTATTTATTTAGTTTTAGTAATGTTATTTACAGAGGTCTGCTTTGTTAGCGACTTTAACATTGTTGCTTTTTACGTTAATATAGTTCCCAATATACCATATAGCAATCAAACTGCAATACAACTTGAGAATAAGCTTATATTGTTTTAATCTTTTCTTAATTTCGCTTATTATAATGTTTATAAAATGTGAATTCACAAGCAGTATTTAACAATGCTTGAGAAAAGATTATTATACATAACTTTTTCTAAAGTATGCTATAAACAACATACACATATTGAACAACGCAATATGACGATTGAAATATAAATATTTTTCAATACATTCTAGTCTTGTTTTCTTTGTTATACGCTCATAATGCATACAACAAGTGCCATAACTTTTTCTTTAAATTTGTCAAACGTGTTTTGCGTGTACATTTAGTTGTAAATTTTATATAGTGAACGTGTAATTGCATATTAAATTTAATTATTTTTATTTATGGTTAAAATTAATTATTATTATTTATATTTAAAATGAATAATTATTTTTTATATTTAAAATGAGTTATTATTATTTATTTTTAAAATTAAAATAAAAAATAAATTAAAGAAAATAATTATGATTTCTCTTTTTCAACTATTAATAATATATTATTTTTGTAAGCTTATTCTACAATTGCAAGAATAAGCTTATAGTAATCATACACACATAATATTTTGATTTCTCTACAATTGTTACGATAGCCTTTTTTAATATATTCTCAGGTCTTTTTCAAGCTTAAGGCTTGTGTTTGTAAGCTTATAATAATATTTTTCTCAAGTCATTTGGTATGTTGGGTTATTAGAGAAACACACTTACAGCTTTAAGAATGTTATTATTCTCATAGTATGTAAGACAATAAATGTAATCGAACAAGAAGAAGACTTTATAACATTTTTACTTACTTAACAGAAAAAAAATAGATACAGAAAAATTGTACCAATTTGTATGGAAAATTTAGAGATACCTTCACATTTTCACTCATAACTTTTGAACTGCTAAACCGATTTCGCTCATTTTGAATACCAAACTGCTCGGGAGGATGTTCAATAACCTGGGAAAAAATAGGCACCCCCGCTTGCGTCTTCGCGTCGTGATCGCCATTTCAACAGACAGACAGACGGACATCGACTTAAAATTGCATAAGGATCACAAATATATATACTTTATAAGGTCTTAAACCAATATTTCGACATATTACAAACGGAATGACAAACTGATATATACCCTCACCATATATGGTGGAGGGTATAAAAATTAGGGATTTGAAACCAGGGGCAGAAATGGTCAATCGCATACATTTTTTTCTTCATACAAGCTTGGTTTCCCTAATGTATATACATACGTACGCGTGCACTAACAAAAGCCATCATAGGTACACAAATCGTGCTGTGTCAGCAACACTACTGCATGGTTGCCTACATAATTCACCATTTATAGCATTCAAGAGCAACGTGGTGTCACAGTGTTGTACTACATATGCATGTGTAAGATGGCTTTGGTTGGAGGAACATCACAGTCACCATTATGCACATCATCATTAAAAGTTGAAAAGTATCACAATATGCACTACGGCTGCTGCATACAAACTGCTACACATTTACACTGTCACACATACTAACACACAGAGACGGCAAATGAGATGGAAAATCTACTTCTAACAATCTTTTGAACATAAACTTTTTTTGATCCTCAACTAACAAAAATTAATTGCTCGTACGATATATCTGAACACATTACTATATGTTACGGAAATTCGATTCATCAATTCAATTTAACTGCCGAAACAGAAATCCTCATATGACAGTCTTAAAGTGTAAATCAATACAGGCTGGCAGCTCTTCGATACTAGCAAGTTCATCAATAGCGAAGATTAGAATCTTACCGATAACCCTAGATACCTCTTGGTGGCAATATCATGTCCTGCATATGTCTGGTACTTTCCACAAGGGTATGTCCTCAGTTTAAGACAAATCGTTAATATGGCAACAACTAGGTAAAATAAAAGTAAAAATTATTTTATTAATTGTGTAACTGTTTTAAAAGGTGGTAAATTAAGATTTAGAGTTTGTTTTAGTAAATAAAGTGTTTCTATAAAAATATGTTTATTATTTGCAATGGAAAAAGAATTCGACTTATTTGACATGAAAATCAACGATTTCAAAAGAAGAAATCGTAATAATTGGTGTCAGAAGTGGGATTGCAATATAATAAGCCGGTTTGAAATTGGAGGAGCTTAGAGTGGAGCATCTCAAAAGTAAAGCGGAATTGCAAAAAAAGGTGATAGAGAAATTCGAGCGCTGTTACATTAAATTTGATGAAAAAGAAGATATGGAGGTTTGTGCCCCTAAAAAAGACAGTAATATTGAGTTAAGTGCAATATTGGCTGTTATGATGGAATACTACAAGAAACTGTTAACTAAGATGGAAACGAAACTGTTACAAACTTCCAAAGCAGACAACAACAAACTGCCCGACTTAGATAATGGCGTTGAAATACAAGCCAAAGATGTTGAAAAAAACTACAAGATCTAGAAAGGAAAATGGACAATATTCAGTCTCAAGAGGGATCAATAACTGCAGAAATAATTATGGTGCAAAAATATTTGCAAAAATTTTTGTTTAAAATGTTATTTTTTATATAAAAATTAAAAAAAAAAGTTTTTTTGTATTTAAAAATTCCATTGTTGGTGCCTTTTTAAAAAATTTTTTGTTTGTATTTACAAAAATGGTCTATCAAATGTGAAATGTTCCAATATTAACGACACATTTGACATGTGGGGCACATGTATTGATACCAGTTGCCAAAAATCAAATAACTGGACAATGGAAAAATTTACCTGGATTTTGAAGAAATAACTGGACTTTTTAAAAATTCACTTATAGTTCAAAAAAGAAAAATTTTATTTCATTTTTTACAAAAATAAAAAATAACAACAAGATGGAAAAACAAGGAAACGTAACAATTAAAATTCAGACTTACGTCATATTACATACACATATTGCCTCGGTTGGCAAAGTTAGCCTAATTATGTATGAATTTTTAAAAAATATAATTTCGATTTACGTATTGCCTATGCTAATAGGTATATAACACATGAAGGTAATACCTATTGGCAATAGTAATTTTACAAATCCGTATAGGTAAATTTTCGAAATTTGGTTTTTATTACTTTGAAATTTAGGGAGTGAAATTTTATATTACTTTTCTAATTTTCTTCAAATGGTTAGTAGATTTGTTGAAAAATCATTATTATTGGAATTAGGGTTAATTCTCAATTAGCAAGATGTACCAGGTAGTGTTTTTGGAAAATATAAAATCACTATTGCAATAGTTTTGTAATATTATAGGCACCTCAGCACTTTGCAGCGGAAAATGGAAAAGAAAATACAGATGGAAGAAAAACACAGGCCAATTATGGAAATTTAAATTTGTGAGAAATGTGCAGTATTAAAATTGCCCAAAAAATTTATTTAAGATTCACTAAAACACTGGTTTTATTGATGCGTTCCATCGAGATGAATACATATAATAAACATTATTTAAAATCTTAATGATGGTAAATATTTTAAATTATAAGCATCAATGAGGGGGTTTTTATTTAATTTTTAAATAATTTTTGTTTTATAGATCAATTTCTAAGTATTCAACATCGGCCTTTTTTTATATAAACAAATTTAATATCTTAGTGGTGGTGGTTAGTCATTGTCAAGTGCGAATATGTATTTGGAAAACTTCAAGTATTTCTTTCTATCTGCAGTATTTCAGTTGGGACGCATATGTAGATTATGTTTATAAGTCCTCAGCATCTGAGGAAAAACTTTCGAAAAATACCCCAGAAACTGAGGATTTGTCTTTAGTAGAACTCCTCAGATTCTGAGAATTTTTCTCAGGGACCTGAGGGTATTACATAGAAAGAAGTCTTCAGAATATGACGGTTTATCTATAGGAAAAGGTACTTTAAGCGAGAATTTTTCTATATGAAAAAGTCTTAAAAATTTGGCTCAGAATCTGGGTCTTTATTTACACTCAGAAACTGAAGGTTATTCTATAAGGAAAAACCTTCAGAGGGTTTTTATATTGGAAAAATCCTGAATGCGGAGTTTTGTCAATAGAAAAAGTTTCTCTGAATATGGGAATTTTTATATAGGTTAAAGTCCTTAGAATATGATAAAAAAAAAGTCTTTAGCATCTAACGATTTTTCTGTATTAAATGTTTTGAGGTTTTTCTATAGAAAACCCTAACATACTTAGGACTTTTTCCTATGGAAAACCCTGAGATACTTAGAACTTTTATCTTTAAAAAAGCCTTCAGGTAGTGAGTACTTTGCGTATTAAAAAACTAAATTTCTGTGAAATTTTGCCTATAGAAAACCTTTTAATCTAAGGAGTAAGATTCTGTGGCTCTTTTCTCCAGTTTCCCTCTAATGTAATGTTGTATGTACTAGCAAATTAAAATCGTTCTTTTTTAATTTAAATCATTTGTTAAATTTATATATATTTTTATCTTTTTTAAATGAAAAAATTCCGAATTATTCAAATTAAAAAGTTTTATTATTTGGGGGCTTTTTACAATAAAAATTAATAAATATCTAAGTAATTTTACCTATGTTAAGATAGGTAATACACAATTTTTCTAAGTTAATTTAACAAAAATTAAAGTTGATTTTTCGACGACAAAAGTCAAACAGAAATTACATATTTTTTATAGTAATATTGCCGTAAAACATAGCAAACTCTATGTTGCCTTTCAAAATAGGTTATACCTATGATCTTAATTTATCACAGAATAACTTATTTTTGCATATAAATTACTGTTTTTGCTGTGTGCTTAAAAAGGTTGTGTAAAGGAACTTTTACAATTCTTAAGTTAATAGTTATGTAGTCAGGCCTGTACATAAATTTTGCAATGATGATTTTCATATTAGACGGATGTAAGTTGGAAATTATTTGCTTGCTTTCAATTCGATAATTGCAGTATGGTTTTCTAGAAAAATTGTTTTGAAGAAAGGAATGCTAGCGCTTCTTCTTTGGAGAGTGGAATCTGTCTACTTTCTGATTTTTTTGCGTTCTTAAAGTATTAAGAACAACTGCTAAATCCAATTTTAGGAGCTGACATTGCAGCTGCTCGTTTTCTTCTCTTACTGTGATCAGACTTTTCAGAAAAAGCTAGATTTGCACTCAGAAAAAAATGTAATAAATATTGAGTAATTTAACTAAATTTTAAGAAATTCGGAACTGATTTGTATAAAATGTATACACGCACAAATTTCGTTAATTAATATTAATTAATATTATAGTATATAAGTATTTTAGTTTGCATTATAAAATCTATGTAATCAATTTTTTATATATCAATATTAACGAATTCAATTAGAGGATTGTTTTTTTAATACATACAAATATTTGCAATTTAAAATTATTACTTAAATGTTGTTAGTGTAAACTAAATTATTTATACAATATATTAAACTATAAACGAAATTTGAATTGTACAGGTTAAAAATATTCTTCTAAGCATTTTTAATAATGCTTAAGAAAACATTTCCTTAAATTTAAGAAGTTAACATACTTGGTTTAAATAAGTTAAAATAATATTCAGGTAGGATCTACTGCAGATAGTTCGGTGTCAAAACTCATTATTTTTATTCGACAAGGCAATTTTTGTAAGTATATATAGCTTACGGCTTTATTGTTTGCTATATAGTTATTCATGTGATGACAAGCAGTTAAAAAAATAAGGGTGTGTTGGTTTGTAAATAATAAAGCTTATTCATATTTTGTGCTGTATTCAAAGCTATATCTCGATATCTAAACATGGCTCTCGCTCAAAAACGCGTTCTGAACCCTAAAATGTACGGAAAAACATGAAATTAGTAGAATTTGAATTATTAATTTTTTGTTAAAAGAAAACAAAAATATCTGAAAAATCTTGACGTTTTCTTCAATTTATTAAAGAAACTTTTTAACGTATTTTTTGAAGTTATAGGGTTTGTTCTTGCAAAGCAACAATTACTCCAATGATTATTGCTTTCTCTAATATTTTTTATTTTTAACAAAAATTATGCGTCTTTTTCTTTTATTTTTTTGACAGCTGAATAAATGACAGATGAAAGATGTTGCCAATTTAAATTCATGTCTCACGTTTTCAATAACTTCCATGCGTTTTACAAAGATGTTGTTCAGTGTAAAAGCCTATTACTGGCATATTCCGTCATATTTTCATAAAAACTAATTTTATTTTTTATTGAAATACATGTATAATCTTAGCTGCATCCGTTAAAAACTAACAATAGGTTTGTTTTTTTTTCAAATTTTATATAAATATTCCATACAAATTTAAGAAGATATAGACTTACTAAGTAGTTAAAAATTAAAAATATATATAAATTTTGCCAAGCCTAAGAAATTACTGGCTTTGCTCTTTTGAATGTAAACAGAAATATTTGTCAGAAAAATATTTGGAATTTTGTATATTTAATTTGATAAAATATTAAAAACAACAAACGCCAACAAATGAATTTTGCGTTTGTAAGTAAAGGTAGGGCAGGGCAAGCAATACAATTGCTGTATTTCGCGTTCCCGCGAAGTCCATATACGAAAACAGCTTTCGTACAAAGGCGGCCCCAAATGTTCAATTTAAATTTGTTTACAAAAAATAAAGAAAAGTCAGCTAAGTAGGGACAGTCGTTAAAAAAATCGAAAAAAACAAACCTTATGATGACAAACAAAAAATCTCGATGTATATTTATATATATATGTATGTATATATGTATACATTTTTGGTCTTCAAAAAGACAAAAATAGGGAAAAATATACGCTTTAATAGGTTTTTTGTTCAGGCTCTGCCTTCTTTTAGAGGCTTTAGATTGCCTTAGCTAAAAATTAGCTAGATAGCCTAGCTAAAAATTGTTAATTTTAATTGTTAGTGTCTGTCCAGAATAAAATCACTACATGCAACGATTGTTGCTGTGAGAGAAAACGCGCTCAAAATATCGACGTACGAAGGTGGCTGTCATATTTACGTTAGTGTAAAGAGTCCGTAGATATTATTTTCTATCCAGTGTATCTTCCCTAGAGTATTCAAAAACCGAAACCGAAAACCGGTCAACCGGTTTTTTTATTTTTAAAAACCGATCGGTTTCGAATATTTTGTAAATTCGAAGAAAACCGAAAACCGGTCTTTTCTGTTCGGTTAACCGGTTTATTTAATTACATCACCAACTGGGTTACTTGGTCTCTTTTATTTTTTCCGAACACTTTTATAATCGTTTGTTTGGTTATGAAGATTTCAATTTAAGTCTGATAGATTCCGATGAAGACTTAACTTTGGATATTCCAAATTCAAATAGCTTAATTTCTGATCTAATAACACAATAAACAGTATTCAAAATCCTAAAAAAGAGACTACAAAATCATTCATCATTATATGATGATTTCATACTATACCTTGATAAATGTGACAAAAGAACTGAAAAGTTGGAAAAATTATATAATTATTTTATGACTATTTGTCCAACATCTACTATTAGTGAAAGAGTATTTTTCACTTCTAGCTTTATCAAAAGCAAACAAAAAAATCGTCTTAAAACGAAACATTTAAATTACATATTATTTCTAAAATATTATTTTAGAAGTGAAAAATAGATTTTCTTTTTACATATTTAAAATGTAATTTAAAAAAAAAACTTATTTAATGAAAAACGTTTTAAATGCTCAAATTACTAACGTACCTAATTTTACCAATTTACAAACTTAATTATCTCTATTCATTTGATATGAATATAGTTTAATAATATTAATTATTATATTAAAAAATATTAAAACCAATAAATAAAATGATGAAATGAAATACAATACAAAAATATTATAAAATATTTTTTTTTCAAAGAATGTATTTTTTATTTTTATTTCTTAATATATTAAATTTCTTTTTTATTTTTGTTTGTATTAAAACAATTAACAAATTATATAAGCTTTTTATTCAAATTAAAAAAACCGAAAAAAACCGGTTGACCGGGTTTTTCTGCAAAAACCGAAACCGGTTTTTTTAAAATTCGATTTTTCGAAGAAAACCGAAACCGGTTTTTTCAAAAGGCCGGTTTTTTGAATACTCTAATCTTCCCTTACAAACTTTCGAACTTTTTTTGGTTTTTAAATTTTAATTTTATAAAAACAATAAAAAAAATAAAGAGAATAATAATTTTAATAAAAATTTAGAAGAGAACATACTAAGTTGGTTTATAGTACGTTGTTCATTCGCTAGTACACAAAGAGAACATGAGAGCCGTAGCATGCGGTATGTTAATCTTACTCAGCAAATGTATTTGTTTACAAAAATTTTTGAAAATTTGGGTAATCTAAGAGAATCAGAAACAAAAAACAAGAGAATAAGAAAAAATGTTTTGAAAACACAATAGATTCTATTTCACAACTGCAACGCTCGACACGTTTTAGTTTTCAATTTGTATGGAAAACCACGCTGCGTTGTTGACCTTCACTAGGTGTGTTCGAGGTACGTTACAGCGGGTGCCCGCGGGAACCCAATCATACCAGAAAGCGTTTCTTGTAACAAAAATTGGGTAAATGAGAGCGTTCATGAGAGAGTTATTGTGTTTCTCTTTTTACCAGAACTTACCCGTACTTTTTGTTTAGGTAAAATGGTAAAATTGTCAAATCATCAGCTGTTGCTAATAAATTAACTGTTTTGCATTTTTGAAAAAAATAAAGTTAAATAAAAGTTTACTATAAACAACTTTTCCTTCTTAATAATGAAAAATACATTTGAAAATGTAAATATATATTTGCAATTTCAAATATATTTATTAATTACGCTGTTTTTTAATATGAATAAATTTGACGTTTATTTTTGGGTATGAAATGTGGTTTTGTGCGTTCGCAGTATTTTGGGCATTTTTATGGTTTTGTGAGAGAATTTTTTGCTTACTCTCATTTTACCAGACTTTACCCAAAATTACCTCGTACAGACCTACTATGTGTAAATATACGGAAGTTAAAACCTGGTTATTATAAATTAACGATATTAGTTTATAGTTAAAACATAATTCTGAGATCAAACTCTTAGGTACTATCGATTTTGTGGAAATATATTACAAATGCATAAATTTCTTTTTTATTGTTTTAACATACGAAGGCGGATCAATAATGCCGTGAGCTTTCGAACTTCCCTTGTAGTTATATGAAATCTAACACTGCTCCCATCAAGTACCAACTGTTAATAGACTACTGTCAAATTTTGAGCAAGTTCCTTCTTTAACTTTGCATTTGTTTGATCACTACTTTCATACCTAAGTTATCGTTCAAAATTGAAACCACCGAGCCATGTGAGATGCTTATATCTTCCACAATCTATCGCACATTTAATCTCCGATCGGCCAACACCATATCGTGAGTTTTTTCAATTGTTTTGGGTGTAAAGACCTCAACTGGGCGTCCAGAACGTTCGGCATCTTCCGTGCTTGTAAGGCCACAACGAAAGTCACCACTTTGAAATCGATGGAGCAGAGTCCAAAGAGTATTTATCAAGCTTTTCGTTAGATTAATTGGCTTTTTTTTCGCAACAAAAATTTTAATGAGCGCTCGAAATTCACTTTTTTCCATTTTTAAAAAAATCTACGAGGTTGTGTGTTTTGAACAGCGGTTAAACGCAACGTAAATGGCGGAACTTGCTTAAAATTTGACAGTAGTCTATTAACAGGTGGTACTTGATGGGATCAGTGTTGCATTTCATATAACTACGAGGGAAGTTCGAAGTTAAAAAAAACTATTTCAATCGATTTGAACACTTTTTGAGTGGAAAAAATTAAATAAAAATAATAAGTTCTGACGAAATATCATCTGATTTGGTGCAACCTACTACACAAATTAGTTCGTTTAAATTTTCTAAAGTCCTGGCAGAAAAATGAACAAATTTTTTTAAGAATAATCATTCATATGAATTGATTTTTCAATCAGACAACATATCAGTTCTAGAAAATGACTTAAATGAAAAATAATGAATCTAATGACACATATTTTTGAAGATAAGAGCGGAATCGAGAGCAATAACGAAATATTATAGTGTAAATCTATCTTAACAAAAACTCTATATTACCGTGTTTTGGAGGACAATGTTGGTTATTTTTAGCTTACTCAAAAGGAGACTTGAACAATGAATAAATTATTTTATTTAAGCTTTTACACAAATATTTTTAACTACAAAATTATTTTTTTTTAAACGTAAGATAAATTATTTATTAACGATTTCTGACAGGCAAATAAATTTACGATTTTTCTCTTATATGAGATGAGAGCTTTTTTATAGATATAAACTAATGAGAACCTTACTTTTCATCTGTCTTTTAGGTGCAGTTATAGTTATGACAGGCATTGTATGAAGGTTTTTACTAAGTGTGTGTTGTGATAAATGACACGATCTGTACTTCATTATGTAGAAAAGCCATAATATATAGCACGTATGTAAATATGTAAGTACAATAGGGTGGCAATGAAAATCCATCTTTGGATTTTCGCTAAAATCCGAGCAGAATATTATAACACTTTGGGAAAGCCAATTTTATTTCAAACAAACAAAAAATTGTAAGCACTTATACTTTGGTCAAATAACACATTATTTTAACAAGGGAGTGCCATTGGAGGTAAATGGTTACCTAAAGCTTATGAGTATAGGCATAAGTAAGTCCTTACCAGGAAAGTACTGAAGAAAGTAGTTACTTGTAATATGGGAAGCAATACGGGCTAAAATAGGTCCATAAAATAATTCTTTACTTATTAGTACGTATGTCATTAGGTAACCAATAAAACAAGACATTATCAGTAATGACTTTAAATTCAAAACACCCCAGAAGAATCATACTTAATACAGCTAAGAATTTAATTGCAAGGATATACAGAATTTCATAAAATTAATACAGAAAAGATCATACATATTTCGGTGGATTGATAAGACAATATAAAAACCGAAATAATTTAATTATTCGAACGGTTACTGAATTTAAAATTTTTAAATCCCTAATTTATGTTCCCCTTTTATCAGAAAGATTTGAAAGATTTGAATAAATTAAAGACTAGAATTGCTGGACATAAAACTAATCAGAAATAAAGGAACACTACTTCTACACAAAAACAGCATTATCAATACATTACACTAATTCTATTCATTATCCTGATTTTGATAACACGTGGATTTTAAACACAGAGCAGAAGAAATACAGACGCAGATATATGTTAGAAATGTAACAAATTATGAAAGTACCATATACACAACGAATTAATTAATTAATAATTAATTAAACACACATAACAAATATTACTCAGAATTATATACATTTAGTTAATAAAAACTAGTATAAATATTATTATGTTTAATAACAAATATATTTTAATTTTTTTTTTGCAATTGATATCTTAAATTTAAATTTTGTTATTTTTGTTTTCTGTGATATTTTCATTTTTTAATCCACGTATTAGGTTTGTTTTTTTTTCGAATTTCATACCTATATCTATAACTACTTGTAAAAAACGACTATACATACTTAGCTGACTTTTCTTTATTTTTTGTTAACAAATATAATTTGAAAATTTTGGTTCGCCCTACCTTTACTTACAAAAGCATAATTAATTTGTTAGCTTTTGTTGTTTTCAATATTTTATCAAATTAAAAATTTCAAATATTTTTGTTTACATTTAAAAGAGAAAGGCAAATAATTTCTAAGAGTTGGCGGCATTTTTATATAATCTTAATTTTTAAGTATTTATATTTATAACTACTTAACAAGCCAATATCTACTTAAATTTGTATGGAATATTTATATAAAATTTAAAAAAAAAAAACAAACCTATTGACAAAGAACAATTTTTGAATTCCCGCAGTTTTTAAATAAATTGTTATATATAAGTTTTTTTAAACTGATATAACTTATATTCAAATCAATCAATGTTGAAATTAAATGAATTAAATTCTCATAATTTTATGATATATTTAAAAAAAACGAAAAAATCGATGTAAGAATTTGTAATCGGATTTTCTGTAGATATCGGACAAAATGAGTTTACACTATAGGATTTTTTCTATCTGACTGTTTTTTAAAAACGCCACTTAAAAGAAATAAATGACGCCAAACGATTCATCACATGTAGAGAAATTTTTAGTAGTCTTTACCGACTTCCATTGAATTTAAAATCAGTTTTGTTGTTGTTCTGGCTTACGTCATAAAACTTAGTCCATACTTTGTCCATAATTGAATAAAAAAGTAGTTACTTTAACAATTTGTTTCGTCAAAATAAAAAAATTTGTATACTGATTTCACTTACAACCTGTGGTTCAGTGCGTACGTAGTGTACAAACCAATTTTACGCATTTTGTACATTTGTTAAGAACAAGGGTACAAGCTTTATCATATTTATTAAAAACTTCATAGATTTTCATCCAATGTACCACTTCATAACTACAATGAAGATGTTTTATAAAAATATTCGTAACATAATCTTGTACAGAATTTCACACGGACTTGGCTTTATTTCATTTTTAAGGTGTTTTGGTACTCAACTATACTAAACAATGTCCCATTTCTCCCAGTTTTCGAGATATGGACCTGTTCCAAAATAATTTCTAATATTTCTACATTTTTCAATAAAAGGATGAAGCAGTAACGAGACATGTTTAAAAAAATGTTAACAATTATGATAAAATAATAATGACAACGATTTATCAGTTTAATCGAAATGGTGAAACTTTTTGCCTGGGTTTAATATAGTCTAAATTAAATGTTAATGGTTTATAAAAGTTAAACTTTTATTTTTAATTTTTTTTTCATATTTTTTATACTAACATTTTTAATATGCATGCATTTTCTTATGCGATAGTATAAAAGGAAATGTGTTTTTGACAGTACATATTTAAAACCTTGTGCTTAATAAAGAATCGTTGCTCTTTTATTAAAATGACAAGCACAACCGTTCTAGCACAAAACAATCTTGATGTTGTGGAACATTTATTTGTCATCTATGGTATTTTTTTATTCGAAGTTTTTATTAACTGATTAATCGAATGTTATGATAAGAATTTGGAGGTGGTTACATCCAGTAAACAATATCAGTTGTAGCCACCGAATTTGTTGCCAATCGAATTTTGGCAGTTACGTTTACTATCTTTATATTAAATTATATTTTTGGTTGTGAAAGCCAATATTCAATTTTCTAATTTAATATTTATATTCCACATAAACATTATTATGTTCCACAAAACATTATTTTAAGAAAAAATTTATTTTTAGATTTTTCTGTATCGAACTTAGGCATCCAGATTCATAATTCACACTCTTACTGCACCACAATGTAATTTAATTTTCTTTGACACTCGTATATTTGCCATTTAAACATTTGAATATTTTAATTTAATTAAAAATATATAGGATTTAAATGTTTGCCTTTTCCGGGATTTGAACTCGGAAGTTAGGAGTACTAGGCTAGCTCTCTACCCACTAGGCCACAAACCCTTATAAATTTTTTTTTGACTAGTTTTAAATTTAAATAATTTAGCAGCAACTGTTTACAAATACCAGTCGTTAGTAGCTGCTACAATCAATACAATCCACAAATCTGTTGGTTCAACTGAAACCCTAATTTAATGATATATTTGTAGTTACCAGTTTCAAATACTGACAATTTTTTAATAAATTTGATATATTGTACTGCACCACAACTAGTTTAAATTTTCTTTGATATATATGCCATTTAAACATTTGAATGTTTTATTTTAATTAAAAAAAATATTTTGCCTTTTCCGTAATTTGAACTCGGAAATTCTGAGTACTGAGCTACCTCTATACCTACTACACCACAAACACTTATGAATTTGTATGGCTAATTTTAAGTTTAAACAATTTGTTAGGGAAAGAAATGTAAGTATAAAATTTGTTTATCAATACCAATCATTAGTGACGTCTATTATCAATACAATCCAGTATTCGGTTGCTTCTACTGAAAACCTAATTAAATGATATATTTGATCAGAATAACTGTACTTGTAGTTACCATCAACAATGAATATCAACAATTTTTTTAATAAATTTGACAGATTGTACTAAATTACTAATATATTCACTAAATAAATGTTTGCTTCCACCGCACACAAATACTAAACGAATTTTATTTTTAAAAAATGATTGGAAATACCAATAATTGAATAATAGGATTAATTTTTGGTTTCTTTTCCCTTTTTTTAATTCCCAATACAACGTTTTTGCTTTGTTAATGGAGTTTATGTTACTACAAATAAAATTAAATTCTCACAAATAAATGTTAACGGTTTTGATCGAATTGCAACCAATATTTTCTCTGCGTGTACTAATTTTCTGTCCTAACATAATTTACTGTACGAAATTTCTAAACGAATTTTATTCCTAAAGTTGATTGGAAATACCAACAATTGGATAATACCCGTAGTATCCTTTTTTGGTTCCTTTTCTCTCTTTTTAATTCACAATGCAATATTTTTGGTATTATAATGGATTATAGGTTATTGCAAATAAAATAAAATTCTTACAATTAAAGAATATTGGTTTTGATCGAATTCCAACCAATCTTTTCTCTGGGTGTAATATAGATCGCGTCCTCGAACAGTATTGACTGATCAGTGTTTTTTATCGAAACTATCAATTATCTTTACTTGCCAAATTTGATCTCTGGTAAACAAATCCAAAATATTTTACACACAAAACATCAACCAGGCTAAGTCCAAGCTCCCTGCGTGATTTGTTAATAACACAATTCAATTTCGAAATACATACACTGAGGGAAAAATGTTTCGTCGTATTAGTAAAACCCATTCATAATTAATTTTGTCATTAAAAAAATAAGAATTTTTTTAGGAAATGACAAATATCTCGATAGGATAGGATAAATGAATACATTTTTTAGTCTAGTGGCGTACTTCGATAATGAAATTGGACCAGGTCTAAGTAAAATTCCGGTCAGATCGTAATAGTAATCAATTCAAAATCAATTCAAGGTCAGGGTGTCTCAGATTATCAGCCATTTCGGCGATTTATAGGACTAAAAGTAGGGTAAAAAATTAAAAATGTTTTGTTTTTTAAATTTCTTTAGCATTTCACCCAAAGAAACTACCCTGTCAGAAATTTCCGAGGTGTACTCAATGAAAAAGGTTCATCACGTTGTCATAAATCGTGTGTCATCAATTTCTTATCACATTTATGAAGTTTTTCATAAAAATTAACGACAAATGTTTTAAAAGTATTCATAGTTTTAAAGAAAAAAATTAATAAAAAATTCAGTAATTACAAATTATGTAATTTGTTTGTGTTTTTTGTTACTTAAATAATGTCAAAAAGAACTTCATCATATTGATAACTTCCTAGATAGAAAAATACGTCTCGCAAAGCGTTGATCCAGTGCTTTTAACGGTGATGCCAGCGTTGAGAAAACGAAAGATTTTGAAAATTATAATGCTTTTGCAAATTCCAAAATTATATCACCGTGCTGTGCTTTCTCTTTTACAGCATTGGCAAAGTCTTTGCGAAACAATTAATTAAGAGTTTTTCCAATAATTAAAGAAGTGCTTTGCCAACCAGAAAATGATAACACCTCAGCCCTGTGCATTAGCGAAACAATTAAAAAGTTCATTTGGAATAACATAATGGCCATAACGGCGTTCAGTGTTCTGCCTGTACTTTTGTTTTTACCACTGGCAATTTCTGGATGGGTTCTTCAGAAACACAATGAAACTATTTCATAAATATGATGAAATTTCTTTATAAATATAATGAAACTTCTTTATAAACATGAAGAAGGATTTCATAAATTTTACATAAAATTTTTTAACACTTTTGCAACGCTATAAAATAGAAAATTTGCCAATGTACTTTTTTAAGATTGAATGTTTTATTTTAAAAAATTACTTTCAATAAAAAATCCTATTTTAAGTTTGTTATTTTATTTATATTACAATTACAAATTATATCCCAACACCCCTACCGAGCACTAGCAACAAAGGCTATCGGCTCGAAGCGAAAACAGACCAGAGCCTCTGGTGGGAATCGAACCCACGACCGATTTCTTCATTCAAAACAAAACACATCTCAAAAGGGAAGATTAGTACTTGCAGATGATGGAACTTGTTTTGTATTTGCACTGTAGAGAAGTCCTAAATATAGGAATTTTTGCCGAAATCCTGAGGTGATAAAACAATTCCGACCACATATTTAGATTCTGCGTGCCAAAAACTTTTAAGAAAGTATACTCTGGTCTCAGGTATGAAGTTTTATTTAAAATGCTCCAGACAATAAGAATTTTACACACAGAAAAAAACCGAATTGAAAAGTGAATTTTTTGCTGTGACAAATAATAAATTCGGTTATCACAACCAAATTCCAATGTGATTCTTGAATATGTAGGGTGATGCAACCGAATTTTCTTGTGGAAACCAATATTTAGTTGAACCAACCTATTTCAGCTGTAGAAACCCAATTTCATATGGAAATTGACCGAATTTTTGTCTGTGTGTAAGTAAATGTCTTAAAGAAGGTTTAAAAATCGGTGCTCTCGGAAGTAAATGTATACCCAGAAAACAGTATCAGTTGTGTCCACCGAATTTGTTGACAATCGAATTCTGGCGGTTACGACAACTGTCTTCATATTAAATTATATTTTGTTGTGAAAGCCAATATTCAGTTGTACAATTACCGGTATCAAACCTGGGCAATCAGATTTACTGAACCACAACTAACTTAAATTTTCTTTGATATATTTGCCATTTAAACATTTGAATGTTTTATATTAATTAAAAAAATATATTTTGTATGTTTACCTTTTCCGGAATTTGAACTCGAAAATTCTGAGCTACCTCTCTACCTACTACACCACAAACACTTATAAATTTTTATGGCTAATTTTGAATTTAAGCAATGTGTTAGGAAAAGAAATGTTAGTATAAAATTTGTTTATCAATACCAATTATTAGTGACGTCTATTATCAATACAATCCACAATTCGGTTACTTCTAATGAAACCCTAATTAAATGATATATATGATTAGAATAACCGTACTTGTAGTTACCACTTGAATATCGACAATTTTTTAATAGATTGTACCAAATTATTAATAATATATTCACTTAATAAATGGTTGCTTCCACCGCACACAAATACTAAACGAATTTTATTTTTAAAGATAATTCGAAATACCAATAATTGAATAATAGAACTGATTTTTAGTTTCTTTTCCCTTTTTTAATTCCCAATATAACATTTTTGTTTTAATAATGGATTTTAGGTTATTCCAAATAAAATTAAATTCTCACAAATAAATGTAAACGAAAACAATGGAAAAGTAGGTACTCCTTTTAGAGGTTATGCAAAATATTTTACAGATTGTTTTGCCAACGTTTTAAAATCGTGAAATCATAAAGGGTGTCATATAAATTGTTACCGCCGCTGTCGCTCAATTATTAATCGATTAGATTAATTAACATATTTAACGATTATTTGTTAATTGCTATCTCTAATTGTCTGCTATGTGATTATAAAAGTTAAAGTAAAAAAATATCCCAAGCTGATTAAAGCGCATTTTTTTGAAAGTAAAATCATTCGTGAGTTGTTTTTTATAGGAAATATCGTTCAATATTGTGCACACAAATTTTGTATTTTTTGCGCTTTGTTATCATATCAAAAAAGCACGTAAAATTAAATGATTTTTCACTCGTTTTTTTGTAAGTTAATTTTAAAGTTTTGTATTATTTAGGATTTTAGAATTTCAGTGCTCAAAAATTAAACCATAATAGACACCAAATTGTTGAGTTATGTTTTAGGTTTATTTTAGGTTATCATTTAGGTCGGTGTCTTGGGCTAACACATGTACAAACTTCTGAACCATTACAGGAGTTCAGAAGGTGTATTGTTACTTCCTCGTTTTAAAAGCAGAGTTGCTAAAATTTTTTCACTATAACGACGATTTACTGGTTGAGTTTTCTCACTGAAACATAGTACACTAAGGTTATGCTTAGTAAACACACTCACAATATTATTTCGTTAAAAATAATATAAAATACAAATTAAATTAATCGAAAATAAAATCATTGATTTTTGATTATATTTAACTCATTTTGTTGTTTATTTTTAATCATTGTTTAGTAATTGACAAAAGTATTAAAAGAAATCGAAAGTCGTTTAAAATAAACATAAATTTTTAACTGACAAACGTAGAAAAAACGATTTTTGTGGTTTGTTTTTCAAATTGAATTTTTTTATTTTTATGTAATTTTACAAAACACACACATATGTATATATTTTTATTTTCTATGTGTGTATCTATACTTTAATAATTTCTTGTAATTTTAATTGAAATAATTTTGTATATAAACAAACTATTTGGTAAAAAACAAAAAGGAATTATGAATTTCTATTGTTAAAAACAGAAAACAAAAAATTTTACATATAACAGAAAATATTCACTCCTACTGAATATCTGTAAATTTTTATAGTTTGTTTTTTGAATGACTGATTTAAATAGTTAAAACATATATTTCTATGAATTTAAATTGATTCTTTATCTAAAAACAAACTATACGTATTACTTTTTAAATAAACTACAGTCGGTAAGGGAAAATATATTGTGAGTGCATAAGTACAAATGTTGTATAACCCTATCATCTGTTGTTGAATTTTCTAAATTTAAATTTTAACAACTCTGTTTTCAGTAGCACAATACAACAGACCTCTTGTGAAGAACCCAATTGTACCGACGTTTTGACGTTCGTATTTATTTATGGGAGATGTATTCCATTTTCGGCCGGACATAGGTGGTGTAGTTAGTAAGAAGGTCGGAAGGCGTGAAGTATTTATTACACCGATTTAAAAAACCAAGCACTTAAATGCTTCTTTAGACACTTCAAAAATGAGAATATTCCATGGGAGTAGATACAAGTTTTGGAAAAAATTTAAATTTTTAATTTTAACAGGGGCTGCACTAGGAAACATAAAGTGCTCTGAGGGTCACATTAGGTATATTACAATATTATGGAGTATTTTTCAATTTAACTTATTTCGTTTAAGCGCTCTTTAAATTTCGCACTTTTTTGTTCTAGATTTTTAAATTTTAATCAGTTGTTTTTATTGTTAACGCATTTTTATTTTGCAATTTATTTTTTATTTTCATAATTGCAATTTCTTTTAAATTACATTTTAAATTTAGATATATTTTTTTAATTTCAATTGATATTTTTTTATTTTTCAATATAACTTTGTCTAAATTTTAATTGATTTCTATTGTGGCTTCTGCATTTTAATAATAGTTTTTTTTAAATTGATCTAAAAGGACCAACCCCGTGACCGGTTACCCGAGCGCATATCACGAAATTTGTATTTTTTGTGGTGTTGGTATTATTTCCAGTTCTTAGTTTTGTTGTCTTGTAATCTACGATATGTTTTATTTCTTTTGCTATTATCAGCCAATATGCATGGCAACAAAAGTTTCGATGGAAGAGCGTTTGCCTTGTAAGCAGAACGAAGCTTAGTCGATTTTTTTAAATTCTTACTGATTCAATTCATTGAGTGAAAATCTATGCTGTTTGCGTCAGCTCTGTTACTGGTTTTTTGCGTTAGGCTTGGGACGTTTATTTGTGTTATCAGAACATTAAAATACGTACTCTCATAGAATCGATTAACGAATACAGATTTAAATACCCTATTTTAATGTCATTTAGCATATTATATACAATAAATAGAAATACAGTAACTAAAACTGGAGTAATGGTACAAGATAAGATGTAAAATGACAGTTTATGAAAAGAAACCGAAAATGACATTTGCCACAGGGAATTTCATAGAAAAAGTATATCAATGTACTTATGAAAAACACAATACAAGAATACATAAATGCATGAATAAACAAGACGAATGAATAGAAAAAATACTTTAAAAAATCTAAATCATCACCAAAACTCAAAAAAAAAAACATTATGACTCCACAGGAGTGTTGAAATTACCTTTCAGTTTTTACGTATTTGGATTATCTCCTTGTAATCGTAAAATATAGAAATACAAAAGCATGTACAATAGGTGTATAACTTATTTTGATCAAAACTTTGGCTTAGCAAAACGTGATGCCTAATGATTTATAAGTAACCATTTAAAAAGCCTGATTTTCCGTTACAAGAAGTTTAATATGTCCGAATTTATCAAGAAGAAAATTCAATTAATGTTTTTTCAATTCCGTATTAAATAAATTAGTTCAACCTTTTTGAAGTGGATGTTGCAATTTTCAACAACAAAATTTTTACACGCTTTAATTTTCCAAAAGATTCATCATCCATCACAGTAGAACTCTACATTGTAGGTTCAACCTACACGCCAAATCCCAAATTTTGTATTTTTATTAAGATGGACAAGGGAAAAGCAGACTATACATTTGAAATCCTACCTCCAAAGGTCTGGGATAGATGATAATGTCCTCAATTTTTCCCTTTTTCAAGCAATTTTTACAACTTCTTATTGAAAATTCCAAATAGTATGTATTTAGTAAATTAGAACATAATCCAAGAACCGCACATTTTAATAATACGATAATGATTCACCAACATAAAAAATAACGTCTTTAGTCTTTGGCGGAGTACAATTTTTATTATTTTGTGTAAAGATCTTAAGCTAGTTACTATAGTAAGTTTATTTTTCTGTTAGAAAACTGGAAAGCTTTCTTCATTGTTACCTCCGCCGGAAGTAAATATTAGAACCATGCAATACTTTTTTATTTTGTTTTAATTTATTGGATTTACATTTTTTTCCTAAATCTGTTTATTGAATCTTCACATAGTTGAATGTAAACAAAAAATATTTATTCAAATATTAAATCTAATACAAAATATTAAGCCCAGCCAATGCCAGTAAATGTTTTCAGAAGCATCCCTCGTTGAATTTACCCAGCAAAAATATCTGCTGCAAAGAACCGGTTGTAGAACAACTTGTACTTGCATGCAACCTGTTCTACTTTAGGTTCTATCATCAATGATTTTTGTTTGAGTTTGTCCCAAAAGCAACTGGTTCTTTAACGCAAAAGTAGAACATATACCCGTTCTTTGGAACCTGTTCTGGAATATGTTGTTCCATTGGTGAATTTTATATGGGAATTTTAAACAAGTAAAAAGGGCTAAATTCGGCTGTGCCGAATCTTTGAATACCCTCCACCAAAGGGGATGAAGATGATACACTTATATACTAAATTTTGCATGAACTGTAATATGAATATGTTTTGTCAATTTATGTAACGAACTTTTGTTATTTAGTTTTAGCAATGTTATTTACAGATGTCTGCTCTGTTAGCGACTTTAACATTGTTCATTTTTACGTTAACTTAGTTATAATAGTATTTAAGACAATAAATGTAATCGAACAATAAGACGACTTAATAACATTTTTACTTACTTAACAGAAAAAAAATAGATACAGAAAAATTGTACAAATTTGTATGTAAAATTTAGAGGTACCTTCACATTTTCACTCATAACTTTTGAACCGCTTGACCGATTTTGCTCATTTTAAATACCAAACTGCTCGGGAGGATGTTCAATAATCTGGGTAAAAATAGGCACCCCCGCTTGCGCCTTCGCGTCGTGATCGTGATTTCAACAGACAGACAGACAGACAGACGGACATCGCTAAATCGACTTAAAATTGCAGAAGGATCACCAATATATATACTTTATGGGGTCTTAAACCTATATTTCGACATATTACAAACGGAATGACAAACTGATATATACCCTCACCATATATGGTGGAGGGTATAAAAAGGAATAGATTCCGTAATGCTTAACAAGAACTTGGAAAAATATGGGCATCTATTTTACCCCTAACTTCGTGTTTTTGGAGCTATGTTTCTAAACTCGATGTGTTCTAATTCTGAACAACTAGTTCTACAACGCGTTCTACAACATGTTTAGTTCCACCGATTCAGTGGAACCATTAATAGAACGGGGGCTCGTTACAATAGAACCTGTTCTAGAACAGATAGCTATAGCAACAGGTTCCACAATTTTTTGCTGGGTAGTTCACCTAATCAGTGGCGTAGCTAAGTCATCAAGGGCCCATGTGCAAAACATTAAATTGGGCCCTTCATAAAAAAAAAAACATTAACAATTTTTAAAAATTTTATTTAAATTTTTTTACGTGCTTTTACATTTGCAAAATTTTCTATTAATTTTGATACATCTAATTTTGACGTCATTTCGTTTTCTATGCAATCATTGGCAGATTGGAAAATCTGGATTAGCCTATCATGTTTCTCAAATAATTTATTTTTAAATATTTTTAATTTCCTAAATGATCTTTCAGCACTTGCTAAGGTCACTAGAATTGTGTAGAATAATAGCCATGCTGAGTCTACACAGCTAAATTTGTAATAATTTGTTGAAAAACTTGATGCATATTATGGTCTACTGTTATTTCCAACATTTTGGCCTCAGTAGGTTCATCCTTGTTTGTACTTTTTAACGTTATTTTGATGGCAGATATCGTGGAAATTCTACTTGACAAAGCGGTCAATATACTACCAAGCATGCTGTACAGCTTGGATTCATGACTCTGTGTATTTGATTTTGTATAATTTGAAATTATATTTCGCCAGCTCGTCTCACGAAGCCATTTTGGCACGAGACAATATATAAACTGAATTGTATTATTTTGAAATTATTTAATAAAATAATCAAAAATTTTATTTGATTATTATTATATTAAAATCCTTAAAAAAAATTGTATGCAAATAATTTTCTTATTTTAACGTACAATTTTTTATCCATTTAAAAATACACAAATACATTAAAAAAAATATATATATTTACTACTCTCAACAAAGGGACCCTGGCGGTCATGGGCCCTTGTGCAGTGCACCACCCAGCGACCATGAACTTACGCCACTGCACCTAATCTAAGGTATCCAACCTTCTTACACGTAAGTGGTCACGATTATTTAGCAGATGTCGAGCTAATATGTTTGGGTGTGTGTTAAGTCTCCTTATATAGCTTTCACTGTGTCTCACAATTTTTCGACAAGAGAAACATTTAAATCCCTATGTAAAGAAAAATTTCTAATATACCATGGTGCATTTGTAATAACTCACAAATCGGTTTTGTCTTCTTTGTAATTTTTCAAGATTAGACAATATATTAAACCATAAAGGTTTTAAAATTATATTGTAGATCAGAAGTTTACAATATAAGCTTAGTTTTGAATTTCAAATTTATCTGGGTAAGTTTTGCATCTACGAAGATGAATGCCGAGATATTTTACCGTGTTTATAAGCTCGTATATGAAAACACGATTCTCTTCTTTGTGTGAAAGTGACATGAATACATTTCTGTTCATTCACTTTAGTTCTCCAGCCATACCTCCAATTGAGAAAAGTGGTATTGTAGTATTTAGGATGCCATTTATGGGTTCTCGCGGACACTTATGACCGCCATATCATCAGCAAATGTCGAAGTATGGGTATATGAATTTGTTTGCAAGTCAGAAGTATAAATAATGTACATCAGTGGACTCAAGATGCTCCCCTGTGGAACTACAGCTTGTATGTCCATCCATTGATCCATTGATCGTCAAAGGCCAAAAGAAGGTAGTTTTTGCTCAGTCTTAAACATTTGTTGTTCGCATTGAAATTCAATATATTTTTATTTCATTCGATTTTTTCCCCTGATTCCAAATCCGATCTCCGAAATGTTCTATCCCTTTACAATTGTATATAAGGATATTTCGGAACTACAGTTCAAACTCTATTTTTGCTCCAAGTTATTTTAAAATTTTTGTCATATTCCTCATCAGATTACCAAAATTAATTAAAAAATATGTGCCATAACACACTTCCAGTAAAAAAAGTAGTAAACTTAGAGAGAACAAAATTGTTTTCAAAAATGATAAACAACTGCATTAAAAAGTTTAAAATTTCACGTCAAACAAAACTTGAGTGCTATTGCAACAATTCAGTTGATCAAATGGATCTGTTTCTTTACACAATAAAAAAGTACTAAGCTTAAAAAAAACAAAATATTGTAGTTTTCCAAAATTAAAAACAACTGCATTAAAAACTTTAAAATTTCACATCAAAACTAATATAAGAGAAAACAAAAACTATTAAAAGTATTAAATAAACAAAGAGGAATAATATTGTGAAGAATAAATTTGAAAAATCTAGTGAAAACACGAAATTCAAATTTCTTCCAGGGCCGCACTAAAATCTATGAAGGGCCGTGAGCTTGCGGGATTTTATTTGTATAGAAATTATTTAAGTTTTTCACTGTTTTTCTGTTTGCCACTGTTACACTGTTCTGTTTCTGTTTTTTGAAAAGATCCACTATTTTTCTATCCTAAATTTTTACAGACATACCCTTTTTAATATCAGTCCTAGGACTTCTATTGACAGTATGAAAGTTATTGTGCCTGTTTGTTAACATATCTAGTAAAAACTAGTAAGAGAACAAAATATGAAAAAGTTGCCAAAAAAATTTCAAGTCAAAACGAATTTAAGAGAAAAACTACTAGTCAAAATAGAAAAAACTAGCATTTCGAGTAAAAAGTTTATTTAAAATCACATATGGCTTTATATAAAGTTTATATCATAGATGGGCACTTTGTAGTACCAATACAATTGCAGTAAAAATATTTTTTTTCTGATATTACAATTTAAATTTCATTACCAGTAATTTTTTTACTGATTTCTGACAAAAATTGCAGTAACCAGTAAATTTTTACAGATTACTGAAAAAATGCATTCATTAGTAAATTTTAACTGATAATGAAATTTAAAAACTAAGTTATTTTATTCAAATATTTTAATTAAAAATTCGTGTAATAAAAAAAAACTATTCCTAGTTGATTATCATTTTCAAAGTATTGCTTTATTATTTCCATTATTCTCTGTTAACTGCTCTTGTCTTTGTGCATATTGTTTAATTTATTAATTGCTGTAAGTACTATTACCCAGCAAAAAATTGTGGAACCTGTTGCTATAGCTATCTGTTCTAGAACAGGTTCTCTGGTAACGAGGCCCCGTTCTATTTATGGTTCCACTGAATCGGTGGCACTAAACATGTTGTAGAAGGCGTTGTAGAACTAGTTCTTCAGAATTAGAACACATGGAGTTTAGAAACATAGCTCCAAAAACACGAAGTTAGGGGTAAAATAGATGCCCATTTTTTTCCAAGTTCTTGTTAAGCTTTACGGAATCTATTCCTTTTTTAAAATTCCCATATAAAATTCACCAATGGAACAACATATTCCAGAACAGGTTCCAAAGAACGGGTATATGTTCTACTTTTGCGTTAAAGAACCAGTTGCTTTTGGGACAAACTCAAACAAAAATCATTGATGATAGAACCTAAAGTAAAACAGGTTGCATGCAAGTACAAGTTGTTCTACAACCGGTTCTTTGCAGCCGATATTTTTGCTGGGTAATTTATTTAGATGTTATTCTCTCTATTCTCATCTTTATTATAATTTTATTTTCATGCACTTTGCTAATTAATGTTTAACGGTATTATGTTTAGCACGTGTTATCAGCTAATGATCGTTCCGTAACTTTTAATTACTGTGAATTCTCATTTTTTTTTTTGCTCAATGGCCGAAAAAGTGCTCTTTTCATACCTGGCGGAACGAGACACCAAGACAAATTGCCTGAAAAATCACACTGCCTTTTAGAAGATTATTTCTAAAATACAATACCCCATAACCCTCATCTGCACCTGTAGAACGATGGATTGCATTCGCTGAGATTGTGAATCATTCTAGAAGGCAAAAACTTAGCTAACAGTATAAGAATATTACGAGGGCGGATCAATAAGTCCGTGACTTTTTGAATGAAACACAGTTTTTTTTGCAAAAAAAATATATATATATATTTTTCAACTTAATCTCCTTTTAGCTCAATACACTTAGTCCAACGTTTCTCCAATTTTTGTATCCCTTCCAAAAAATTGGATTTTTCGAGGTCCATAAAATAGGCATTTGTTTGATCAATAATTTCATCGTTGGAGCTAAATCTCTTTCCACCGAGCCATTTCTTTAGGTTTGAAAATATGAAATCGTCACTGGGGGCTAAATCCGGAGAATATGGCGGATGAGTTACCAATTTGTAGCCCAATTCAAACAATCTTTTGAAGTTGTCACACAATTACGTTTATGGTCAATCGAGAGCAAACGCGGCACCCATTTTGCAGACAGCTTGCTTTAATCCAACTGATCGTTTAAAATCGAAATCAAACTGCCAAATGAAATGACTATGGCATCAACAATTTCACGCACTTTTACTCTTCGATCGGCCAACACCATATCGTCGATTTTTTCGACATTTTCGGGTGTATTGACCTCAACGTTCAGCGTAATTTGTACTTGTGTGACCACGGGGTTGTATGTTTTTAACAGCTGTTAAAATCAATGTAAATGACGGAACTTGCTCAAAGTTTTACAGTAGTCTATTAACAGGTGGTACTTGAGGGGAGCAGTGTTGGATTTCATATAACTATGAGGGAAGATCGAAAAGTCACGGACTTATTGATCCGCCCTCGTATATATGTAAATATTTCAAAGCAAAAACTTCAATTTATTTTATTAAAAATATTTATGGTGACATGGTTTTATTTTTGAAAGAAAATTTTGCATTAAAATTTTTTTGTAGATAAAGTTTCATTTATGAATAAATTGTTTTAGAAAAAATGGAAACTTTAATAATTACAAAAAAATTAAACATAAATACTATTACAATATAGTATAATACAATACAAAATCAGAAGTGTAGCACAACATAACACTACATCAACAATTTTTACTTATAGTAAAATTAGTTTCAGTTTGCATTACCAGTAAATTTTTACTGCTTACTGCAGAAAATTAAGTAATTAGTAAGATTTTATATTACTTGTAATGCAAATTAAATTTCATTATCAGTAAAACTTTACTGGTAATGCAAACTAAATTTCATTACAAGTAAAAATTTACTGATTATTGCAATTTTTTTAGTAATCCGTAAAAATTTAATGTTTACTGCAAATTTTTTCAGTAGTCAGTAAAAATTTACTGGTAATGAAATTTATATTTCATTATCAGAAAATATTAACTACTCTTATTTTCTTAAATGGTAAAAGTTTTCATGTAATAAAACCTTCACTATTAAAACCTGCTTGGTACTGTAACGAATTGTTTAAAAATATGTAAAAATAATTTAAAAACATGTCTTTAAATACTAGCTAATTGCTGATTTGAATATAAATTTACATAATAACGGAGAATGTAAAAACACAAAAGAAAACCTTAATAGCCTTTTCCTTTCAAGGGCACGAAGAATGTTGATAAGGATCTAAATAACTTTTTCTGTGTATGTGTGCACAATTTTCCTTTTGAAAACATTTCCATGATCTTGAACCCGACTAAAATACATGGGGCAAAACTAAAGATGGACACGTAAGCGAGTAATTTAAATTTTTGCTCACGCTCACCAAATACTCACGCCTAAATAAATTCAAAATATTTCGAAAAGTTAAACATAAATAAACTCGAGTAAAAAAGTTTAGATATAAACATATTTGACCTTATCTTATAATATATTATCATATATAAATACAGGGGCAAAAAGGGGGAATCTCCCTCTTAACGGCCTGCCCACACCGAAATAACAATACCTGAAATTTTAAATATGTATTACCTGTGGTATGGACTAACTCACTGACAAGCTATATTTCGGAGTTTTAGCCAGGGACGTGGTAAAAATGTGGTTTAAAAGGATGAAATGTCTCCCTACACCTAGGAAGTTGAAATTTGGTATGCAGGCTCCTTCTGCAATGTAGATAACAGCTAAGATGTCTGTTTTGGGAAATCCTATGGGGTGGTCAAAAAAGGGGAAAATTCTCCCCCTTAACGACTTGCGAAAACCGCTAGAGCTGGGAAGTTTGAATTTGGTACATAGGTTTTGGGAATTTCCTACTGGGAAGTGCATTAAGAGAAAAAGTCTCCCCCGAACGGCCTGCCAAACCGCTGAAACTAGAAAGTTTAAATTTGGTATGCAGATTCCTTCTTCAGTGCAGATAACATTCAAGAGATGACTTTTGGAAAACCTAACGTGGAGGGTCAAAAAAGTGAAAATTCTCCACCTTGACGGTGTGCCAAAACCGATGAAGCTGGAAATTTGGTGCAAAGGGTCCTCCTTCGGTGTAGACATTCACCTAGGTTGTATTTTTCAAATGTGTACGGGGAGGGGCAAATCGGAGAACAGTCTCCTCCTGAAGGGGCTGCCCCCACCGATTTTGCCAGTAAGCAGAATTATAAATATTTTTAACTGGAGTATGTGCTAACTCATTGATCAGCTACATTTTAGAATTTTAGCCAGGTACATGGTAAAAATGGGAGTTCTAAGGGAAAATCTGTAACTCAGTATATGGGATAATATTTGCAAGGAAAAATAGAAGGGAACAGAAATGGAACGGAAAGGGAACGAGAAAAATTAAAACACTAGACAAGGGATACCGATACTTCGTTACCGATAGTTTTAAATATCGAAATATGTTGAGAAGAAAATATTATTATTTTTTCTAAAGATTTAACTATTTAAATAAATTTGTTTTATCTTTTGAAGTGGATGTTTAAATTAAAAGTTTTGAATTTCATGTTTATAGGTCATTCAAGGGGAACGTGCCCAGTGTTACCTGATTTAATACCCATTCCGTTTATTTTCCCTCGTCTAATATTTCTATTACACTCGTTCCCCATTCCATTTTATTTTTTACCCTATCGTGTATCGATTTCACTCGTTCCTCATTTCATTCCATTCCAGTCTCCTTGTCAAGTGTTTCAATTTTACTCGTACCCTTTCAATTCCATTTATTTCCCCTCGTCTAATGTTTCAATTATACTCGTTCCCAATTCCATTTTATTTTTTACTCTATCAAGTGTATCGATTTCACCCGTACCCCGTTTCATTCCATTTCGTATCCCTTGTCTAGTGTATGAATTCTACTCGTTCCCTTTCCGTTCCATTTCTGTCCCCTTCCAATTTGCAATTTTACCTTGCAAATATTCCCCATACACACCATAGCGGGCATTTTGACTATGTCCCAGACCAAAATTCTAAGAAGTACCTCAATAATGAGTTAGCCCATACTCCAGGTAACACATATTTTAAATTTCAGATTTTTCACTTGAAACCCCCATTTATACCATCTGATCAATAAGTTAGCACATACTTCAGTTCACACATATTTAAAATTTTGGCTTTCTAGCTAAATCAGTGGGGCAGCCCGTTAAGGAGGAGACTATTCACCTTTTTGCCTTCCCCGTGCTGGCTGTTAAGGGGGTGACTTCATCGATGAGTTAGCACATACTCTAAGAAAGCATATTTCAAATTGAGGTTTTTCCCCGATTTGCTCTTCCCCGAAGAAATATTCAAGAACCTCGCCCTACCTCCTGTGGTTTGGGCTGGGTGATGTTGAATGAAATAAATAAATATGTATTTACATATTTACACATTTTCATATTTGTACATTTACACATTTGCCCATTTGCACATTTAACCATTTGCACATTAGCACATGTGCATATTTACACATTTGCATGTTAGTACATTTGCATTTTTACACATTTGCATATTAGCACATTTGCACATTTACATTACCATTAAACCATTGAACCATTAAGCCATCAATTTATTAAACCATCAAAAAAATCAAGTTTTCACTTTTGCAAAGTTGCAAATTTTTACATTTGCACTTTTACACATTTACACTTTTGCAAATTCGCACATTTGCACCTTTGAAAAGTTGCATATATGCACATTTACACTTTTGAAAATTTGCACTTTTGCAAATTTGCACATTTACAATTTTGCACTTTTGCAAATTTTCACATTAACAATTTTGCACATTTGTGAATTTGCACACTTGCAATTTTGCAAGTTTGCACTTTTACAAATTTGCACTTTAAAAAATTCGCAATTTTCACATTTCAAAATTTACACATGCAAATTTTCACTTTTGCAAATTTGAACTTTTGTAAATTTGCACTTTTGCAAATTTGGACTTTTGCGCATTTGCAAATTCGCAATTTTGAAAATTTTCACATCTGCACTTTTGCAAATTTTCACATTTGCACTTTTGCACAATTGCACTTTTGCAAATTTGCACATGTGCTATTTCGGTGTGGGCCAATATACACAATTTCAACCTTCCCGCTCTAATGGTTTTGGCAGACTCTCGTGTGGGAGAAAGTCACCAATTTCTGCCCCTCCCCGTTTGATTTTTCAAAAATCATATCTTAGCTGTTATATACACTGTAGAAGAAGCATGCATACCAAATTTTAACTTCCTAGCTCTAGCGGTTTTGGCAGGCCGTCACGTCTTAGCTGTTATCTACACTGGAGAAGGAGCCTGCATACAAAATATCAACTTCCTAGGTCAAACGGTTTGGGCAGGCTGTAAAGTGGGAGACTTTTCGCCCTCTAAACCCCTATTTTCACAACGTCACTGGCCAAAATTCTAAAACGTAGATTATCAGTGAGTTAGTGCACACTCCAGGTAATACATGTTTAAAATCATAGCTATCTTGCTATTTCGGTGTGCGCAGGCCGTTCGGGGGTAGACTTTTCCCCTTATTGCTTCTCTCCGTAGGAATTTACAAATATCCAACCTAGGTGGATCAGTATACCTAAGGTGTAATCAATGTACGCAATTTCAACCTTTCAGCTCTAACGATTTTGGCAGGCGGTCCAGGGGGAGAATTTAACCCTTTTCTGCTCCTTCCCTTTTGATTTTTCAAAATCACATCTTATCTATTATCTACACTGCATACCAAATATCAAATTCCCATGTCCAACGGTTTGGAAAGGCCGTCGAGGGGGAGAGTTTCACCCTCTTGTGCCCCTCCCTTTTGGATTATCTAAAAATTACGTCTTAGCTATTATCTACACTGGAGAAGAGCCTGCACACCAAATTTCAAATTCCTAGGTCCAACGGTTTGGTCTGGCCATGAAGGGGGAGACTTTTCGGCCCCATTTTTACAACGTTACTGGCCTAAATTTTAAAACGTACCTTATCAAGGAGTTAGCACATACTCCCAGGAAGGCATATTTCAAATTTCAGGTTTCTAGCTTAAGGGGCTTGGACAGGCCATGAAAGGGAAGTTTTTCCCTCTTTTTGCCCCTCCCCGAAGGAATTTCCAAAAACTTCGTCTTAGCGGATGTCTTCGCCGGAGGGGGAACCTGCATACCAAATTTCAGCATCCTACCTCTGCGGTTTGGGCTGGGCGATGTTGAATGGTGAGTCAGTCAGTAACGTTATTCCTTTATATATAAAAGATTCCTTTTACCCCTGCAAGGAGCATAGGGCCGTTGTGTTTTTAGAATTTTAACATATCCGTGTATATTATATTATTGGATCTAATCTGATACAATTCGATCTGACATTTTTTGGACAAATTTTGATATTACTTTATCCCTAAATAAATATTGTTGGGCTTAAATTGATCTGCTATTTGTTGGATCAATTTAGATCCTTCTTAATCCTCATATATATATTGCTGGATCTAATTTGATCTGCCATTTTTCGGATCAATTTAGATCCTTCTAAATCCCTTAATATATAATTACGAAATCATTTTTTTTGTCTGAGGATGAGTTTCGTAAAAATACAGTTCTTTAAATTAAAATTTGATAAAATTAAAAACAGTATTTAGTGTTTTCATTTGGAAATTCAAATTAATACTGAATTTCGCCTTGAAATTGGTCAAATTCTAAATAAAACTGAGATTTTCATTCCGTGATATAAATTTTCCAAAAGGAATTTATAATTTAAATTGTCTTAATTCCAATGGAAAATAAGATTTTTCATTTGAAATTAATAAAAATTTCTACATATACTTATATTTTCTATTTGTAAATTGATGCAATATTTTTAAGTTAAAACATGAATTTGACAAAATCAGTTTACAGCGAAAAACTTTAATTATAATTTAAAATTTCTTGAACTTGACATAAAAATCATAAATGACAGTAAATATTCACTAAATTTAAAAAATACAATTTAAGTTGGAAAATTCACAATTGAAAATAGTGTAGCATTCATAAATAAAATGTTTGCCACAGTAGCTCTTGCCAGTTTTTTAAGTTAAGAAGATTTACCAAAACTTTTTATTTGAAAAAAACTAAAAAATATTATTATTAAAATGGATAATATGTATTTTACAAATTTATTTAGTAAAAAAGTTACTGATAATTCACTTTTTTCATTATTCATTAAAGGTCCAATAGTTTTTGTTTTTATTTTGTCAGATTTGGGACAAAAATAAGAACTGCCTAAAAGGCATCATAAAAGGCACCAACCTTTTTGTTAAATTTTTAAATCCAAAAAATGGTCAGAAATAATTTAAAGAAAAATATCTCTTCAAAACTTTTTGAACTTATTTGTTTAGAAAATTATTACTTTTTGTTTGTGTTTTTTTAACAAGTCAAACAAGAACTTTTGAAAAAAATACAATATTTATTAAAATACCTGAACAATTTATAAAACCCATCAATAAAAATTAATTTTTGAGTTTATTTAAAATTTTAATGTCTTTTTTTGAGTCGAGAAGGAACGCATTAAAAGTTTTTTGATTTTTCGGAAAATTTTGTAAGCACATACTAAATATATTGAAGCTAAAAACGTAGTTTTAAAAAACCTGGTATTCGATATTCGAAAAATTAGCTTTGAAAAAACAACCATGGATGGTAGCCGAAACAAATGCGGTTATCGGTAACGGTAACGCTATTTTCTATTATTTCTGCAACATTATTTTAAGGATGAGCATTTTTTCAGTTATTTCGGTAACGGTATTTAGGGATAACAATTTTTTAAATTATTTCGGTGTCAGTATTTTAGCGATAACGGTATTTTATATTATTTCGGTAACGATATTTTAAGGGTAACGTTATTTTAGTTATTGCGGTATCGGTATTTTAATGATAACGCTAGTTTCAATGCACATCGATATATTTAACCCCATCATGATCAGATTTTTGGAAGATAGATATATGTGTAGGGACTCTTTCCCTACATGCTCAACATTCAAACAGTCATTGTTTAAAACTTCAAATTAATTTTATAAAGAATTTGTAATATTTATTATTCTAATTTTAACTTAAAACACTAGGTCACAAATAACAAACTTTTGTCTGTTATTTGTTTCTAGCATACTTTTTCTCATGGATTTGGACCTACTGAACACGAAAATGAATTTTAAAAATTTTTCTGTCGATTGGTTTGCGAGATACAAATTTTTTAATTTTTTTTTTTTAATTTTTGGAGGTACACTTACTATTTTGAGCATATCTTTAGTCTTCTTTGACCTATTTTATCCTACTACTACTCAAATTAAAGACAATTGAGCCGTCTACAACTTATTCTCAGAAAATTTTCAAATCGGGTTAGTAGTTTTGATGTTGGCGGCTTAAAAAGGTTAAAAAACTGCGTTTTTTTAGTAAAAATGTGGCTGAAAAATTCATATAAAAATTCATATAAAATGTAAAACGCGATGTTAACAGCGATTTTAATTTTTTTACGTATAGCTGACACTTTTCCAAAGAAAATAAGCCCTTACTTAACAAAATCTGATGACAAATGGCCGACTTATTATTTTTTTGGTAAACGACCGAAATTCCGCTATTTCACGATTTTTTGATTTTCATTATTTGCACAGCTTACCTACCCAACGCAAACGAATAAATACATTTGAACTTAATTTAAAATAAACAAAGTAGTCTTCGTATATTTTTTTTTAATTTATTTACAGCACTACATGCTCATACATATTTAAACATAAGGAGACACGGTTATCAATTGCATTTCAAAACTGTCTGTGAAAGTGTAAAGAAGTTAATATTTAGAAAACGCAAGGAAGACAATGAGTAAAAGACTACGTGTGTTCGAGTGTTTGAACGATCCAGACAATTTCTGCAATGTTTGTGGCCAGTTTATAAAAAAAAATCACGCACACAAGTTTACTCCAGCAGTACAATTGCACTATTTGAATTATTTTGGTATTTCACCAAATATCACAGAACCATGGACACCTAAGTCGCTGTGTGATCTTTGCTATATAATCTTAACCAACTGGGCAGCTGGCGGAAGGTAAGAATTTTTATTTAAACACATTATACATAGCGAATATAGTAATTTATTTTAATTTTAGCCGCCATATGAAATTCGATACACCAATGATGTGGAAAAAGCCGCTATGCCATTCCACAGACTGTTATTTTTGCCTCACCACAAACAGTGGGGTAGGAAGATTTTTTAAATGGAACTACGCTCAAGTGGGATCGTTTGCGCTTCCAGTACCACATTCGCATGATGTGCCATATCCAGTGTGCCCTGGTGCATCTCTTCAAAAAGCAGAATCGTCAGAAGAAGAGTCTGAGTCAAATGCAAGCGAATTTGAGCCGGGTGCAAAGCGAAAATTACTGTCACAGGCCGAACTAAACGATTGGGTGCGCGATTTTGGTCTCACTAAGGAGAAATCCGAACTTTTTGCGTCTCGGATGATACAGTGTGGATTTGCGGCTTCAGAAGTGAAAGTATCAGCGTACAGAAACCGTCACAAGGAGTATGCAAAATTTTATACAAAGAAAGACCAAATATGTTTTTGCAGCGACATTTCAGGCTTGTTCCAAGAGCTTCACCAAATTCACAACCCCAACGAATGGAGGTTGTTTATTGACAGCAACAAAGAGAGCTTGAAGGCAGTTCTCTTACATAATGGGAATGAAAAGCCATCTGTTCCTATTGCTCATGCGGTTCATTCAAAGGAGAACTATGAAACTATGGACATTTTGCTGAAATGCATAGAGTATAGGAAATACAATTGGAAAATATGCGCCGACCTTAAAGTTGTGGCCATTCTGTGTGGACTCCAAGGAGGCTATACGCGACATTGCTGTTTTCTGTGCCTTTGGAATAGCCGCGCTGATGATCAGCATTATATAAAAAAAAAATGGCCGGTACGAACGAAACCTGTAGTTGGAGAAGCGAATGTTCAGCGCAAACCACTAATAGAGAACCGTGAAAATATAATACTTCCGCCGCTGCACATAAAATTGGGTTTGATTAAAAATTTTGCCAAAAAATTAGACAAAGAAGGTGAAGCTTTTGCCTATTTACGGTCAATTTTCCCTTACCTTTCGCTGGCAAAAGTTAAAGAAGGAGTCTTCGCAGGACCCGAGATAAAAAAAATGTTGAAAGATGAAAAATTCCCAAAGCTGTTATCACCCATCGAAGCCGCAGCATGGAATTCCTTCAGGCTTGTTGTGGAAAACTTTTTAGGAAACAACAAAAGCCCGAATTATAAGGACATAGTTGAGGATCTGGTAAAGAACTATGAAGCCATGGGAGTGCACATGTCACTTAAAATACACTTTCTGGATTCTCATTTGGATTTTTTCCCTGAGAATTTAGGAGACGTGAGCGACGAACACGGCGAGCGCTTTCATCAGGAATTGAAGGCTATGGAACGACGCTATCAGGGCAACTATGACACGGCTATGATGGGTGACTATATTTGGACCCTAATACGTGAGACCGATTGCAGCGAATACAAAAAACAAAGAAGAAGTCAGCAGTTTTTCCACATGGCATAAAATGTACACTTATATCTTTGTTTTTACTCATTTTTTTGTGCGTTGATTTGCTTAATTTAATTAGTTAGTTTAATTTCGTTAGTTTAGCTAATTGTGCGATACATTGAGCATGTAGTGCTGTAAATAAATTAAAAAATAATATACGAAGACTAATTTGTTTATTTTAAATTAAGTTCAAATGTATTTATTCGTTTGCGTTGGGTAGGTAAGCTGTGCAAATAATGAAAATCAAAAAATCGTGAAATAGCGGAATTTCGGTCGTTTACCAAAAAAATAATAAGTCGGCCATTTGTCATCAGATTTTGTTAAGTAAGGGCTTATTTTCTTTGGAAAAGTGTCAGCTATACGTAAAAAAATTAAAATCGCTGTTAACATCGCGTTTTACATTTTATATGAATTTTTATATGAATTTTTCAGCCACATTTTTACTAAAAAAACGCAGTTTTTTAACCTTTTTAAGCCGCCAACATCAAAACTACTAACCCGATTTGAAAATTTTCTGAGAATAAGTTGTAGACGGCTCAATTGTCTTTAATTTGAGTAGTAGTAGGATAAAATAGGTCAAAGAAGACTAAAGATATGCTCAAAATAGTAAGTGTACCTCCAAAAATTAAAAAAAAAAAATTAAAAAATTTGTATCTCGCAAACCAATCGACAGAAAAATTTTTAAAATTCATTTTCGTGTTCAGTAGGTCCAAATCCATGAGAAAAAGTATGCTAGAACCAAATAACAAAATGGCTGTTGCCTAGTGAAATCAAGAACAATAAAAATTACTATAAAAACTAAATTAGATAAATATTAATAAGATCCTTCGGAATCCTATAATATGTATGTGCAGAGAATATATTTTTGAATGTTGTTACTTCAAAGTGGTCCCTTGCAGAAATAACTAGCACAAACATTTTTACATAATGAACCACATATGGTTTGAAATTAATTGGCAAAATGAAAGTATGTATAGGATTTTAAAGCACCTTGATTTAATTTAAAAAAAATTGGGTTAAGAATTAAGAAGAAAGAATTTAAACTGTCACCTTTAAAACTCAACAAAGATTTTTTTTTAAATAGTTACGGAATGTGTTTAGAGGTTAAAAATGAGGTAAACCCTTAAATTGATCCTACAATTTTTTTTAAATTGTTTTGTTTAAAAGTGGTAATAAGTTGGAGTGGTAAAAGTATAGAGTATTTAGAATTTTACAACTTAGACCAAGGTGCTTTAAAACTCCGTATTTTTGTGGAGTATTTTCTTGTCAATTCTTGATTTTATGCAAACTTTTTAAGATTTTTCTAAAATTTATATTTAAAAACAAAATTTACAGCTTTTAAATTCATAAACATTTTTATTTAAAACTTATTTATTACATTGACTGAGATCTAATGTATACGTTTTAAATAAGTACCAGGGCGGATCAATAAGTCTGTGACTTTTTGAATGAAACACAGTTTTTTTGCAAAAACAATATATATTTTTTAACATTATCTCCTTTTAGCTCAATACACTTAGTCCAACGTTCCTCCAATTTTTGTATCCTTTCCAAAAAATAGGATTTTTCGAGGTCCACAAAATAGGCATTTGTTTGATCAATAATTTTTTCGTTGGAGCTAAATCTCTTTCCACCAATTCATTTCTTTAGGTTTGGAAATAGGAAATAGTCACTGGTGGCTAAGTCCGGAGAATATGGCGGATGAGGTACCAATTCGTAGCCCAATTCATGGCATTTTGCCATTGAGACTACACACGTCACATGATTGGGAGCAAACGCGGCACCCATCTTGCAGACAGCTTTTTTAAATCCAACTGATCATTTTAAATCGAAACCACACTGTCATATGAAATGCCTACACTAATTAATTTCTTTTGAAATTTACCCAACCTATATAAGTTAGGTAAATTTACTCTGTGTGCGTAAACTAAAAAAGTACACACATTATGAGTAAATTGATAAACACAAAATAGGTAAAATTACATTAAAAGTGCGTAAAATTTGAATAAAATTTTAAAATTGAAGAGTAAATTTACCAAATTTGTCCTGTAAATGTACACATAAATTTCGGAAAAATCCTACAAAAATGCGCATATTTTCTACTTCGATCTTGAAAATTAAACAGCCCAAAAATGTTTATTTTGTAATAAAAACAATAAATTTATTGCTTAGTAATTCACAATTTAAAAAAAAGAAAACAATAAATTTATTCTTTAGTAACTCGCAATAAGAATAAAAACAATAAATTTTTTGTTTAGTAATTCCAAATAATTGGTAAATTTAAAAAACTAATAAATTTTTCTTTTTTAATTTGGAAAATATTTTGAATTTTTTTATTCAATTTCAATATTACATAATTTTTTTTATTCAGCAAAATAATACTAATTTTAGGCATAATGTGTTTAATTGTAAACACATAGTGTCTAAAAATACTTCGTGTGAGTATTATTGTATATGAAAGTGTGCGCAAAAAGTTTTACGCATTTGGTGTTTATATTTACTGAATTATCGTTATATTACATAAGACTTTACCCATTTTATAGTAGTAAATTTACAAGCATTTCATAGAGTGTATGGCATTAACAATCTCACGCACTTTTACTCATCGATCGATCAACACCATATCGTGGATTTTTTCTACATTTTCGGGTGTATTGACGTCAATTGGCCGTCCAGAACGTTCAGCGTCATTTGTACTTGTGCGTCCACAACGAAAATCAGTAGCTTTTTTAACATTGAAATCGATGGTGCAGAGTCCCTATAGTATTAATCAAGCTTTTCCTTGGTTTGATTGACGTTTTTTAGAAAAAAATAATGTTTAATGAGCATACGAAATTCACTTTTTTCCATTTTTAAAAAATCCACGAGGTTGTATGTTTTGAACAGCTGTTAAACGCAAAGTAAATGACGGAACTTGCTCAAAATTTGACAGTAGTCTTTTAACAAGTGGTACTTGATGGGAGCAGTGTTGCATTTCAGATTACTAAGGGGGAAGTTCGAAAAGTCACGGACTATTTGTCAGACGAAAATTTTAAACCAAATATCGCGCGATTTTTGTTACAAAATTTTAATTTTTTTTGTATATTAATAGTTGTAGAAGTTGGCACCGCATGCGAAAATTTTGTTTTTCATGCATTAAAAACAAATATAATTCTTAACAAGTTTCGAAATTGTCAAGCTCTAAGACGCATTGTCGGATTTTGCAAAAACCGCATATCGGAAATTGATGGCTCTTCCATTGTTATCAGCAAATTAAATAAGAACTGTGTGGGGAGGACACACACATGGGCGGAGAGCATAAATTTATTTAATTTTTGATTTATATAAAATGATTTTTATTTTATTTCTTTAAAATATTTCAATTTAAGTTAGCCCAAGTAACTTTAATTTTTAAAAGGAGTACATTCGGGTGTTATTAATTCCATGCAACATAAATGCGTATAATGCTGTGCATAAGCAACATCTCTTTGTTTTGCATATTTTGGGGTCATTTTTCATATCATCACATTTGGGGTCATATTTTATTTCTTCAAATTGGTGTTATTTTACATAATGAATAAAAGCCTCAATACAATAAGTGAAAATAAGCCCCAAACTTAATTTTGAGCTAATTTTCTTTTGGTTGGGGTAATTTTTCAATATATTTTTAGTGTAATTTTTTGTTATGAAATTTTGAATGTGGCTTAATTACATTTTAAGATTGGGGTCATATTTTTTGGGGCTTTTAGCACAGACATCATGGGAACGTTAAAGACCTTCTCAAAAACGATTAGATTATTTCAAAAACTTTTGGAATGACTCCATATCTAAATTATAAAGCATCAACTGGAATTCAAAAACACCAAATTTAATTAAATATATATTTGTTGAATTTCAATCATTTCTTTAATTGCGTTTGATATTTTTTAATTTTAGTTGATCTTTTTAAGTGTCGATTGAGAATTTTTGAATTTTATTTGTAATTTTAGTGTCATTTGAAAGGGTATTAAATCGATAACGGTATTTTAGCGGTATTGGCTGCCAAACCTGGAAACAACTGAAACCGATAAAGAACAAAGAAACGTTTTCAACCGGTTGTTTAAAACCGGCTCGGACGCCCTAGTACATGTCTATAGTAGTCAGTATGTATATGTCTATGGTAGTTAGTAATAAACAATCCGTTTGCTAGCGATAAAATTCAATTGTTTTTATGGCCTTAAGAGATGTTTTTACTTTTACTATTACATATGTACAACAAATGTTGTTGCTGTTGGAGATGCTTTGCTGTTGTTGTCTCCACTTATTTAGTATTCAATTGTTTTGCTTTGGGAGTTTTTTTGTCAATGATGTTAACTGCATTTTATAAATGCAATTTTGGATATTGCGTTCATTTTGTTCATTCTTTGGGGATAATGATACCCCAGAGCTAAACCATGAATGTGCAGTAGTAACAACAATTGCAAGTAACGAAAATAAACAAAGAGCAAAATAAAATAAATAGACTGGTAAAACAATGTGTCGGAATTTTAATAAATAGAAAAATTTTAAGAAATTTTTAAGAAAATACACGTTTTTATTATTTGTTATTAATAAAAACGTGTAAAAAAAGTCATAAAATTGATTTACAAAATCACATATAATACATTACACATATCGGCAAAACTTTGGAAAATTAAATCGATACTTTCCAAAAAAATTAACATAACATATTAGTTTTTTGTTTATTTCTGTTTCATTGTGGAAACACTTTTAACCACAATGTTTTAAAACAAAAAGTTTTGAACATGTTGGTTATCTCCTCCACACATATTTACACTATATTTAGAGGGCGATTCTAAAAAAATACAAATTTGTCCAAAACAATAAATTACAAAGCTTTCTTAAAGGCAAACGTAAACATATTTATGTGTACGTTGGGAATAAGTGGACCCAAAAGAAGTCAACCGCTAAAAACCAAAACTCAAAAAATACTTTTTAACGGCTTACATTGTCGCGAAAAACCGATACCTTTTTGAAATAAAAACAAGGCACATATTTCCATAGCATTCCTTGTACTGTCTGAAACTACTTTAAAATTAAGAACTTCTCCGATATTTACAAAATGTTGTATAAATAAAAATTTTAACATGTTATCACAAATCACAAACATTTATACATATATTAATCTTTCTTAGGCACAAAAGTATATTTGAGGTTCTAAATTGTGGCACAAATGTTCATAGTATCATCTATATGATCCCCGAAGTAATATTTTCTATCAAACAGCATTTAAAAAAAAAATATATTACAGAAATTAATGAAAATGGAAAATTGAACAGTAATAGGAACCTATATGCAAAATTTCACATTGGTAGCTCCAGCGGTTTTGGCAGACCCCCGTATGCTTTTACAAAATACATTTTTTAGCGTTCTTGCGAAAGGGGAGTTTTGCAATTCGCGATTCGAATTGTATCAATGATGTAAAACGTCGTTCACCTTCACGTGCTCCCTTATCATTGAATGCTAATTCTGTACTTCTCTCTAATATACAACGTGCTGATGTCAAGCCTGTTGTTGTTGCTGACGTATATAATAACAATGTTTTCACTACTGAACTAATTGATCGCAATCTAAACAAGTAAGAGCGGCTAAATTCGGCTATGCCGAATCTTATATACCCTTCACCATGGTTGGGAAAAAACTGAAGTTTATATATGGACATATATGAAATGGACAGATTTATATACGGACGCCTTTAAGAGGAAATTAACCATTTAGTTTGGAGATAAAACTTGGACTCGGGAAGATTTATGGTTCCAGAAAATATGTATTTTAAAAAAATTTATGTTTTGGGCATAACTTTTTTGTATCTGAACCGATATTTCCGAGTTTTTCAGCAAATATGTTATACTAAAGATTTTCGATCTTTTGCTATATAAGACGTATCCATAGGTCATAATACAGCTCTAGAATAGTGTTTGTTGTTTGTGTATAAAAGGTTAAGAGGTGAAAGAAAAGAATTTCAACAAATCGTTAAAAGAAATCACTAGAACTGCATGTGTTTTATTTCTACAAAATAGTTTGATTTAGCTGGCAAATTTGCATTTAGGATTTTATTTCGCTTTTTTATTAGAAATATTTGTAATTTCTTTAGCTTAATTTTAAAAATTTGAAGGAAAATAGTTTATAATTTTTTTTATAAATTATTATAAGTTATGACCTAAAATAGTTGCACTCAAAGGTAAATTATGTATAAAATTTTCTTAATATGTGAGAAATAAAATGGTTTAAAAATCTTTTTATAAATTCTTTTAAATCGGTGCAAAAAATAGAAATAAAACCGTTTGTATTTTGTTTGTATCAGAGGGTTTTATTGTTATTTATTAATATAAAATTTTATTTAAATTAATTATTAAATGTAAAAAAAAAACAAAAAATAAACAAAAAAAAAATCTTAACGAACCCGCGACCCTTCCACCTGTGGTGAAAGGTATAAAAACGTTTGTATTTTGTTTGTATCAGAGGGTTTTTATAAAAATGTTGATGTTTTTAGCCTATTTATGGATTATTTAATTATTAATATAAAATTTTATATAAATTAATTATTAAATGTTAAAAAAAACCAAAAATAAGCAAAAAAAAAAAAAGTCTTAAGAAAATAATAAAAAAAAAATGTAAAAAAAAAGTGAATTGACCTCACCGAGATTTGAACCTCGAACCCCACGGCCTTAGAGAAAAAAAAAAGTATTTGTGACACAGCGTCTAGACAACTGAGCTATTGAAGCTCACACAAAATCATCGTCAATAGAGGTACATATATAAAAGTCTTCGTTCATTAGAGATTTGTTTAGTTTTTATTTAAATTACAAATCTTTATATGTGTTTGTTGTTTGTGTATAAAAGGTGGAGATGAAAGAAAAGAATTTTAATTATTAATATAAAATTTTATATAAATTAATTATTAAATGTTAAAAAAAAAAACAAAAATAAGCAAAAAAAAAGTCTTAAGAAAATAATAAAAAAAAATGTACAAAAAAAAAGTGAATTGACCTCACCGAGATTTGAACTTCGAACCCCACGGCCTTAGAGAAAAAAAAGTATTTGTGACACAGCGTCTAGACAACTGAGCTATTGAAGCTCACACAAAATCATCGTCAATAGAGAGAAAAGAATTTTAACACATGGATGTGTTGTTATGCTCAAAATTCTACATACATATTAAACAAAAGGGTGTGAAGATAAATACGTAGGTTAAATACGTTTCACAACTATTGTGAATGATATAAATAAAAAACAAATAGTAGTGTCGCCAACTTTTTTTTGCCTAGAAAATGCCAAATTTGACAAGAAAAGCGCTGAAACATATGGAAAAATAAAAATTTGAGATTTTACATGACATATTATTTTGGACTAAAATTTTTGGACATTTAAGAAAAAATAAATGGGGATACCGCTTGTCTGTGGAGAGATATGAGGTAGTGGATTCCAACGATGTATTCATCTCCTCCAGAATCGCTCTAGGTTTCGAGTTTTGCATTGACAAGAAAATTTATTTTTGAAATTTCTCATAACATTATTTAAAATTAAAATTTTTGGACATTTAAGAAAAAATAAATGGGGGTACCGCTTGTTTGTGGAGAGCTATGTGGGAGTAGATTCCAACGATGTATTCATCTCCTCCAGAATCACTCTAGGTTTAGAGTTTTGCATTTGACAAGAAAATTTATTTTTGAAATTTCTCATAACATTATTTAAAATTAAAATTTTTGGACATTTAAGAAAAAAATAAATGGGGGTACCGCTTGTTTGTGGAGAGCTATGAGGTAGTAGATTCCGACGATGTATTCCAACGATGAATGAATCAACTACCTCATAGCTCTCCACAAACAAGCGGTACCCCCATTTATTTTTTTCTTAAATGTCCAAAAATTTTAATTTTAAATAATGTTATGTGGAATTTCAAAAATAAATTTCCTTTAAAATGCAAAACTCGAATCCTAGAGTGATTCTGGAGGAGATGAATACATCATTGGAATCAACTACCTCATAGCTCTCCACAAACAAGCGGTACCCCCATTTATTTTTTTCGTAAATGTCCAAAAATTTTAATTTTAAATAATGTTGTGAGAAATTTCAAAAATAAATTTTCTTGTCAAATGCAAAACTCTAAACCTAGAGTGATTCTGGAGGAGATGAATACATCGTTGGAAGCTACTACCTCATAGCTCTCCACAAATAAGCGGTAACCCCATTTATTTTTTTCTTAAATGTCCAACAATTTTAATTTTAAATAATGTTATGAGAAATTTCAAAAATAAATTTTCTTTAAAATGCAAAACTCGAATCCTAGAGTGATTCTGGAGGAGATGAATACATCGTTGGAATCAACTACCTCATAGCTCTCCACAAACAAGCGGTACCCCCATTTATTTTTTTCTTAAATGTCCAAAAATTTTAATTTTAAATAATGTTATGTGGAATTTCAAAAATAAATTTTCTTTAAAATGCAAAACTCGAAACCTAGAGTGATTCTGAAGGAGATGAATACATCGTTGGAATCTACTACCTCATAGCTCTCCACAAACAAGCGGTATCCCCATTTATTTTTTCTTAAATGTCCAAAAATTTTAATCCAAAATAATATGTCATGTAAAATCTCAAATTTATATTTTTCCATATGTTTCAGCGCTTTTCTTGTCAAATTTGGCATTTTCTAGGCAAAAAAAAGTTGGCGACACTACTATTTGTTTTTTATTTATATCATTCACAATAGTTGTGAAACGTATTTAACCTACGTATTTATCTTCACACTCTTATTAAACAAAGGGATTTTACTGGAAAAATTAGAGGTAGTCCTGGTTTTTTGCTAATATCTCAGCCATTTATTAACCGATCTGTCTGATTTTTAATAGCAAACAGAAATGGATCACATGTAACAGAAATAAAAAAGAATCAAGTCCTCATCATGTCTGGGTTCTTCGGAAAACCCATTTCAACACACAGACGGACAGACGGACAGACGGACATCGTTAAATCAACTTCGCTCTTCATATGGACCCAGAATATATATACTTTATAGGGTCTAAGATCAATATTGTAGAAATTACAAACGGAATGACAAACTTATATATACCCTTCCACCTATGGTGAAGGGTATAATAAATTAAAATCTAAAAGAGCAAGTGTCTGTTTGTCTCAAGGTTCTGAAAATTATATGATTTATGCCACTGTTAAGACTGGATTAGCCAGACGTAAACATAAACGTTTCTCTGTATAGCAAATTTAATGTGTCATTCCTATGAAGTAAACATATACAATACATATATATTTAACAAATACAATACAATATTATATATATAAAATACATATGCATGTATATGTATTGTAAATGGTAATTTGTTAATCGTTTGGGTTTTGAAAGTTGAAAAAAACACCGAAATTTGCAAAAGTAAACAAGATATTTATTTGGGGCGATAAATGACCACCTACGGCGTAGAGCATTCTTTTCCAGCATCTCGGCCGGTATCTCACCAACGGCAGCTGTAATGTTGTCTTCCAGGGCTGGAATTGTGGCTGACTTGTCCCTGTACACGAGAGACTTTACGTATCCCCACAAAAAAAAAATAGACTGTTGGGGTCAAATCTTGGACTACTCCAAAACGTAAGATTAATTGCTCACAAAACTCGCCTCTCAATAGGTTCATGGTACCGCGTGCCTTGTGGAATGTGGCACCGTCTTGTTGAAACCACATGCCAACCAAGTCCAATTCTTCCATTATGGACAAAACAAGTCAGTAGTACACTATCTTGCTCCATTGACTGTAACGTTGCGTTTTTCATCGTTCTTGAAAAAGTACGGTCCAATTATGCCGCCGGCCTACAAATCGCACCAAACAGTGCATCTCTCAGGGTGCATTGACAGCTCTTGACAGCGTTGTTCGTTTGTTAGTCTATTCATGGTGAAATGGCAATACTTATTGAGTATTTTTGGCATTGCCACATGTTATGAATCTTATACTGAAAGAATTTACACTGAAAACCAAAATATCAAAAAATCACCCTTCTTATGTTCAATGCATAAGAATGATACAAAAAAACACAACACCTTATATTCTTATTTAACTCATTAAATTTGCTTTATAGAGATACGATTACGTCTGGCTAATGCAGCCTTTTGTTCTAATAATGTATCTAAAGGGAGAGCAAGCTTCTGTTATCCTCAGCATCCTAATTATTTATGCTGATGTAATTTTTCTAGAAAAAACTGACAACCCCGCGAATAATTCGGAATGGAGTAATGTCAAATCACAAATGGGCTTATATATGTTCATTCAGGCCTTTGTTTTGTGTTGCCGAACAAATTATTGATTATGTTTCAAAATATGCTAAGATTGAAAAAAAAAACAATTAAAATGAAACTTGTAAATTGGTCAAAAAGGATGCCGGAACTATTTTTTTCAAATTGGTGTAACTGCTGAATTAGTTTTTTAAATTATTCTAATGGCCGGCTGAGGAAAAAATTTTATTCGTTCCAGTTTTTTTTTTAAATCTAGAAACTTATTATTAATATTTAACAATTATTTTAACGCAATTTTTGTATTTTAAAAAATCGTAGCAATAAGGCTCTAGCTAATCAACTTAAAAGAATAAGTAGAATAATTAAGGATTGTAACCGAATGCTTATGAATGATTATTACAAGAACAACTTGCAATTGTGTAGTGGTGATCCCAGAAGAACTAGGCAGTTTTTAAACAGAGAGCTTGGTCGTAATGACCGTTCTGCAAAAAATGTTGTTAATAAAAATGGGGATATTTTGACAGTTGATGAAGAGAAAGCTTTGGCATTTAATGATTTTTTGTTAAATCTTTAAACGATATACAATAAAAAATACCGATTAATGTGGATGATGACGTTAACTTTTATCGTACCTTAATACCTCGAAGAAATACTTTTGATCTGAAAAAAGTAAGCAAAATGAATGTTGAAGAAGTAATAAATAATTTAAAAAGCAATAAAAGTCCAGGTTATGATGGAATAACTCCTAAAATCTTATTAACAAGAACTAATTTAGTAGCTGATATAATAACTGTGGCTTTTAATAATATGATTGATGAAGGTAGTTTCCCTAATGCTCTAAAAATACATAAAATAATCCCAATACCTAAAATTACTGGATCAAAAAATATTGAAAATTTTCGGCCTGTTTTAAATATTGTGGATAAGATTTTTGAAAAACTTATTTTTTACCAACTCTCTGATTATCTTGACAGAAACAACATATTATTTGAAAACCAGTTTGGATTTAAGAAAGGAGCTGGAACTGAGGAAGCAGTGATCAGTGTTGTTGAATGTTTATGTGGTAAGCTGGATGCGGGTTTTTGTGGCGTTGCAGGTGTCTTTTTTGATTATTCCAAAGCATTTGATTTAGTAAATCACAGTATTTTAATGGAAAAGTTAAGAACGATTGGATTGTCGAGCAAAACTTTGGATATTTTTTTGCATTATTTATATAACAGAAAGCAGTTTGTTCAGGTGGGTGTATCAAAAAGTACTATGAAGCCTGTAACTTGTGGTGTTCCTCAGGGAAGTGTCCTCGGTCCGTTGTTGTTTAAAATTTTTATTAATGACATATTCAATATAAGCTTTAATGGAAGATTATTTATGTATGCTGATGATGTTTGCCTGTTTTATAGATATAATCATTTAAAGGTTTTACAGACTCAGATTGAGTACGATGCTGCAATACTATCAGAGTTCTCGAGACTCAATAGACTCATTCTTAACACAGATAAGACAAAGCTAATAAGATTTAAACCATACCGTTCTAGAAATGAAGAAAAGATGACTGTTCACATAGATGGTAGTTTGATTACAGAATCTGATATGGTGAAATATTTAGGAGCAAACTTAAACCACAACTTACTATGGGATTGTCATATAAACATGTTAAAGTCAAAAATTTCATCCGGGATTGGTATTCTTACAAGTTTAAAAATAAGTTCAGCCTTGATGTAAAATTGCTGCTTTACCAGTCACTTGTACATTCCCATTTGACATATCTTCCAATAATATACGGGTGTAAAATTAATCAATCATTAAAATCTCTCCAGTCTGCTCAAAATAAAGCTCTAAAGCTTGTTTATAACCTTCCATTAACGCATTCTACGTTGGATTTGTTTAGAACTTATGCTAGAAATATTTTGCCGATTCGAGGTCTATATAAACATAAAATTTTAACGTACATATGTTTTTAAATCATTGAGAGGAAATCCTCAACAAACCATTCAGTTTACCCAAAATGTATTTCAAACGAGACGTAATACCAGACAAGCTTCAAATCTAAGTTCAGTAAGATGTCGTCTGGACCTGACTAAACAGCGTATTGCTTTTGCTGGACCACATGAGTATAATCAACTACCAGTCGACTAACGAAATATACAAGTTCTTTCAACGTTTAAGAATCACATTAAAAGCTATTTACTCCAAAACATAGAAACGCTTCTTAAAAAAAAAAAAATCATAACATGTAAGGAATTTATTTTTCATAGACTGAATAAATAAATTTCAGTTTCCTAGCTCCAGCGGTTCGGGCTGGGTGATCTTAAGTGAGTGAGTCAGTCAGTAACGACATTCCTATATAGAGATTATAATTCACGAATCTACTTTCTGTGTTGATGTGGGCAGTATCGGTGGTGTGTTGATGTGGGCTATTTTATCGGTATTTTTTCATTTCTTTCGACATCGGTATTTTAAGGATAACGGTTTAGTTTTAATTTAAGTTATTGATAATCTGGTAATTTTTCTTAATGGCATTTAAGAGGTAACAATAGTCAGTTGAAGGAGTTTCGAATCGACATGGTAGTTTTTTTTTTTTTTTTTTAATTTTGTATCTTTATTTCATTTTCATTTTAACAAAAAATTATATTTTTGCCTCAGCGCCAAATAAGGCTTTATAGAGGCCAGTAGGCAACATAAATATTTACATTTAATCTACAAATGAAAAATTAACTTATTTTACTTTATACAATTTTCTATAAAAAATAAAAAGTTTTTAAGCTTTCAAGATGCAAGAGACAGAGACTTCCAAGTCTTCAAAAAGTTCATCACAAATTTAATATTTTATGGATTTGGGTCCATAGTGCATAATATAAAAAGAATGTTCAACACACAATTCAAGATGTTTATTTTACCAAGGACGTTACAATAGGTCCATTCGTTTACTTTTTTCAGTCAAGCCCAATAAGAATTAGTAACAAACTTACAGAGAGTAAGAAAAATTTACTTTTAAAAAGAAAATTTTCTAAAAAAGTACGCGAATGGAAAAATTGCAATAGTTTACAAATTTGTTAAATAGCTGATTGTTAAACCAAATACAAAAATAAATTATAACTGGTCGATATGAAAAAGAGAGTTCTTCATGTAAGAGATTAAGCAGAACCATTTGAGATGGTTGTCTTATCTTTTCCATAACTTATTTTTTGCTTTGCATTTGCATATAACAACGTAGTTGCCATTTTTATTTGTACTTACAAAAATTTATCATATGTTTTCAATCATATGTTTTTTTGTGCTTGAATGATCTTGTTGGCAAAATTTCTTCCAGTAAAAATTTGCAAACTCTCAACATCGAACTGTCACTTTATTCCAGTGCCAGGCAAAACTACTACGCGTCGTTTTTCTCTCACACCTACATGCGCTCACTCATTGAATAAAACCACAAAACTTAATCAGTCTCGCTTGAGGCTTTTAACAAAAAGGTTGTGTCGGCGCTTGTTGATTTACGTACACTCAGAGAAACAATTATTAATGAAGAGTTGGAATTAGAATTCTGGTTTATAGAAAATTTTTTAAGTAAAGCAGAATGTTTAGTTTCGAAAGGCATTTTAACACATGTCATAATAATTATAAAATTTTACATAATGGTAAAAAAAATCGTTAGTTTTAGATTTAAAACACAGATTTTATGAAAAAACACGTAAGAGCGGCTAAATTCGGCTATGCCGAATCTTATATACCCTTCACCATGGTTGGGAAAAAACTGAAGTTTATATATGGACATATATGGAATGGACAGATTTATATACGGACGCCTTTAAGAGGAAATTAACCATTTAGTTTGGTGATAAAACTTGGACTCGGGAAGATTTATGGTTCCAAAAAATAGGTATTTAAAAAAAATTTATGTTTTAAGCATAACTTTTTTGTATCTGAACCGATATTTCCGAGTTTTTCAGCAAATATGTTATATTTTCGATCTTTTGCTATATAAGACGTATCCATAGCTCTAGAATAGTGTTTGTTGTTTGTGTATAAAAGGTGAAGAGGTGAAAGAAAAGAATTTCAACAAATCGTTAAAAGAAATCACTAGAACTGCATGTGTTTTATTTCTACAAAAACGTTTGATTTAGCTGGCAAATTTGCATTTTGGATTTTATTTCGCTTTTTTATTAAAAAATATTTTTAATTTCTTTAGCTTAATTTTAAAAATTTGAAGGAAAATAGTTTATAAATTTTTTTTATAAATTATTATAAGTTATGACCTAAAATAGTTACACTAAAAGGGAAATTATATATAAAATTTTCTTAATATATGAGAAATAAAATGGTTTAAAAATCTTTTTATAAATTCTTTTAAATCGGAGCAAAAATAGAAATAAAACCGTTTGTATTTTGTTTGTATCAGAGGGTTTTTATACAAATTTTGATGTTTTTAGCCTCTTTATGGATAATTTAATTATTAATATAAAATTTTATTAAAATTAATAATTAAATGTTAAAAAATAAACAAAAAAAAAATCTTAAGAAAATAAAAAAAAAATGTACAAAAAAAGTAAATTGACCGGGATTCGAACCCGCGACCCTTCCACCTGTGGTGAAGGGTATAAAAACGTTTGTATTTTGTTTGTATCAGAGGGTTTTTATAAAACTTTTGATGATTTTAGCCTATTTATGGATTATTTAATTATTAATATAAAATGTTATATAAATTAATTATTATATGTAAAAAAACACCAAGAATAAACAAAAAAAAGTCTTAAAGAAAAAAATAAAAAAAATTTACAAAAAAATTGAATTGACCGGGATTCGAACCCGCGGCCTTAGAGAAAAAAAGTATTTGTGACATAGCGTCTAGACAACTGCTATTGAAGCTCACACAAAATCATCGTCAATAGAGGTACATATATAAAAGTCTTCGTTCATTAGAGATTTGTTTAGTTTTTATTTAAATGACAAATCTTTGTATGTGTGTTGTTTGTGTATAAAAGGTGGAGATGAAAGAAAAGAATTTTAACACATGGATGTGTTTGTTACGCGTAAAATTCTACATACATATTAAACAAAGGGATTTTACCGAAAAAAATTAGAGGTAGTGCTGGTTTTTTGCTAATATCTCAGCCATTTATTAACCGATCTGTCTGATTTTTAATAGCAAACAGAAATGGATCACATCTAACAGAAATAAAAAACAATCAAGTCCTCATCATGTATGGGTTCTTCGGAAAACCCATTTCAACACACAGACGGACAGACGGACATCGTTAAATCAACTTCGCTCTTCATAAGGACCCAGAATATATATACATTATAGGGTCTAAGATCAATATTGTAGAAATTACAAACGGAATGACAAACTTATATATACCCTTCCACCTGTGGTGAAGGGTATAATGATAGTTGATTCTCAAGAGCTTAAAGTTGAAGAAGATACTAAATATTGCTTAAAAAACCATCATTTGTTGTTGCTTGTTTCTCTAAGTGCATTGAGTAAGAGAGAACTCGTACAAAGCCAAAATAAGATTGAATGTGTTTCCCTGGACCTGCTTTATTCTCTCTTTTCTCTTTCAGTTTACTGCGTATTTGTGTAAACGAACTCAATCCCAGGGATGGAAAACATGGTACAATTGTACTTTTTTTGGTACATTTTTACCTTGGTTGGTACCGTGGTACTACCGCGGCTCATTTAGTACAATTTGAAACTTTTTCAAATTTTCAATTTATAACTTGATAAAACAACATAACATAAAGTCGACTTTTTTTAAAAGCAGTTTTTATTTATTCAGCTACTATAGTTAAAAATAAAGTCAGTTTTAAGTTGAACCGGCTCTAAATTGGTGTCACCCAAATGTACCAAATGTTTGCATACACATTGTGGCAACATTGAACAGCTGATTTTAAATTACCTCTCAAAACAAAAAAAAAATAAGAAAAAAGTGTATTATCGTTAAAAAGCTATTAAATGACTTTAAATTTTTTTAATAGCAAATCCTGAAAAATTAAATTGCCCTCAAAGTCTTGTGGTAATTATACGACTACATAAAATTAACGATAAATTTTGTTTCAGCCCGTAAATTTAAATTTTTTTAAGTCTTTTTAGTGTCTAAGCAAATCTGACTCAATACGGTTAAAAAAAAGCGGAAAAAATTTTGGTACCGTGAGGATCGAAAATGTACAATTTGTTTGTCTGGTTGGTAAAATAACAGAAAACATATTTTCCTTCCCTGCTCCATCCAGTAAAAATTTGCACAAGCTATCCACGAATGGAACTAATGTTCGCAAGCGTGTTGGAAACAACAATATTACCGTTATAATGAATTTACAACCACTTCCTGCTTATTGTATCAAACCACGAATGCAACACAATCCAACAAAACAGAAACCCATAATTACACTATGGAACATTTTTGGGATTATTGTCTGGGGGGTGAGAAATTCCAAGTCAGAGTGATGGTACTAGGTCAGTATAGTAAACCCCTCAAAGGGTTTGGCGTTCGTATGTGTCAGTTTTTTTTTTGTGACCTTTTAAATTTTTTCCTTATCTTGATGTTTTTTCGCTTAGTTGTAACATTTTGGCAAAAACGTAGTTTAACATAACTCGAGAACCACTTGTCCGATTTTGCTAAAACAAACTCAAAAAAATTTAAAATTACAATTTCTTCAATCCGTTCATATAACGTTTTTCTTTATAATCAACAGTTTTGCCGGTAAAAATTAATTTGTGGAGAAAAAAAATATTTTTTTGCCTAAAAATTAAAATTTTTGTTTTTAAATTCATAAAAAATCCAAAACGGAAAGAAGGATCAAGTGTTATTAATTTCATGTAAAGTCACATAACCTATAAACAAAATGCGACATAGATCATAGAAATCGATTAACGCGTTCTGCTTTTATTTACAATTAAGTGAAGGTATCCCATTTTGACAAGAATATTGATATTTGTTTTTATTCAAAAAAGTGTCATTTATCGCCTTTTTTATAAATTTTCCCCAATAACTCCAGACTTCTGGCCATAAACTACTAAAAAAATTAAGTAAACATTTTTATAATTTTTTATTTTTATTTTATTTATTTATTTTTATTTATTTTAATAAATATTGCCTAGACTTTTTCGATGGTGGTTGTTCGGGACTAGTGACATCGCATTCATCGCTATCATTATGAACCACACATAATGTCAATGTGTGACTCCACTGTTGGCCCTTCTGCATCTCCTGAAAATTCTTTATCATCAAGATCATCCTTGTCTTGCCACACAAGCTTACTCCACAATTATTGCACTCGGCGACTTTTTGCCTCTATATCTGTAAGTTTTTGTTTTATTAAAATGAGTTTGAAAAAAATAAAAAATCAGTATTACCTCATTTCAAATGGCATAGCGACTTGATGATAGCGTTCACCTTGTTCATCAGATTCGGTAGCCAATTGTTTGCTGAAGTAGTCCAGATGATGATGTAAATAATGGATTTTTAAGGACATGTGGACACCAATTTCCGAGAATGCTCTTAACATCCTTGCGACAGAAACATCGTAGTTGTTAGAACGATGCTTTCCCAACAAGCCTTCTATTACTTCTTTGATTGCCTGCCATGCATTCAATTCAGCGTCAATCAAAATATTGTTGAATGCGTCACTTTTAATCAGCTTTCGTATATCTGGACCATTTACTACGCCTGATTGGAAAAAATTAATTTGTTAAGATGGAAAATCATGGGAAATGAATGTGATATTATAACTTACCTTCTTTAATTTTACTTTCGCTGAGTCTCGGGTAAATTAGTTTCAAACACAAGAAAACTTCATCTCTTTTGGCGACAGTTTTGATAAAATTCTTAACAATTCCAAGTTTAATTTGCAGTGGAGGCAGTAATATCTTCTCCTTCGGCACTAGAGGCTCACGAATAATATTGGCCGTTTGTAACCTGCTGTGCTCTCTGAGTTTCCATCCGTGGCATGCATATTGGTCACCGGAAAATCGTGTGTCCCAATCGCACAAAAAGCACATATATTTTATATAGCCGCTTTGAAGACCGCAAAGCATTGCTACAACTTTTAAATCGCAGCATATGCGCCACATATGTTTGGCGTAGTTAACCATTTTTAAAATATTTTCCAGTGCATCATATGTTTCTTTCGTTTCTGTACTATAGGCGATTGGAGCTGAAGGTTTTTTATTGGTCTTATGCAGTAAAACCGCCTTCAAGCTGAGTTTTGAACTGTCAATAAATAATCTCCAGTCATCTGCTTCATATTTTATTTTCATTGCGTCCATCAATTTTCCTACATCCGGGCAATATGCAGAAGTTTTTTCATCATTCACAAGGAATAAACTTTGATTTTCACACCGGGTGCCAACAAATTGTTTGATTTCAAAATGGAAGCCAGCTCTTCCGATTTATGCTGTGTTAATTCCAACTTGGCAAAAATTGAATCAAGCTTATTTTGATTTATTAAAATTGGCTCATTGGATACTGATGGCTCATATGGGGGATCATCACGTGCATGATATGTCGGAGCAGTCGTAGAAGAGAAAATATCTGGGCTAGAAGCTTTTGGCACAGGAATGTGGTGTTGCGGCACTTGCAACACCAACGTAATTATACGATTTTCTTATCCTTTTTGCGGCTCCTTTATTCGCACATGCATAGCAATTCAATGGATTGTGACCTTCGCCAGGATTAGTCCAAGTCATTGGGATACCGAATGGCATACTTTCACGTCTTCTATTTTTCCAATCCATTAGACGGTTGTAGCAGCTTTTACACACTATATTTGGTACCCAATTTTCGTTCACTTTAACATTTTGGTTGAAGTACATCTCGTATGTTTGAACAAAATCAGTACTGAAATTTCCCCTTTTTTTATGTGTTGAGACATATTGACCACAGCAGTAGCAAAAGCTATTTATATCTGTCTTGCACAGTTCCATATTCTGTTCAGTTTTGTTCACTTTTAAAAAACTGGAGAAAAATCACTTTTACTGTTCGCGTTCGTCGGCACTTGTTGAATGACAAAAATCACAGAACCAGTGTGAGAAAGAGAAGAAGTATAATGACAATGCATGTTTTATGTGAACATTACAGAACTAGTAAAAAAAAAAACAAGTATTACTTGGTATCCCTTACTTTATAGAAATAAAAAGTTCAGATTCGGTTCGGTCAGGGTTCAGGTTCAAAATCTGCAAAAAGTACAAATGTTTTATTAATAGGAAATTTATTTATTTTCATCTTTTAAATTTGTTCTTTGTGGCGACAAAATGAATTTCAAGTCTGAAAAGGCCTTCTCATGTAAAGAATTTGATTTAGAAAATCGTTCCATCTTTTTTTAGAACTTGCTCGAGAATATCTTCATCATCTTCTGAAGAACAAGATATTGATTCTTTCATAAAATTCTCTTCTTTGCTTTCCATTTGCAAATTTTAAAAAAATTGTAATTGTTTTTAAGATATTTTTTTTAGCATTTTAAACACCCTCGGGACTTAGCATTAACTTAAATCTGCTATCTAGATATAATGCTGCAATTAAAAGTGGATTATATATAAATTGGTTTTCTCTTTTTATAATATTTCAAAATAATTCTTGTGAACATCTTTTTGTTTTATCATCTTTTGTTAGCTCTAATTTAAAACTAATCCAGATTCTATAAAAATCGGCTATAGTCATCTGATCTTCTTGTAGTTTCAGCGTTAATTTTTTAACAGGTGCAAAAACTTCTACGAATTATTTACAAATATTCCAAATATTATCATTAATAGTTAATGCTGCATCCAGTAAATCCGAACAAAAACTTATGTACTCCAATAAGCATTGAACCATGTCATAACTGTAATTCCATCTAGTTTGACAGTCTAGTACGGCTTTTTCAAGTTTTGCTTTTTAGCCAAAGAAGAAATTTTTGGTGTTCGCAAATTGTTTGCAAATAGCTTTGCATTAATAAAGTATTTCGTTAAAAGAAGGACTAGATATAGTGTCGTGCACTGCAAACTTGAATTCTTGCTGTGAATATTTTTTTTATATATCTGAACCCGAACCTGGTTATATTTTTTGGTTCAGCGGGTTCGGGTTGAAAGCTTTGTTAAACAGAGAACCTTAACCAGTTTGGGTTCGGGTTCGGTTTCAGTCCGTGCTTTAAAATAATGCGTTGCTGACATTTTTACATGACAAATATGTACTTATTTTGGCCCTTATTGCTAACAAGTGATTTCAATACTACAAGTAAATACTTATGTCAGTACTTCCATGGTAAGTATTTTTTTATGCTTGCACTCGTGGGCTTTGGGTAACCATTTACGTCCAATGCCACCTTACATTTTTGTTCTTATTTCGTTTCCTACTAGTAGATAAAAGCAAGTTTTGCTGGGTATGTATTAGGTATTAGGCTGCAGCAAATTCATTAGGGAAAAATAAATTCGAATTTCGTTTAATCGGAGAATCACATATACTAATTCAGCATCATATATACTAATTCAGATGTAGTTCAAGTTATGATGAAACATGCATGGGGTTGTCATTGGACAGAATTAGTGCAAATTGTTAACACTTCACTTTATTGAAAGTAGTATGTATAACTCTATGAAAGATTATATTTTTGGATATTATTTTTCATTAAAATAAATATGGTATTTTTAATTAGCGTTTGGGGTGTTTTGTTAAGTCACATCTTTTTAATACGTGAAAATATGGATCTAAAAAAATGCTTTAAATGTTGCAAATTATGCACATTTTTAAAAATACTTTTTCGCTTCAAACTAATTGCATTTTGTTCACCTGAAATCAAAGAAAACTTTTGTTAATCCTGATATTTTGAAATCACGCAAAATTTTCTACAAACCTGCAGCTTTAGAAATGAAGATATTTTTGTAAATTTTTTTTTTATATAAAATTTGTTTTAGGTTTAACTAAACCAAGTATAACACACATTAAAAAGCTCTGGTTCAGAGGTTGAATTAAATATATTGAAAATTTAATTATTTGTAAAATGTATTAGAATCAATACAGGGTTTTTACATGTAAATATAAATATACGTAATATAAGTACTTTTTTAAATAATTTAGCTAAACAATTCAATATAACATTAAAATAAAAAAAAACTTTTAATTTTCTGCAAATATTTTTATTTTATAAAAATTTACGATTTTTTAGCTAATTAAACTCTTACAAAATGACATTATATGTTAAGTTTAGGAATTGGTCTGTAAGTCCAGCATCACAAAAATCTGCAATTGTCTCCACTTTATGTGTAAATATGACTTTTTATTGATTTTCTCAAAAATTTTATTTATTTATTTTATTTTTATTTTCCATATTCCTTATATTTTAAGTACAGGAATGATTATCCACACATGACATTACAACTAACATACATACATTAATGAAAGAAAAAAAGAAAATTTAAATTAAATATTAAATTAATTAATGACTATAATTTACGTCTTAAACTACATTTATCTATTAAATTTAAATACATACTGCTTAAAGATATTTGGGTTGCTATTAAGATGTTGGGTATGTGGGAAAATATTCCAATGACGCGTAGCATACACTCACCAAAAAAAGTCTGTAATGGCAGCTGAAAATTTTGCTGTTATTACGAGAAATTTTGCTAATTTGAGTCCAGCGGTATGTTTTTCTAATCTTAGCAACACATTTCTGCTGACGTGTAGTACAATGAAATTAGTAGAAAAATTTGTAGCCGCTACTAAATTTTAGTATACTTTTTGTAAAGCGGAATTAAAAATCTGATTGCTAAAATCAGGAAAAAATATTAATATTTGATACAAAATTTTAAATTTATTTTTTTTATCGAGCATCAAAATTTAGTTATTTAAAAAAAAAATTATAAAAATTAAAAAAAAAATCAAAGGCTTAAAAATCTTAAAAATTGTTAAAACGTAAACTAATTACATAATCATTTTGTTTTAATTTGGTAATTTCTGTTTAAAAAATATTTTAGTAAATTTTTTTCACTTTTAAGGTCAAATTTTAACCGATAATTAGGGTAAAAAAAAATTTTAGTGCTACTTTAAGTGGATGTCCTATTTTAATCTATATAACATTTTAAGGCAATTTAAGTTTGTAGGTTTAAGTTTTAATTAGAAATAACATTTCCTTCAATATCCACTTTTTAAAAATTAGTATTTTTTTTTTGCTAATTTTAGCAAATCGATTTTCAAAAATTTGTAAAATAATTTCTGAAATTAGCAACAAAAATTTGTAAATATTTTGTAAAAACTCTGTAATTTGTAAAATGTAAATAGCAGAAGTATTTGCTAAATAATAATTTTCTTACTAAAAATCAGTACAAAAATAGTAAAGTCGGATTGAAAACTGTTTTCAAATTTTTCTACTAACTTTTTTTCTGAGTGTATAATTACGATAGAAATGCAATCCAGAAACAAGACAACGACGCATAGGTAAAATTATCTTTTTCCCGCATTGCGATCTGAAAAGACGCAATTAAAATGATTAAAGAATAGTATTTTTCTGTAAATTATATTTCTTATAGAGCAATAAAAATCAAAATCGGTTGAAAAAAACCGCATTAATAAAACTTCCTCGGCAATTAATGCGTCACAGACCACATAACACATTCGATCACAAATTTATTGAAGTTATCTACAACAGCAGCATTTTAGTATTTTTTTTGTACTCCAATGTAATTAGGTGAGAAGTATTTCTCATCTTGTGGCTTGCTAACTTGTTTTTTATTAATTCCATATATGTATATCAGAATATTTAAACAAATCTCCAATTTTAAAACTTTTTTTAAAGAAATTTCAAAATATCAACAACAGCAATTATGAGTTAATTTTATGAAATAAAATAACACAAACACATTTTTTATATGCCTGGTTGGTATTCGAAACCATTGACATGGAACCACAAATAATTATATATAATTATGTCTTATAACATATCACAAAATATTTCTGGTATTGGACCATATATTGAATCGTATATAATTAAATCACTTACCATATTAAAAAATATTTTTAATAATTGACCATATACATATTAATATATTTCAAATATTCGATAGCATATGTAATTATATATAGTTCTGTTTACTTCATATATACATATATGTGAATATGGTCCCATGCAAGTCACATATAATTATATATTTATAGTGTCATATATAATTTTATATGATATAATATTTACCATATCTTATCATATAATTCATATCTAATTTTATAAAGATCGATATATATCTAGATGTGGTTATATATGGCACAATATAAATTAATGTGTTTTGAGTTGCTAAAATCTGTGTTGTTACCACTCTCTTTAAAGTATTTCTTTTAATAATTTGTTCTATATATATATAAATAGAAGCAATACTCAAATAATTCTTCCTACTAATTAATGTGTTGCTCATTTTGAAAAGGGAAAAGAGGAGAGATAAAAGGTGGTGAAAGAGGAGTTGAGATGGAATTGTTAAAGGTTTTTAGTTCATAGCCCATAGTACTATCAGAACATCGAAGGAGGACGTTTCGATATATATGTATATTGAATAGAAAACCAGCAATCTTCTGTGTGAACCACCATTATTGTTGGTCTAGTAGCAACATGAGCATCTAGTCGATGATTTAGTTCAAAGTTTTTAATCAATAGGTCAATATCAATTTGATTGGTAAGCAATTTGTTTGACAACACTTATCATTTTGGGTGTCTGAGTGATCGCATCTTTTACGTGGTGCCCAAACAAAATTAATTGTCTTGACTAAGGATGAATTTCTTGCTAGATTTTAACAACTTTATATTCGTTTTTTTTTTTAAGTAAACTTTGATATTAAAATTCTGTATCACTGCTTACATTTCTTTGTAACAAAATATGCACAAAATCGTATTTCAGTTTAAACTCCATGTGATACCGGTATAACCCACAATCAACCCTTTCCCTACATGTGTATTGGAATGAACAAAGATTTTTTTCTTAGTAGCTTATTTTGTCTATGGTGTTTTATAATTCTTAAATATTCTTATATTTTTTGTTAACGTTCTTTTTATATTTGTTATTCCTTATGAAATTGAGAACGTGTTTCAAATACTTACGAAAGTAAGGAAAAAATCCTGCGGTTTCTAAAGAAAATAGTTTTCTTTGTTTGATCCTCTGTACTTGTATTTCATTTTTGTTGTTACTGCTGATGCTGCTGGTGCTTTTGCTGATGACTGTTGCTGGTGTTGTAAAGAATCTTGAATTTATGTTATAAAGATTTCATTGTTTTTATTTTTATTACACCAGATTCATTGCTTTCCATGGTAGAATCACATTCTTAACGAAAAATATTTTTCTTTTTAAGGATAAGTAGAGATAAAGTAGATATAATCACATACAAACACACAATTACTTCATAAAAATATGAAATAGAAAAAAACATATACAAAGCGAAATTAAATTTGTGCCAACAACCAAATTTGCAGCCAACCGAATAGTTCGGTTGTAATAACAGAATTTTTCGGTTGTAACAACAGAAATCCCATCGGGAAAAGTGTAATTTGACTATAAGAAGAGAAAATGTAATTTAGCTATGAAAAGATAAATACGGTTGTCAGAACAAATCTGTTTTCTGAATAAAGTTTTAACCCTTTCTTGGAATTGCTTTAGTATCATTATTCTCACAATAGGTGCGCAGCGCTCACCACCGGTGAAAAACCCAGTCTTAATGTACCTACTAGATGACTGTTGAAATAGGGCAAAAGTGCCTACAGCGATCTAAAAGTGCCAGCGTTCACCAGTCACGAAGTAGGCGAAGGTAAAATCCACCACAAATATGCTTGAGAAAATTTTAATTTTTCTCTATCCGCAATTAATAAATTTATAAAAATACAAATTTAATTTTCTGTATTGCAACTATTGTTGATGTCCCAACTTGTACTCTGAGTTGTAGAAGATGTTTAAGAGATATTTGCAAAAATGTCTTGTAAAATTTAATTTTTAGATAGACTTTTTGCAAGGAAATACAAAATAAATTTAATTTTCAACAGGGTTCGCACTAGCAAAAATAAAGGGTCCTAAGGGCCGCATTTGTATATATATTTACATTTTTAATTTACCCTTCTTTTTCGTTTAAAATTTTGTATCATCCATTTGTTATGTTTAAAAATCAACTTTATGTTAGTATATTTTTATTTGATTATTTCTGTCACATTTATTAAAGTAGGAAAATAGTAAAAAAAATATTAGCATTAAAATGGAACGTTTATAGTTTGTTAATATTTCAAACACATGACATTGGATTTTTATTGTACTTTTGTTAATGAGTTCTGGGATAAGAAACTTAGTTTTGAATTTTTGGTCACAGGAATTACTCACAATATTAAATATAGTAACTCAAAATATGGAACTAGCCGCGTGGAAAATGACATGAAAATGTTTATTCTCGCTTTAAAAATACCCTACGGGAAATGAAGGGTCGATTGATTCAAGGTGATAAATCTGTGATTGCTTAATGAGAGACATGTCACAAAGCTGGTGTAAAATATAATTCAGTGTCTAAAAATGTGAAAATTGCTGTAAAATTACCAGCATCCCAACTGTTGAAATGGTGACAGAACATTGACTGGTTCTTTCTAGATATATCATGTAACTAGAGAGAAATTGAATATAACACCAATATAAACTAAAGAAATTTGAACTGTTATGGTTGAAATAATGACAGAACACGGAATTGGGGCGAAAAATTTTTCTGTTTATAAAAGAATGTCAATCTGTGGCGAAAACCCTAATATGTTACAAAGCTGACTTTAATTCTGAACTGATTTACACAGAATCGACTTTGTAACTGCAGAAATGATGTCATAACACTAATTTAGTTAAAAAATAAGTGATTATCCAACTGTTTAGTTAGCGACATATAACTGCATTAATTCAAAATGAAGCCAATGTGCATGATGAAGTTCCAATGACAGGCAAATCAAACTACCCGCGACGGACTAATAGATATCACAAAACTTAAGAGTTAATTAGGAAACACTTATCCCTAAAATCCAAAATTTGTTTTTAAAAATTTCGATCGACGACTCTTTTCTCTTGGCATTGTTAAAATTGTATTACAAAATTCATTAAATCAAAACATTAAAAAAGGGTTGTGTTGCTGGCTCTGTGGAAAATTTTAAATTTTTATTCTCTATAATTTACTAATAAAATTTTCAGGTTTCTTTGCAATAAAAATCAATTTATAAAAAATAGAATATGATTATATGATCTAAAATCCTACTAATACCATACATTTATTAAAAATATATAATAATTATTTCTCGCTTAACTCCATTATGGACACTGTTCCATTTAAACGAAAATGGATATCTGTTTAAAAACTTCTAAAGTAAAATTTAAGTAAAATCCATTTACCAAAATAATTTGATCAAACTTTTTTTACTGTTCTCTGATTAATTTATAAACACATTTAGGGAATAATTTGATATTGAATAAAGTGGGATATTTTATTTTATTATTTAATTCGCGAAATATATCAAATACACCATTTTTTGTTGGAATGATTTGTTAAAGTTGATTCCTTGATTAATATTATTACAAAACTGCATAAGAGTCAAAAATTCGTGAAATTTAAAACTGAAAGTCGCTCAGACGTTAATGTTTGTATTTATAGAGATTAACATATTCATATAGGCCCGTAAAATTATATTGAATTTTTTAAATATTAGATTTCTTAAATATTCAAATATAAATTTTTAAAGAGACATCTAATTTGTTTTGGGTTTCCATCAAAATTCGTTTGCGGAAGCTTAAACTAACATTCTCTGACGACAATATCCAAAACGCCTTCTATGGAATGACATTCGAGTCAAATTTAATTAATTTTAAAAAAGTGAATCAAAAAATTAATTCTTTATCATCCGTTTTCATAATGAAAAGTTACGAGGGCGGATCAATAAGTCCGTGACAGGTGTACTTGATGGGAGCAGTGTTGCATTTCATATAACTACGACGGAAGTTCGAAAAGTCACGGACTTATTGATCCGCCCTCTTAGCAGCCACTTTTACGTCTTACACAACAAGCTTCTTTCTATAATGTTTTTTATCAATAGAATCCCTAATACTGACTTAAAAATCTTTAGAATCTTAAACTTTTTCTGAATCAAATTAATTTTCTGCGTTTTAAATCACAACTAAACTTGATAACTTCTATTGGATAATTTTGTACATAATTTTAACCAAAAACGACCGAATTTAATAACATCGTGAATTAAAAAGAGATTCTTTTTGAAATACACCCAGCAAAAACATGGTAATGACTATCATTATTTTATACATTACTTTGTAATGAGTACTCCTCACATTCAGCATAATCTTCAAAATAAAAAAAAGTATTACCAACAATATGTTATTTATTTAATTATTTAAATTAAATAATAATATGTTACCTATAATGGCTTACCTTTTATATTATTTTAATGTAAATAATAATGAGTCATTGTTAATAGTTTAAATGACTTTATTAATTAATGTGTATTTTATTAATTTATGAATTAAAAGAGTTTAACAAAACAAATTAACAGAATACTTCATCGCGTTACCTTGTCGCTTACTCAAAGCTAAATTATAATTGATTACCAGGAGTTAAAAAATAATGTGTTACTAAATTTCTTACAGAAAATAATAATTGGTAATTTGTTACAAATTATTTATACGTATATTGTTGCCATTGTATGGGTGAGTTACGCTCTCCCTCTCTTAATGCACTGAAAGAAATTTGTTTGTAATTTCTTAAAGTTACATTTAAACAAAAAAAAGCATAACAAAAAATTAACAAAAGTAAATAAAAAAAACAAAGCACAAGAAAACAAAAACATTGGCCCGTAATCATAGTCAAGCACTAAAGTCGGCTTTTTTTAAAAACGACTTTAAATTAAAAGCCTTTTATTATCTATTTTGCTATTATAGTCAGAATCAAAGATAGTTTTAAGTTGAACCGGCTTCAAATGGGTATCACATCAAATGTACTAAATGCCCGCATACATTTTGTACTAAAAAATAAGCAAGTGGCAGCATTGATCAGCTGATTTTATATTAGCCAAAAAAAAAGAAAAGTGTGTAAATAAAAGATTTGCAATTGCAAAATGTGAAAAGGAAAAACTTTATAAGAAAAGGATAGAAAAATTTATTTTTATTAATAAAAATGAATAACTTAATAAATACATATTATGCGAAATCCCTTATTTATTGATATAATTTTCCTTTCCATATTTTGC